>JACEFZ010017000.1:0-45108 GCA_014155875.1 Cepaea nemoralis | reverse complement strand
CAGTGGAGTATAGGCCCTCAAACAGCCCAGCCAAACTTCTGTAGACTTGTTCATGCTTGGCTGATTACGCAGATGCATAATACTGTCTATTGCACAAGGCCGCGACTAACTAGCAAAACCTCGATTTTCGTTACCTTCGGTTATCATCGGTTTCAATTCTCGTCCATTTTTTCCGCGAAAATGAGTCTCGGTTTTCGTCGGTTGTCTCTGATTTCGTCGGCGTGTTCACATGACCTCGCTACTAATTTTGCGAAAATAAAGGGACATACGCGTTCTTCTGCTCATTTTGGCGTTGTTTTTCGTTGTGTGAGCATCACTTGCTAATAATAAAATACGAGAGCGGCATTAAGATGGCTGAAATCAGCCGCATGTACGGGAAGTCGCCATCCACAATAACTTCTATAGTGGCGAAAAAGGAAGCAATAAGGGAGACTAATATAGGGAAAGGCATGAATGTGCTAACGAAGCAGAGATCGCAAACAATTGAAGATGTCGAACAGTTATTATTAATTTGGATTAATCAAAACCAGATAGATGGTGAGTCTGTTTCGGAGGCAATCATATGTGAAAAGGCCAGACTGTTGTATGCCGATCTCATTAAGAAAATGCCTGGGACGAGTGCTAGTGTACTTAGTGATTTTTTTTTTCTGTTTGCGCTCCCTCGCTTTGAACTCAAGCGTAGTCCATATACACTATTTATAGTAGTGATGGGCTGCATTTTGCGTGTGGATTAGCTTTCCATATTAACAATGTCCCTCACCATCAGGCGAACCCACTCCGACTTTAGAGGTACTTGTAATTTACGTCCCCAAGTCAAGGACGACAGGTCAACATTTTAATCCAGCTGTCCGGTGTAGGGGTTGAACGGCTTACCTCGGCATCAGCACACCGGATGTTTAAGAACACGCGCTCTTATCTATTCGGCCATGCGGACCGGCACTTAGTGATTTTAACGCCAGCAGAGGATGGTTTAAAAAATTCACAAGGCTGCCTAGTAACACTATGCACTGGGGCCGAAAAATTGTATCTCTATTGTATAGAGAAATTTATTCTCTATAAAATGTGTGTTTTTTTTTGTTTGTTTTTTTGGATGTATTTTGAAATTTCTAGAACGAATGAATTGGATTGATATGGAAATAAATGCCTCGGTTTTGGTCGGTTTCGGATTTCGTCGATTGTTTTCGGACGGATTATCGACGAAAACCGAGGTTTTACTGTACTAACTACGCGATGACGTAGCCAGTCGCCTCTAATGACATATTATGTTGTTTTCCTCTCTTGTGGACCGCGGTGAGACAAAGTGCATATTTTCATCACAATTCTTGTTTTAGTTCATTATTTCCTTGGATTTCCATAATACCATTGCTTTCAACTGTCAAACTGTCTGTCATCTACTGACTATAGTACCTAATGGTGTAGGGCAAGGGGGAAGGGGGTGGGGTGGGGTTATTGACCCTAAGGAATTAAGGCCGCCTGGCTTGTACAGTCCGCGGCGAACTGTGCAGGTTAGTTTTCTTTTTGTCCCGGACAGAAATATTTCGCACCTTACTGAGGATTCGAACCCGGGTCTCCTGAAGAAGAACCCGGCGCTCTAGCCACTCGATCAGCCGCTGCTCATTGCTGTCAAAGCTTCTCTCTATTTCCATTTTTTCTTCTGTTATCTTCATTTTCACGTTGTTGAAGATGAGGACCCCTATGGGAATGTCCTTAGTGATGTGACGTCGGTTCTTGACTCAACTCAAATTTTAATTTTCTATACAAAACATGTGTATTTTTTGACTGTGTTCTTTGATCTAGTTTTTATTTGTATTAAAAGTTAGTTGCATGTTCTTTACAGAACGTCACAATCAACCCCAGCATTTAATGACTGTGATGGTCTGGGAAATTGTGAGTTCAGTAATTTGCCATTGCTTTCTCATAATATTGTGAAATTGAAAGCAAAGCAGTCTGCTCCCAAATTGCCGGCGCTCATTGCCCTCAAGCCACAGACTTATATTTTGTTAAATTATGATTCATATATTATCATTCCGATTATTGCAGTGTTAAAATTCAGCATGGCCGAATGGATAGGAACGGGCTTTCTTAAACATCCAGTGTGTTGATGCCGAGATAAGGGGTTCAACCCTTACACTGGACAGTTCGACTAAAATGTTGACTTCTCGTCCTTGATTTGGGGATGTAAATTACAATGTACTGAAGTCGGAGTGAGTTCGCCTCATGGTAAAAGACACTGATAATAGGGAAAGCTAATCCAGACGCAACATTCAGATAGAATGAAGTGTGTATAGACTCCGCTTGAATTCAAAGTGAGCGAGCGCTTAAAAGAAAAAAAATCAAAGTATGTGGGATGGGCATAGTTAAATTGTGGCCGTTTTTACGAGGCCAGTCAAAAATTGTTACTTATTCAGTATTACAAGGTGACATTAAAAGTACACTTTTAAAGATTAAATATAAATGTGGAACGCTAAAAGTTGATTATAAAATGTAAGTAAGCAAAGTTTAGAAAATCTTATTTCAAGAAACCTATTTGCATTATTCTTAACCTTATAGATTCTGACTGGTGTACTAAATATTTCATTTCCTAAATAACAATGAAGAGATTTTTAGTTAACTCATGATATTATATCTAGGTATACAATTTCCTTTTTTAAATTCTAGTAGTCTCCCTTGTCCACATATTAGATGTTTATGTCCCCTATCATTGCTTATCTAGGTGTTTTTTTTTTTTTTAGATATCTAGTAATTCTGCAGAATGCTTGAACGTAAGTATTAATACGTGTAGTGATCAATCAAGGTATTACTATCATGTTATTATGATATTTTAAATATTCTCTAAGCAAACGTAATTGCACCAGCATTTGGCAGAGAGAGAGAGAGAGAGAGAGAGAGAGAGAGAGAGAGAGAGAGAGAGAGAGAGAGAGAGAGAGAGAGAGAGAGAGAGAGAGAGAGAGAGAGAGAGAGAGAGAGAGAGAGAGAGAGAGAGAGAGAGAGGAGAACTATTTGTTCAAAATGAATGAAATTTACAAACGTAAATGGCATTTCCTCTAAACATAATATTTATCTACATAAACCTGATAAACTTGCACGGCCTTTCGCCAGTGCGAAAATAAGTGCATGCAGACCTTGGCTGTGCCAGACCAGGTTTTGGTCTGCTCACTTCGCCTATTAATCGTCATCTCTCTCATTCCTATCACCTAGGCCATAGCCACCAGTCACACCACTCTCCTTCTCGTTGTTACTTTGGCGTTGAAATCCCCGAGGATGACAGTCATTTCAAATTTTTACACTGGTCCTCGGCCATGTCAAATTCGTTATATCATTCCAGAAGCCCTGGTCATGAGAACGTGAGGCGAAGAAATTCATTGGTATTGAGAATCTTTCGAATTTACTGAACCCTTGCTTTCTACAAATGAACATTGTTCTTCTCCTATTTATACAGTAGTACCTCGGGTTACGAACTTAATTCGTTCCAGAACTCGGTTCGTATCCCGAAACGTTCGTAATCCGAAACATTGAAATCAATTAAATAGAGACAATCCGTTTAAAGATGAAAGAATCGTTCTTTTTTTTATTAATCATCCGGTCGTTTACCTGACAAAACGCAAAGAATACGTGTACTTCACGTATTAATTAAAGATTGATTGATTGATTGATTGATTTAGGAACCGACATTACAGCTTTCGGGGCATTCCAATAAGCGCTCCGTCCCCATCCTCAGCAGCCAACGAAGAGTTCCAACACTAATAGTTCCAGTAGCAATCTGATTATATGTCCGTCTCGCCTTTCCGCTGAGGTGTCGAGCGTCGGCCAGATCCCCTCGTCACACCTCGCTGCCTCATTCTTACCAGCCTGCGGTGATCCATTTGCTCCTCCGAGGTGTACACGTGCTCCCACAAGGCCGCAACCACGTCTGCCTTGTCATGCATCAATACTCCACCAAGTTTTGCCGAGCCAGCCAATCTGTCCGCCTGTTCATTCCCCAGCCCACCGGCATGCCCCGGAGAAAAGATCCAGGCGATGCTTGCCACCCGTGACCTCCATAGCGAAGCAAGCCACTCTGCACGAAGCTTGAATGTCCTCACCCTACTCAGCATGCTTTCTGAGTCAGTTACAATCATGATGTGTGTGTGTGTGTGTGTGTGTGTGTTGTGTGTGTGTCGTATTCTCCTTCCAGCGGAAAGCTGCACTAACCGCCTCCACCTCCATTCTTAAGCTAGATGTTGTGGTATCATACGCCAGGCTCTCCTGCACCAAACGTCGACCATTAGCTTTTGCTAAGAATCCCCATCACTTCTCCTGCCTCTCAAAACCGAACCATCCGTGTAGATAATCACATCACCCGGGCGAGCATTATCCTGAATTAGTTGCTGGATTTCAACTTTCGTGGCCCCTGCTGGCCACTCTCTGCACTCCCGGGTCAATGTGATTATAACTCTGCACAAATCTGACTGCTCCGCTGGCACTCTGACCCACTCCTCTCCTCGCCTAATGTTCTCCAAGATGCACACTTGTCTGATCGTATCCTCCGCCTGAGCCATCCATGATTTCCCTCTTATCAGTCTCTGACCCTTAACTTCGTCCAGCGCCTCACGCAACGGGTGATCTGTGTCTGCAGCTACTCTGAGGTATGCCTTCGCCTGCATCACCTTGTGCCTAACAGCAACAATCGGCAGACCAAGGATGTAACGCATATACACTACTGGGGTGTCTCTGGTGCATCCCAGAATGATCCGCATAGCTTCGTTCTGTATGCGCTCTAATTTCACCAGCTGACCCTTTGAGACAGTGAGCAGTCCTAGTCCATAATCAGTCACTGAGAGGATCAAGTGCTGGTATAGTGTGAAGAGCATTCTCTGCTCTGTGTCCATTTCCGCCATAGTTTTAAGTGCATTGAGTCCCTTTTGAGATCTTGTCACAACCGTCTCCACATGGTCCTTGAAGGACATACTCCTGTCAAATGTGATTCCCAGATACGTTAGTTTGTTCTCTCTGCTGACACTTCTACCATCTATCGTGAGGTTTGGGACATCATCTCTCACATTCCTGTTGTCCAGAGAGCACCTGTCAAAGAGCTACGTGAGGGTTTAAAGCTAAGGAGAGCTAAATAGAGCTAAGGAAAAGGACAAGTAACATAACGACTTAGGAGACCAGACAGAAGAGACACAAACGCTATAAATAGCGATAACGGGACACACTTGTGTCAACAAGGAGGTCAACAAGTGTAAGTGAGCTGGGGTTACCCAAGAGACTGGGAAACCCGCTTCACGAGATGTAACCAAGTAATTCTGGTTACTACAACAAAGTGACCAGCGTGCTGGAACTCCCAGCACGTAAACTAGCGGATGCACGGAGTGCTAATTGCTCGTGGCTGAACACGGCTCAGAGAGCTGGTTCAGACAGAGACTGGACGGCGTAAGGGAGCAGACTGTATATCCGCTGTGGATACTTTGTAGTTAAGGACAGTATCAATAGTTAAGACTTTAGCTTAGCGTCAGTGGTGATTATTATTAATATCATCTCCTCATTCCATGTTCATAATATACTATGATGTTTACTACGAGAGCACCACAAAACAACCGCCTTTTCCGGGTGGATGACAGCACTCATTTCAGTGCACCAGTCAATCACTTTGTCTACTGTCACCTGTAGCTCTTGGGCTGTTTGATCCCTATCTCTCCCCTGCCTATATGCAAGAACATCATCTGCAAATGTTAGTATCCTACCAATCCCTGGTGCTTCTAGGTTTGCAGTATTGCTCGTATACACGTTAAAGAGCACCGGTGAGATTGCAGATCACTGTGACAGTCCTAGGGTTAAAATATGTGGCTCTGAGGTCCTTGCACCCAGACGGAGAGCAACTCGAGGAGAATTCAGGACGGTTGCTATCCAGTTCACCAACCAGAGATTGACCCCCTTCTTAATCAGTGCGGTCATCAAAATATCATAGCGAACTATATTGTAAGCATCCTCGAATTCCTGTCTACTCTGGAACCCCTCATAAACGTCAAAGGTAAAAGTAGCTTACATTTGACCAGGTATCTTTTCCTGGCCTGTAGCTCCCCAGGCCTCTTGGAAGAAGCTTCCCCCTTTCCAAACAATCCTGCAGCTTAACAGCGACTATCTTCTCTAAAACCTTCCCAAATGTATTTTGAAGGGTGATGATCCTAAATCCGCCAAGCTTTGAATGATCCTTGAATGATACTATTAATTAAAGAGAAAGAAAACAAATAAATTAAATGTAAAATTTAAATAAAAAAAAAATTTATTCTATCTTTCTTCCCAAGAAAACGCTCTTAGGAATTTTGCCGCTTTCTTTGCTATTCTGAATCATTAGTTTCAGGAGTTTCTTTTCGCTGTTTCTTGGCAGCCGACTGGGCATCTTTCTACACCAAGAAATTATCAAGGGAAATTTGTCGCTTCCTTTGTTGGAGAATCTTTCTGAAATGGGCCATCGCGTTTTCATTGATCAGGTTTACTGCCCTGTTAGCAACAAGTTTGTTTGGATGGTGGTTCACAATGAAGTCTTCGACGTCTGCCCACTTGCTGCAAATGTCTTTAATCCTGGCAGCTGAAACGGTCACTGGCTCCTCATCATCGGGCGACTGCTCCTCCTTTAATGTCTTTAGCTGTTCATTCTGAAGATCCACAAGCTCATCTGCAGTGAGCTCTCCAATTTGGTCCTCCAAGTCGTTGCCATCGACTTCCAGGCCCATATTTTTGCCAAGGACAAAATCTAATCTACAACATTGGCACATAACAGCAGAGTTAGCCTGTCCTTCATTGGTTTGTACCCCGGCAGTGCTTTCTCCTCCTGTATGATAAAGGTCATCTTTGGCATTTTCTTCCAGAAGAGGCACGTTTCATCGCATTTAAAGACTTGTTATGGAACGTAGTCTTCCTCTTTGATGATGTTATCAAATTCCACCTTGAACGCTTCAGCTTATTTCTCGTCAGAATTTGCAGCCTCTCTGTGCCTAATTACACTATGAATGCCATTTATTTGTTGTTTTTTTAAAAAACTTTTCACAACAGCCTCTGCTGACTTTAAAATCGTCAGTCTCAGCACTTGTACCAAGCAACTCCGACAATAAATCACTGTGCAACAGCTTTGCCTTTTCACATATTATTGCCTCACTAACACTGTCTCCTGCAAGTTGCTTTTCATTGATCCAGACCAAGAGAAGATTTTCAACTGTCTCTAAAATTTGAGGTCTTTTCTTCTGCAGCTTAGTTATGCCTTTAGCCACATCGACTGATATGAGTAACTCTTTGTTCTTTATAATGGTGGAAATAGTTGATTTTGCCATGCAGTACTCATTAGCGATGTCACACACACGAACGCCATTTTCATGTTTCATAAATATTTCCTTCTTTATCTCAACTGTTATACGTTTCTGCTTCCTATCAGCACCACTACCGTTCTTCGAACTCATAATTGATGGGGTTAACACGGAAAATAATGAAAGAGATAAACTGAACACAGTGCCATTGCTAAGAAATCTTTTACTGCTGTGTAGTAAGGCCAATGAAAGCGAAGCTGCGCACGCGTGGAAAACTAGGCTACTAGGCTAGCGCTAAGCGATGTTAGTACTGTACTGCGTGGCCTTCATTTGTACTGTACGCAATCGTTTGTCTCCAACGTTAAACCTCTCTCTCTCTCTCTCTCTCTCTCTCTCTCTCTCTCTCTCTCTCTCTCTCTCTCTCTCTCTCTCTCTCTCTCTCTCTCTCTCTCTCTCTCTCTCTCTCGCCTTCGTTCTTAACCCGAGGCACTGTTAGTTACCCGAGACAAAATATTTTCGAAGTTATTGTTCGTAACCCGAATTGTTCGTGACCTGAGGCGTTCGTAACCCGAGATACCACTGTACATCCATCATAGTTGATACACCCCCCCCCCCCCTTTTTTTTTCTTCTAAATTTCCACCAGAATGGTTTATGCTCCATACCTCGGATGGTATTATGCCCTCTGGTCTCACATACACCTACCATGTTAATATTCAGTCTTCTCATTTCTTTCATAATGTTATCAAAGTTTGGTATGGGCGTGGTTAAGTTTCTTTAAATTTTGTGTGGCCCCAGGAGGCCAGTAAAAAATTGTTGTTTACCCACAGAGGGGAAACGTTTAAAACTACCAATAGACCAATGTCGTCTCCGTGGCTGGTGGGTTAGCAGCTTTCTCCGTAACCCCGAATACTCTCGTGGTTGACGTGAGCGCACGAGAATTGGAAGCGGTTCGAGTCGTGCCAGTGACTTATTAGAGTATGGAGCCGGTCGCTCAGAAAGCAATGGCAAACTACTCAGCCTAATATTGCCAAGAGATCAACAATCAGCTGAAAGATGCTGATGTTGACAGCCATGTCCTGTAAAGGATATGCAACACAAAAAAAAAAAAAAATTAGACCAATGTCATTCAATCCGATCCGATCCGATTTGTAAAAACAAAAAATAGAAACTTTCTACCTCGTTCAACCGGCCTCAGTTTCGTTGGTTATATTTGTAGTGGTTCACAGTGCGGTATAGATTGTTCTGGTATTACAGCGGATGTTTAAGAACACACGTTCTTATCCATTCGGCCATGCGGACCTACACTTACTGATTTTAAAGCCAGCAGGTAATTGTTTTAAAAATTCAAAAGGCGCACTGGCGTGGATAGTGTTACCAGGCACGGCGAAGGTGCGAGTTCGGACAAGTCTGGGGGGGGGGCGACAAATTGTATTAAATACTACATTTATTCTCTATAAAATGTGTTTTTGGTATGTATTTTGAAATTTCTAGAACGAATGAATTGGGTTTATATGGAAATAACTGCATCGGTTTTCGCCGGTTTCGGATTTCGTCGAATGTTTTCGGACGAATTATCGACGAAAACCGAGGTTTTACTGTACTAACTAAGCGATAACGTAGCCAGTCGCCTCTAATGACATATTATGTTGTTTTCCTCTCATGTGGACCCCGGTGAGACAAAGTGCATATTTTCATCACAATTCTTGTTTTAGTTCATTATTTCCTTGAATTTCCATAATACCATTGCTTTCAACTGTCAAACTGTCTGTTATCTACTGACTGGGACGCAGAGGTGTTTCCAAGGCACCAGGGCCGGGTTATAAAAAATAAAAAAGTCGCTTAAAAGTCGACAGGGTCGACTTCATTGCACCGGGTTTTATCCCATATGGCTCGGTCTCTTTCCGCAGCACGGAAAGCGTCGCACAAAGTACGAACTCCGTAGCTTTTAACGACGACCCACAGGAGTCTCCGAAACATTTAACTCGTAAACCGAAGGGTGCGACCCGGAATCGAACCCACAACCTTCGGAGCACGAGTCAAACGGCTTGACCACTTCGCCACAGACTGGCCAAGACCCATTGACGCGTCCTCGTCGAGCGTCTTGGGCAACAGGTCCCTTCGGGGTCCTGGCTAAAGTCAGTTGGATCGCCGATTCCTCCGAAGTCGGAGAGTGTCTGCCTGTACGGCGAGGAACCACCAGTCTTCACACCAATAAGCCAGACATGGGACAACGGATACTCACGCAAACCTCAAGTCCTGTATGACATCACACTGATGTTGGACAACAGGATGCCTTCATCCGACATACATGACTTCGCTTTGGAGCTCAAGCCAACGAACACAAGCAAGCAAGCAAGCATCTACCGACTATAGTAGCTAATGGTGTAGGGCAAGGGGGAGGTGGGGTGGGGTTCTTGACCCTAAGGAATTAAGGCCGCCTGGCTTGTACAGTTCGGGGCGAACTGAGCAGGTTAGTTTACTTTTTGTCCCCAACGAAAAAATAATCCACACCTTACCTAGGATTCCTGAAGGAGAACCCGGCGTTCTAGCCACTCAACCAGCCGCTCCTCATTGCTATCAAAGCTGCTCTCTATTTCCATTTGTTGTTCTGTTATCTTCATTTTCACGTTGTTGAAGATGAGGACGAAGCACTATGGGAATGCCCCGAGCGATGTGATGTCGGCTCTTGACTCAACTCAAATTTTAATTTTCTATACAAAACATGTAAACATATGAATAAAATTGGGTGGAACTGCTGTAAGGCTGTGAAAATGTAACGAGGAAGAACAAACAGAACCTGCTGAATGATAGCCCTGTTAGTATTCCGGTCTAGTCCGTCATATTTTATTTTTACTTCCTTTTTTTTTTTTTTTGTATTTCCTTGTTCAGTTACTGGCGCTGCGATGAAGGACTTACAAACGCAATTCGTAATCCCGATTCCACGTTCGAAATATAGCTGCAATTTACTTTAGCTTAGTTTAGTCGATGGATCAACATCACGGCACACGGGTGTAACCCATAAGTGCTCCGTTCTTCTCCTAACTCAAACCTGAATCTGGAGAAACTCAGCTCAGTGCACGAACTCCGTAGCACTGTCGAGGATCCTCCAATACTTTGGATAGATTTTTAACTCGAAATTGTTGCCCGGGCAGCGCCGTTAGGCTACTCTTTTTCGATTTCCAACTGCCAAGGGATGTTTTACGTGCGCAACAATACACACGGGCATCAGATCTTACTACCCAGAGACCAGGGGAAATTTTATTACTAGAAGTCCACGTGAAAAAATCCCGGTCATCACCGGGGCTTGAACCCGGGACCTCCAGCACTCAAGGCGGACACCATACCTCGAGACCACGCAGCCCCCAAATCTGCACAGAGTGCAGCTGCAGGTGGGTTTAGAAGCAGACCGCCTTGCGCTGGTTTTCATTCAATGGTATGAGTGCCGGTAGTTCAGAAAGCAATGGTAATCTACTGAACGAAACTTGCCCGAAAATCACAAACAGCCAAACAATTCTAGGATTGACTGCGACGTATGAAACAAACTTGTTCAGTTTACTGGAAATTGGTGTTACCTTTCCTCCTATACTTTCATATACTCCATTGTCATCGTAGATTACACTATTACATTATTGTTATACTCATTTCATATTCCGTCCTCGTAATTCGTGTTTGCATATTCTCCTTCTTCCGTCTTTTATCTCCCAGTGGAGTATAGGCCCTCAACCAGCCCAGCCAAGCTTCTGTAGACTTGTTCATGCTTGGCTGATTACGCAGATGCATAATACTGTCTATTGCACAAGGCCGCGACTAACTAGCAAAACCTCCATTTTCGTTACCTTCGGTTATCATCGGTTTCAATTCTCGTCGATTTTTTCCGCGAAAAATGTGTCTCGGTCTTCGTCGGTTGCCTCGGATTTCGTCGGCGTGCTCACATGACCTCGCTGCTAATTTTGCGAAAATAAAGGGACATACGCGTTCTTCTGCTCATTTTTGGCGTTCTGTTTTGTTGTGTGAGCATCACTTGCTAATAATAAAATACGAGAGCGGCATTAAGATGGCTGAAATCAGCCGCATGTACGGGAAGTCGCCATCCACAATAACTTCTATTGTGGCGAAAAAGGAAGCAATAAGGGAGACTAATATAGGGAAAGGTATGAATGTGCTAACGAAGCAGAGATCGCAAACAATTGAAGATGTCGAACAGTTATTATTAATTTGGATTAATCAAAATCAGATAGGTGGTGAGTCTGTTTCGGAGGCAATCATATGTGAAAAGGCCAGACTGTTGTATGCAGATCTCATTAAGAAAATGCCTGGGACGAGTGCTAGTGTACTTAGTGATGGGGTTATTTTTTTTTTTTTTCTGTTTGCGCTCACTCGCTTTGAACTCAAGCGTAGTCCATATACACTATTTAAAATAGTGATGGACTTCATTTTGCGTGTGGATTATCGTGTGGATCCATATTAACAATGTCCCTCACCATCAGGAGAACCCACTCCGACTTTAGAGGTACTTGTAATTTACGTCCCCAAGTCAAGGACGACAGGTCAACATTTTAATCCAGCTGTCCGGTGTGACATATATCAGAGTTAGTGAACGACGTAAACTTGGATCGGGAATATTTTCAAACACTGCAACAATCATTAAAACTAGACCCTATATAAAAATTCCATTAGGTTGAACGGGGTAGGGGTAATGACAGAATCTAATCGGAAAAAAAAAAATCATGTTCACTTTGTTGAAGATGAGGACGGAGCACGTACGGAAATGTCCCGAGAGATGTATTGTCGGTTCTGGACTCAACACATCACTTTCTATACCAAACATGTGCATTTCTAGGTTTTATTTTTATTAAACGTTAGTTGCGTGTCACTTACAGGACGCCGCAACCAACCCCTGTATTTATTGACTGTGATTTTCTGGGAAATTGTACGTTCAGTAGTTTGCGTTTGTAGAGGAGTGGCTGGCCGAGTG
The DNA here is from genome assembly GCA_014155875.1 of Cepaea nemoralis. Taxonomy (NCBI): domain Eukaryota; kingdom Metazoa; phylum Mollusca; class Gastropoda; order Stylommatophora; family Helicidae; genus Cepaea; species Cepaea nemoralis. The sequence continues at coordinate 32,852 of JACEFZ010017000.1, read as the reverse complement.
GTAGAATGCCGGATTCTCCTTCGGGAGACCCGGGTTAGAATCACCGGTAAGGTGTGTGTTTTTTTGTTTCTGTCCGGGGCAAAAAGACATCTCTAACCTGCACAGTTCGCGCCAATGCAATAGCCAGGTGGTCTTAATTCCTCAGGCTCAAGACTCTCCTGCCATACACAGCAAGGTACTATACTGGCAGCAAATGACAGTGACAGTAATTTGCTATTGTTCTCTGGACGGCTCTCTAACGGCAGTATGGCGAATGGTGCGGCTGGTTGTTGTTTTGAAAGCTGCGGCTAATGTCGGATGAAGACCGCTATTGACTTTAGCTCGTTATGGGAATACCGACTCTGCATCCCGCGCCATGCTCTCGAATAGTCAATATCTGTTGGATATGATAGTACTGACGGTCTATCTACTTCTGACGGCTTGAGATATCTGACCTTCCCTTGACCGGAGAAGGATGGTTCGAACAGCTGACAGTTCCTTCAAATGACAACCCCTAGATAAAGCACAGCCAATCAGCATTGGGTTCACACTCACTTCAGGACATCTAATCTCCACATCGCAGTCAGATCAAAAGCACTTGACGAGGCCATCTTTTCTTTGAGTGTTCCGGACAAGAAGTGCCGACTTCATTTCACAGCTCTATATATTCTCAGCACACACGCAATACAGTATTCTAAAGGCCGGCCGAGCTAACCTTACTCTGGCGCCCGTTACTCAAAGTTCCACCTATAGCCATACGAAAGCGCTGCTTATAACTGATCACATGACAGCCAACTCGGACCTCCGAGCATCATGGATAACCGACTGTTTCCCAAGTCCCGTTTCTGTCGCTCTCGCTCAAATTCTAAAAAGCCATGGCTTGACCTTGTGAGAATCTCTCCCTAATTGTGTTTAATGCCGGTGTGGACTAATGCGTGTGCCTGACCTCAACTGCCCCTGGCCGCCAAATGGTGGTTGTAATTAATTAAAATCCTAACGGTTACTTCTGCAGCGTTCATGCACTTATCAAAGGTTCTAAACACGGCGTGCTGATGTCTTGATGTTTCTCGCCCCAAGTTTAAGCCCAAAGTGATATTGCTAACCGTCCGTTGTCAGATGGCGCGTAGATGGTGCTTTTACTCTTACTGTTTTTTGGTGCATGACGTGTTGTTTGCATGCGCACTTGACTTATCATTTCAATGACATGACACTGTCTAACCAGCAGATTCTATTGTGAAAAGCAAAGCAGTCTGCTCCCAAATTGCCGGCGCTAACCTCGAACTCTGCATGTCGGGACTGTGAAACTGCGATCATTGCCCTCAAGCCACAGACTTATATTTTGTTAAATTATGATTCATATATTATCATTCCGATTATTTCACAGTGTTAAACAGTCAGCATGGCCTAATGGATAGGAACGCGCTTTCTTAAACATCCAGTGTGTTGATGCCGAGATAAGGGGTTCAACTCTTACACTGTACTTTTATATGGATGTGAAACGTGGACAATGAACAGTCAAGCTGAAAATCATCTGATGGCTGTGGACATGTGGTTTCTGAGGAAAATGCAAAGAATACGCTTATCGGCATGGCACATGATGGATGGACAGCTTGAGGGGGGAAACTGTTGGGGTTATCAAAGAATACCGCGGGTAGGATTCTTGTTCTTTCTTATTGTACAAGATACAGCTTGTGTGTGTGTGTGTGTGTGTGTGTGTGTGTGTGTGTGTGTGTGTGGGGTGGGTGGGTGGGGAGGGGGGGGGGTGTTGGGGGTCATCAATGAAACATCGCGGGTAGGATTCCTGTTCTTTATTATTGTACAAATTACAGATTGTTTGAGGTCAATAAATGCCCGCAGAAGTCGGATATGTCGGCCTAATGGCGCAAGAACGCAGGTCTGCTGTAAACAGGCACAACGCAATCACGTCCGAAAAAGAAAAAAATCTCCGGATGGACGCAGAAGAAGAAGAGAAGATTGTGGGAGAAACCGTTGGGGTCATCACAGAATATCACGGGTAGGATTCTTATTCTGTTTTATTGAGCAAGATACAGCTTCTAGTAAACCGTTTAGTCCATAAGAGACACATAATCAATTGAGAATATTGTTCTTTCTTACTGTAAACAATACAGCTTGTGGGGAAACTACTGAGGTCATCAGAGAAACATCGTCATTCGAGATTCTTGTTCTTTCGCATTGCACAAGAAACCGCTTGAGGGGAAACCACAGAGGCCATCAAAGAAATACCGTAGGTGAGATTCTTGTTCTTCTCATTGCACAAGAAACAGCTTGTGAGGAAACCCGGGGGCCATTAAATAAATGTCTTGCTCTTGTTCATTATACAAGATACAGCTTGTGGGGAAACCCGGGGGCCATCAAATAAACCTCTTGCTCTTTTTCATTGTGAAGAAACCACAAAAGAGAAACATAGTGGGTAGGAATCTTCTTCTGTCTCACTGCACAAGATGGAGCTTCTGGAAAACATCACTTCAGCCATGAGATCAGCTTGGCCGATTGGATTCAAGCGCTAACTCTTTAACGTCCGTTCACCCCTTACACTGGTCAACTGGACTAAAATGTTGACTTCTCGTCCTTGATTTGGGGACGTAAGTTACAAGTATCTCAGAAGTCGGAGTGGGTTCGCATGATGGCGAGGGTGATAGGGAAAGCTAATTCACACGCTAGGAATAGTAGCACCTGTGCGGACTACGCTTGAGTTCAAAGATAATTGACGTTTCAGAAGCGACCAGACATTGTGGTTTACTCCCCAGCGGTCTAGCAACTGGCGCTGTTTGATCTGGCTGTCTAGCACGAGTTAAAACTTAAAAGAGTCCGGGAGCAATATACTCAGAAGATGGAAAAGCACAGCGGCTTGGTTACAAGTCTGAGACAAGATAAGTATAGCATTCGCTGTTGAGTTTCTGGTTTCCAACTAAGCGTACTTTGTGCTACAGCAGTTGGGTGTAAATTAACAATCTTCTTCTTCTTCTTCTTCTTCTTCTTCTTCTTCTTCTTCTTCTTCTTCTTCTTCTTCTTCTTCTTCTTCTTCTTCTTCTTCTTCTTCTTCATCTTCTTCTTCTTCTTCTTCTTCTTCTTCTTCTTCTTCTTCTTCTTCTTCTTCTTCTTCTTCTTCTTCTTCTTCTTCTTCTTCTTCTTCTTCTTCTTCTTCTTCTTCTTCTTCTTCTTCTTCTTCTTCTTCTTCTTCTTCTTCTTCTTCTTCTTCTTCTTCTTCTTCTTCTTCTTCTTCTTCTTCTTCTTCTCCTTCTTCTCCTCCTTCTCCATCTTTCCCCCCCCCCTATTTTCTTCTTCTCCTTCTCCTCAGCCTTCTTCTTCTCCTTCTTCTCCCATTTCTATTCCTTCTCCTTTCTCTTCTCCTTCTCCTATTTCTTCTCCTATTTCTTCTTCTTCTTCTTCTTCTTCTTCTTCTTCTTCTTCTTCTTCTTCTTCTTCTTCTTCTTCTTCTTCTTCTTCTTCTTCTTCTTCTTCTTCTTCTTCTTCTTCTTCTTCTTCTTCTTCTTCTTCTTCTTCTTCTTCTTCTTCTTCTTCTTCTTCTTCTTCTTCTTCTTCTTCCTCTTCTTCTCCTCCTCCTTCTCCATCTTCTTTTCACACCTTTTTTCTTCTTCTTCTTCTTCTCCTCATCCTTCTTCTTCTCCTTCTTCTCCCATTTCTAATCCTTCTCCTTTCTCGTCTCCTTCTCCTGTTTCTTCTTCTTCTCTTTCTTCTTCTTCTTCTTCTTCTTCTTCTTCTTCTTCTTCTTCTTCTTCTTCTTCTTCTTCTTCTTCTTCTTCTTCTTCTTCTTCTTCTTCTTCTTCTTCTTCTTCTTCTTCTTCTTCTTCTTCTTCTTCTTCTTCTTCTTCTTCTTCTTCTCCTCCTCCTCCTTCTCCTCCTCCTCCTCCTCCTTCTACTCCTCCTCCTCCTCCTCTTCTTCTTCTTCTTCTTCTTCTTCTTCTTCTTCTTCTTCTTCTTCTTCTTCTTCTTCTTCTTCTTGGCTCATGTGTGGCTGGGGGATGGGTGGGTAGAGGATGTGTGAGTGGGTGATTGTATATGAGTAAGGGTGTGTGGTTAAGGGATGTTTGGTTGGGAGATGGGAGGGTAGAGGATGTGTGGGTGGGTAGAGGATATGTGGGTGGGTGAGTGTGTGTAGGTTAGGAAATGGTGGGGGATGTTTGTAGGGGTGGGCTCGGGATCTGTGAGTGGGCTGGGGGAGATTATGTGGCTGGGTGCGGAATTTGTGTGTGGGTAATTGCGGAATATGTGAGTTGACAGGTAGATGTGTGTGTGTGTGTGTGTGTGTGTGTGTGTGTGTGTGTGTGTGTGTGTGTGTGGGAATATGTGGCCGAGGAATGTGTGTTTGGCTGGGTGATTGGAGGTGTGTGGGTGGATGAGGATATGTTGGTGAGTGATTGTTGGTGGGTAATGGGACGGGTAAAGGATATGTGTGTAGGTGGGTGAATGTGTGTGGGTGTGGGATGTGTGGGTTGGGGAATGTATGTGTGCTTGGGGTGTGGGTGGATGGGGTGTGTGGTGGGTGAGAGGTGTGTGTTGGTGGGGAGATGTGTAAGTGTAGGGATGTGGTGGATGGGTAGGGGCATGTATGTGTGTGTAGGTTATGTGTGTGGTTGGGTGGTGGAGTTGGAGTGAATGGGAGATGTGTGGGTGGGTGGTTGATGTGTCTCATAACATAGTAATATGCATTGTTTATGTTTACAAAATTCATGTGACAATGTTTTTTTCCTATGGACTGTTGATGAAAGAAAGATGACTGATTGGAAGGGCCGAATGTAAGACGGGCCTGCGTGCCCAATTTGTTACCCTTTGAAAATAAAGTCTGTTCGTTCGTTCGTTCGTTAGTTCGTGCGTTCGTTCGTTCGTTCGTTCGTTCTTACTTCTTCTTCTTCTTCTTCTTCTTCTTCTTCTTCTTCTTCTTCTTCTTCTTCTTCTTCTTCTTCTTCTTCTTCTTCTTCTTCTTCTTCTTCTTCTTCTTCTTCTTCTTCTTCTTCTTCTTCTTCTTCTTCTTCTTCTTCTTCTTCTTCTTCTTCTTCTTCTTCTTCTTCTTCTTCTTCATCTTCTTCTTCTTCTTCTTCTTCTTCTTCTTCTTCTTCTTCTTCTTCTTCTTCTTCTTCTTCTTCTTCTTCTTCTTCTTCTTCTTCTTCTTCTTCTTCTTCTTCTTCTTCTTCTTCTTCTTCTTCTTCTTCTTCTTCTTCTTCTTCTTCTTCTTCTTCTTCTTCTTCTTCATTCACAAATACAACATATAGTCAAGGATGATGAAGGCTAATCGCCGCAACGTCCTGTATGTGTCGTAATTCTGTTATGTAAAGCTGCACTACTTTGTGTCGATTTATATTGTATACCAAACATGTGTATTTTCTGACTGTGTACTTTGATCTAGTTGTTATTTGTATTAAAAGTTAGTTGCATGTCCTTTACAGAACGTCACAATCAACCCCAGCATTTAATAACTGTGATGTTCTGGGAAATTGTGCGTTCAATAATTTGCCATTGCTTTCTCATAATATTGTGAAAATGAAAGCAAAGCAGTCTGCTCCCAAATTTCCGGCGCTCATTGCCCTCAAGCCACAGACTTATATTTTGTTAAATTATGATTCATATATTATCTTTACGATTATTGCAGTGTTAAAAATTCAGCATGGCCGAATGGATATGAACGCGCTTTCTTAAACATCCAGTGTGTTTATGCCGAGATAAGGGGTTCAACCCTTACACTGGACAGTTCGGCTAAAATGTTGACTTCTCATCCTTGACTTCGGGACGTAAATTACAATGTACTGAAGTCTGAGTGAGTTCGCCTGATGGTAAAAGACACTGATAATAGGGAAAGCTAATCCAGACGCAACATTCAGATAGAATGGAGTGTGTATAGACCCCGCTTGAATTCAAAGTGAGCGAGTGCTTAAAATTTAAAAAAAATCAAAGTATGTGGGATCGGCATAGTTAATATCTTTGACAATTTGTGTGGCCGTTTTTATTTTTAAAAAATATTTTTTATTGTTTATTTCATACAAAGCAGTGTATATTTACAAGGTGTAATGTGTGTTTCTTTTGTTTGTGTATATTACAGAGCGTTGCCGTTTGTTAGTTTTAAGTGTCACATGTGTGAATAAACCAAATACATACATCCTTGCCAAGTCAGTACAGGGCACCCAAGCCGGGAATTCAATGTAGAGATCTCCCGGATCGGAAATGTCCGAAGTCGAACTTCTTACAGCCAAGCGACAGCAGCGGTCAATTGTTGTGGTATACGACGTCTTGCAATGATCGCAGCAGTGACGGCACGGATGGGGGGTGGCGGAGGGGGCGGGGGGGGGGCAAGAATTTGGCACAATTATTCCAGGAAAAGGGCTAGCTTTTGCTTGGCGCGAGAATGAGGGGCTTCCTTAAGCTGTGAACGGATTCGAAGAAGGCAATACGGCAACAATAATGTGTACTGGGTCATTGTGAGCCATCGAGATGGAAACGAGGCCAGAGGCAAGACAATCGGGAGGTGGGAGGGGACAGGAATGGGTGAGGGGGGTGCTTTCTCGTGATTGAATGGAAGATGCAGTGATAATGTTGACATATATACCGGATATATAAAATTCTTCTCCCGAGGACGGGAATAGCTTGTGGGATAAGTTCGAAAACCAAACGACTCGAAGGTGAATATGCGGACACATAACAGGAGAAAAACGGCTGGGAGACACGACCTGGGCGGGCCTGCCCCTGAGATTGTCAAGGGGGTAAAGTGATCTAAATATTCGGTGAGGAGTGACATTTCTGACGATCGGAATCCCCCTGACGTGCTTGCTTGGCCGTGGAGTTCATACCACTAGCGAAAATTCTAGTTCATTATGCACATCGATTAATTAGTCAAGTGCCGTCTCCACAATAAAGGCTAACTGCAGTGGAGCTCCAACACCTTCTGATTCTCTCTAATGGTACACTCTGACGGATTGTTTTTCTTTCATCTCTTTCAGGCCCGTGATATCTAAATTTTTGGCCACACTGTGAGAAGACAAAATCTGCAACACGTTGTAACAACCGGAAAGATTTATGGAAAGAGGGATAGAGGAAGACATCTTGAGAAATTTCTTGACGGTCTTGTGTCATGGCATGGAAGGGAGTCAACACGCGAATTGATCCATGCCGTCGGAGATCGCAATTTATGGACAAGCATGATAGCCCACGCAAGTCGGCAAGGCACTGGATGATTATGATGACGAGGATACCTAATTGTAAGCCCCACTAAACGGCATTCTGACCACGAATAAAGCTTTCTGGAAATCCCTTGAGGTAAAGGGGAGAAGATCGCTGCAGTTATGGGGGGTCATACTTTGTGCAATTCTACGGCAGGGGGTTTGGCATTCTACGGAAACAGTCGGAGCCATTCATTCAGTGGCATGTCCTTTGCAGAACCTCGCTCCCATAACAACCTTCCGGAAAACGTCTCGATCATAAGCAAGATATCCCGCGTCCGATACACTCATCTTGAGATCAGCTGCCACATCCTGCGCCTATCTTATCTTTGGCCTTCCTCTGCTCTCAGGCACATACCCCTCCTTTATTGTTCTCTCCAACCTTTAATGACGGTTCAAGTGACCAAAATATTTCAATTTTCTTTGATTTATCGTCTTTAATAGCCAACCCCCATCTTGAAATATGGATGCATTTGTTCTTTTCTTTATCCAAGATATTCTAAGAATGATTCTAACATTTATATTCAAAGGCATTTATGCGCTGTTCAGCTTGATTATTAAGTGTCCAGGTCTAACAGGCGTATATTGCAATCGGAAAGATCAGTCTGAGCCAGATTGGGTAAAATCTGGCTCTATGAAGTCGAACCACTCGCCTTTAATCTGTAACCTCCTCCTTCTTCTTCTGCGTTCATCAGGAGATTTTTCTTTGTCCGGACATAATAGCGTTGTGCCTGTTTACAGCAGAGATGCGTTCTCGCGCCGTTAGGCCGACACATTCGACTTCTGCTGGTATTTGTTGACCGAGCTAACCTTCCTGGGAACCCCTAACCTAAACCCGCTCAATTACCGGGACGGCTAAATAGGTCAACAAACACTCGCAGAAGCCGGATGTGTCGGTCAAAAGGTATATATATCGCAGCTTTGATGTAATCTGTCACAACGCAATTCATTATTATGTTCCATTCCGAAAAGAAGCAAACAGAAAATCCTAACCTGCACAGTTCGCGGCGACTGCACTAGCCAGGCGGCCTTAATTCCTCAGGCTCAAAGACCCCTCTGCTATACACCGCAAGATACTATATTGGCAGTAAATGACAGTTCCATGCTATGTTTCACAGGATCGGACGAACGAGGAAGAACAAAAAGAACCTGCTGAATGATAGCCCTGTTAGTATTCCGGTCTAGTCCGACATATTTTATTTGTACTTTTTATTTTTTTTTTTTTGTATTTCCTTGTTCAGTTACTGGCGCTGCGATGAAGGACTAACAAACGCAATTCGTAATTCCGATTCCACGTTCGAAACATGGCTGCAATTTAGTTTAGCTTAGTTTAGTTGATGGCTCAGCATCACGGCACACGGGTGTAACCCTTAAGTGCTCCGCTCTCCTCCTAACTCAAAGCTGAGTCTGGAGAAACTCAGCTCAGTGCACGAACTCCGTAGCACCGGCGAGGATCCTGAAATACTTTGGATAGATTTTTAACTCGAAATTTTTGCCCAGGCAGCGCCGTTAGGCTACTATTTTTCGATTTCCAACTGCCAAGGAATGTTTTACGGGCGCAACAATACACACGGGCGTCAGATCTCACTACCCAGAGACCAGGGGAAATTTTATTACTAGAAGTCCACGTGAAAAAATCCCGGTCCCCACCGAGGCTTGAACCCGGGACCTCCAGCACTCAAGGCGGACACCATACCTCGAGACCACGCAGCCCCCAAATCTGCACAGAGTGCATCTGCAGGTGGTTTTAGAAGCAGACCGCCTTGCGCTGGTTTTCATTCAGTGGTATGAGTGCCGGTAGTTCAGAAAGCAATGGTAAACTACTGAACGAAACTTGCCCGAAAATCACAAACAGCCAAACAATGCTGGGATTGACTGCGACGTATGCAACAAACTTGTTCAGTTTACTGGAAATTTGTTTTACCTTTCCTCCTATACTTTCACATACTCCATTGTCATCGTAGATTACACTATTACATTATTGTTATACTCATTTCATATTCCGTCCTCGTAATTCGTGTTTGCATATTCTCCTTCTTCCGTCTTTTATCTCCCAGTGGAGTATAGGCCCTCAACCAGCCCAGCCAAACTTCTGTTGACTTGTTCATGCTTGGCTGATTACGCAGATGCATAATACTGTTTATTGCACAAGGCCGCGACTAACTAGCAAAGCCTCGATTTTCGTTACCTTCGGTTATCATCGGTTTCAATTCTCGTCCATTTTTTCCGCGAAAAATGAGTCTCGGTTTTCGTCGGTTGTCTCTGCCTTCGTTGGCGTGTTCACATGACCTCGCTACTAATTTTGCGAAAATAAAGGGACATACGCGTTCTTCTGCTCATTTTGGCGTTGTTTTTCGTTGTGTGAGCATCACTTGCTAATAATAAAATACGAGAGTGGCATTAAGATGGCTGAAATCAGCCGCATGTACGGGAAGTCGCCATCCACAATAACTTCTATTGTGGCGAAAAAAGGAAGCAATAAGGGAGACTAATATAGGGAAAGGCATGAATGTGCTAACGAAGCAGAGATCGCAAACAACTGAAGATGTTGAACAGTTATTATTAATTTGGATTAATCAAAACCACATAGATGGTGAGTCTGTTTCGGAGGCAATCATATGTGAAAAGGCCAGACTGTTGTATGCCGATCGCATTAAGAAAATTCCTGGGATGAGTGCTAGTGTACTTAGTGATGCTTTTTTGTTATCTGTTTGCGCGCCCTCGCTGTGAACTCAAGCGTAATCCATATACACTATTTATAGTAGTGATGGGATGCATATTGCGTGTGGATTAGCTTTCCATATTAGCAATGTCCCTCACCATCAGGCGAACCCACTCCGACATCAGAGGTACTTGTAATTTACGTCCCCAAGTCAAGGACGACAGGTCAACATTTTAAGTCCAGCTGTCCGGTGTAGGGGTTGAACGGCTTACCTCGGCATCAGCACACCGGATGTTTAAGAACACTCGCTCTTATCTATTCGGCCATGCGGACCGGCACTTAGTGATTTTAACGCCAGCAGAGGATGGTCTAAAAAATTCACAAGGCTGCCTAGTAACACTATGCACTGGGGCCGAAAAATTGTATCTCTATCGTATAGAGAAATTTATTCTCTATAAAATGTGTGTGTTTTTTTGTTTTTTTTTGGATGTATTTTGAAATTTCTAGAACGAATGAATTGGATTGATATGGAAATAAATGCCTCGGTATTGGTCGGTTTCGGATTTCGTCGAATGTTTTCGGACGGATTATCGACGAAAACCGAGGTTTTACTGTACTAACTAAGCGATAACGTAGCCAGTCGCCTCTAATGACATATTATGTTGTTTTCCTCTCTTGTGGACCCCGGTGAGACAAAGTGCATATTTTCATCACAGTTCTTGTTTTAGTTCATTATTTCCTTGGATTTCCATAATACCATTGCTTTCAACTGTCAAACTGTCTGTCATCTACTGACTATAGTACCTAGTGGTGTAGGGCAAGGGGGAAGGGGGTGGGGTGGGGTTCTTGACCCTAAGGAATTAAGGCCGCCTGGCTTGTACAGTCCGGGGCGAACTGTACAGGTTAGTTTTCGTTTTGTCCGGACAGAAAACTATTCCGCACCTTACTGAGGATTCGAACCCGGGTCTCCTGAAGGAGAATCCAGTGTTCTAACCACTCGACCAGCCGCTCCTCATTGCTGTCAAAGCTTCTCTCTATTTCCATTTTTTCTTCTGTTATCTTCATTTTCACGTTGTTGAAGATGAGGACCCCTATGGGAATGTCCTTAGTGATGTGACGTCGGTTCTTGACTCAACTCAAATTTTAATTTTCTATACAAAACATGTGTATTTTCTGACTGTGTACTTTGATCTAGTTTTTATTTGTATTAAAAGTTAGTTCCATGTTCTTTACAGAATGTCACAATCAACCCCAGCATTTAATGACTGTGATGGTCTGGGAAATTGTGAGTTCAGTAATTTGCCATTCCTTTCTCTAATATTGTGAAATTGAAAGCAAAGGAGTCTGCTCCCAAATTACCGGCGGTCATTGCCCTGAAGCCACAGACTTATATTTTGTTAAATTATGATTCATATATTATCATTCCGATTATTGCAGTGTTAAAATTCAGCATGGCCGAATGGATAGGAACGGGCTTTCTTAAACATCCAGTGTGTTGATGCCGAGATTAGGGGTTGAACTCTTACACTGGACAGTTCGACTAAAATGTTGACTTCTCGTCCTTGATTTGGGGACGTAAATTACAATTTACTGAAGTCGGAGTGAGTTCGCCTCATGGTAAAATACACTGATAACAGGGAAAGCTAATCCAGACGCAACATTCGGATAGAATGAAATGTGTATAGACTCCGCTTGAATTCAAAGTGGGCGAGCGTAAAAAAAAAAAAAATCAAAGTATGTGGGATGGGTATATTTAAATTGTAGCCGTTTTTATGAGGCCAGTCAAAAATTGTCATTCTCTAAGATGTAGTCATAAGTGATATTAAAAGTGCACTTTTAAAAATTAAATATAAATGTAGAACGCTTAAAGTTGATTATAAAATGTAAGTAAGCAAAGTTTAGAAAAATTTATTTCTAGAAACCTACATGAATTATTCTTACCTTTACAGCTTCTGACTGGTGTACTTTATATTTCATTTCTTAAATAAGAATGAAGAGATTTTTAGTTAACTTATGATATTATATCTAGGTATACAATTTCCTTTTTTTAATTTTAGTAGTCTCCCTTGTCCAGATATTAGATGTTTATGTCCCCTCTCATTGCTTATCTAGGTGGGTTTTTTTTTTTTTTTTAGATATCTAGTAATTCTGCAGAATGCTTGAACGTAAGTATTAATACGTGTAGTGATCAATCAAGGTATTACTATCATGTTATTATGATATTTTAAATATTCTCTAAGCAAACGTAATTGCACCAGCATTTGGCAGAGAGAGATAGAGAACGAACGAACGAACAGACTTTATTTTCAAAGGGTAACAAATTGGGCACGCAGGCCCGTCTTACATTCGGCCCTTCCAATCTCTCATCTTTCTTTCATCAACAGTGCATAGGAAAAAAACATTGTCACGGGAATTTTGTAAATATAAACAATGCATATTACTATGTTATGTGACTCATCCACCACCCACCCACACATCCCCCATTCACTCCGACTCCTCCACTCAACCACACACACATAACCCACACACACACACATACATTCCCCCACCCATCCACCACATCCCTACAACTACACATCTCCCCACCCACACACACCTCTCACCCACCACACATCCCATCCACCCACACCCAAAGCACATATACATTCCCCAACCCACACATCCCCCACCACACACATCCACCCACCTTCAAACATCTCCCCACCCACTCACATATCCTCTACTCGTCCCATTGCCCACCAACAATCACTCACCCACATATCCTCCTTCACCCACACACCTCCAACCACCCAGCCAAACACACATTCCTCAGCCACACATCCCACACGCACACGCACATCTCCCCGTCAACTCACATATCAACCACCTACCCACACACAAATTCCGGACCCACCCACATAATCTCCCATCTCCCCCAGTTCACTCACAGATCCCGAGCCCACCCCTACAAACATCCACTAACACCCACACATCCCTCACCCACTCAATAACACATACATCTCCTATCTACCCACACACACTCACACACCCTAACCACCCATCTAAATACACATCCCCCACTCTCACACACATCCTTCACCCACCCGCACACCCAACTACACCCCCACCCACACACACATCCTTTAGCCACTCCCAGCTCCCCTCCCACACAACACAACACCCACAGACATCCCAAAGACACATCCCTCACCCACACACGCATCTCCTACCCATCCACACATCCCCAAAGTACAATCACCCTCACTACCTATACACTACATCCTCCATCCAGCCACACACACCCCCACCCAGCCAGACATATCCCCCACCCACACACACAAATCCCCAAATCCATCACACACCCCTCCCCCAACCCACACACATCCCCCACAAATCTCTCACCCACACACACACTCCCCACCCATCCACCCAAACATCCCACACCCATACACATCCCTCACCCACACACACATCCCCAAACCCACAACCACCCCCACCTGCATACATCTCCCACCCACCACATATCCCCACCCACACATATATCCCCAACCCATAATCCACCATCAATCATCCACTCACATATCCTCCTCCACCCACTCACCCACAGCCACCTAGCCAGACACACATCCACACCCACATACACATCTCCCCGCCAACCCATACATCCCGCACGTGCCCACACACAAATCCCCCACCCACCCATACAATCCCACCCGCCCACCCATACATCCTGAACCCACCCACACACATCACGAATCCACCCACACACACATCCCCCCATCCCCCAACCTACTATTATAATCAAACTCCCACACACACATACAGTGACGATCGTCATGAGCATTGTCGCAAAATTGTAAAGAAAATGGGGAAAAATTGTACACATACATTTTGTAACTTAAAAATTAGTGATGCAATTCAACTCTCTCTCTCTCTCTCTCTCTCTCTCTCTCTCTCTCTCTCTCTCTCCTCTCTCTCCTCTCTCTCTCTCTCTCTCTCTCTCTCTCTCTCTCTCTCTCTCTCTCTCTCTCTTCTCTATCCCTTTTCTCTCTCTCAAAAAAAAAACAACCTCGCACAAAGCAACACCGGATCTCGGTACAAGAAAGAGCCTCTCCTAGAAAGTTTATGCGCATACTTGGTTATTGATTTATATAGCAACGTATTAGATTGTACGTGGCTGTAAAAATTGACTCGTATTGAAGTCACAGAGATTGGCACTTAGATATCTTTTATAATACTTTTTATCGCCTTAATACTCTGAGTGAGCGGGTCTTCACTCCCCGCTTTAAACAGAGACATTGACTTGTATAGTCATTTATTGATTCTTTTGGATAACAGTTGGTACTTAGCTTGTGAAGTAGTTTTTTCAAGTTAATTATTTGTTGTATGTTCTTTAATTCGTTTTGTTCCTTGTTTGCATTATATTCGTTGGTCTAATTAGTTATATCGTTATAATATTGTCATTTACGTATCCATTTGTATTATTGATATTTTGTAAGTTAATGTAATTGTGATTTTTTTTATGATCTTGTATTTTTGTTAACTTTGACTAATTTACACTTTCTTCATGGATGAAATGTTTGTGAAGTGGCAACACTGGCTCAATAAGTCAGGAATACGCCTTGGACACTTAAACATTTGCAGCTTATTTAACAAGCTACCAGAGTTATCTTCTATTCTTAATCAAAATTTTCATTTATTCGGCCTTAGTGAAAGTAGACTTAATGATAAAATTTCAGATGAGGACATGTCTATTAAAGGGTACAAAGTGTTTAGAAGGGATCCCCGTAGGAAACAAGAGACAGGCATAATAACCTATGTTTCTAATTTACTAAATGTTCACCGTAGGCTAGACTTTGAAACTTGCGAAATAGAATGTATCTGGTTAGAGCTAAAACTTCAAAACCGCACACCCCTGATAATTGGCTACCTTTATCGAAATCCCAGTGCTGGACACGTCTGGTACGAAAACTTCACTACCATGATGGATGTGGTTTTCGCTTCTGGGAAGGAAATTATACTACTCGGAGACTTTAACATTGACACCAACAAATCCAACATAATATGGGGAAATATAATTGCATCATACAATTTCCAACAAATAGTACAACAAGCTACTAGAGTAACAAAGTCATCTTCGACAGTGTCGTGGAATACTGAGAGTTAATGATTCCCAGATAGACGACTGTATACACCGACTAACCAGGTAGAAGAAGGGTTAACAAACGAAGCAGTAAGGGTAACCAACAACGGAGTGACCAGGCGCATGTGTTTATAGGTCAAGACACAGAAGGGGCCGCCAACAGCACAGGTAACCTGTCGCGTGGAAAAATTGGTTTGCGACAAAGGCAGACAGCATTATTGGACAGCATATTGCGGTCTGGATGTATGAATAACGGAAAAGTTTCAGATCTGTAATTTCCACTAACGGTGATAATGAAGTATGGACTTGAGGTGTCAAGCAAGGTCAAGGACTATGCGGCAAAAATGACCTATAAAGAGTGTCCACTTCTTTGTGAGAGTTTAGTGTGTGTTCCAAACTGAACTGAAGGAGATATGTTCCTGAGTGGGAATAGAAATACACGTCCCTAATGATGGAAAGAGGGGATAGTAGTGTGTTATTCGCTAAGTGTTTTTCGATTCCAGGAACATAGATGCCTAAATAAGGTATTAATATATTAGATTATAGTTTTAGCATAGGAATATAGATGTGCGTGAAGTGCATTTAACATTGCTTTCTATGAGTAGGAATAGTATAGACGTTAGGTGAATCTTCTATCCCATGTCAGAGTGGGTTTTTTCGGAAGCCTTTTCATTTCGGCTGGAGGAAAAGACACTCATATAGGAGAGAAGAGGAAGCAGACACAGATCTCATTATTAAATGTATATCACACAGGTTCCCATACCAGTGCGAGACTTATCAACTAAGATATAACACAGATGGCTGTGGTCAAGATCACTCAGTGTTGATAACCCACAAGAAAGCACTGTAAAGTAACAAAGCACGACACTTGTGCATAAGAAAGGAAAGAAATGAAGTGTCATCGTAATAAGTCAGGAGGACAGAGAACGGAAAATAGAGATCATACAAACAAAATTTAAAAAAAGACTCAAATGACTCAGTATCGAAGAGTTGCAAGGTGCATACCAAATGCCTATACCAATTACGAACTATCCAGTGTAGAACTTTTACAGGACAAATATAGAGAATACTAGAAACTCGATGTGTTTTCCAGGATGGAATTAAGAACGCTATAAGAAAGCAACGAACATTCAGTTAAGCTGACAGCATATAGTGATCGGTTTAAGTACATTGATATAGTGGTGCACATTTTTTCATTACAAAACAAACGGATATATCTACAGACTCAAACAGACGGAGCATTCAGGATGAGACCGTTCTGTTGTATCTATGTACCGTCCTGTACTTTAGCCGAGAGAAGAGACGAGAGAAGACACGGAGACTATCTATCAACATCTTATCTGGCAGCCACACTAGAAGAACATACCAACTACATAGACAATATCCATACATACACCAGACATAGTTTTTATTAATAAATCTTTTATTTATTGTTGAAAGGAACTGTTGTCTGAATATGTGTTGAGAGAATAACAGAGAGAGTGAAAGAAATAGATATATGGAAGGGAAGACAGAAGAGAGGAGTGTAGACCAAAGTCAGTCAATAATCCCAACAGATAATAAGTTTAAAGATGTGCTTGTTGATTCCTACTTCCTCTCGGGAAAATAACAGGACAGACAGTCATAGATCACATTTATGTAACTTGCTCAGACAACATCATAGAATGCACCGTACCCAATTGTGCAATGAGCGATCACTACCCAATATGCTGCACGTGGTCTAAAAAAGGAATTAAAATTCCTAAACATAAACACATAAGTGTAAAATATAGAAGTTACAAAAATTTCAACCAAAGCACATTTTTACAGGACTTGCACATTTCACCTCTAGACAATGTTTATCAGCTTCCTGACCCGGATGATGCTCTGGAATTCTGGATGAAAACCTTTATTGATGTTTTTGATAGACATGTGCCAGTCAAGGAAGTTCGAGTAAAACACCACGTCAAGCCACCTTGGATCACCCAGGAAATACTTAAAATTATGAGAGACAGAGATAAAGCACATAAAAAGCGGGATCTCGATTGCATACCGTACACTTAGAAACAAAGTTCAATATAACATACGACGGGAAAAGAAACTTTACTTTAAGAACTTAGTAATGGATAAAACAAATAGTAAGGATATATGGAAAGCAATTAACACCTTGACAAACAAGTATAACTTCAGAAATTCTTTACCTTCAAATCATATTACATGCGACCAATTCAGTAATTTTTTTCAAACTGACATAAACCAGTTGAAGGCTTCAATACCTAATTCTCCTTGCAACTTATCTTTATTGTCATCGTTTTGCGAGAATAGATGCTCCCGCGATATTCTTTCCGACATACCGCTAATGACAATCACTGAAGTATTCGCTTACCTCAGTAACCTAAAAACCACAACCTCATCTGGGTTAGATGGAATCAGCAACCGGATTCTCCGTTGTGCTGCGCCAGTGATCTGTACATCACTAACCTATGTATATAATCAGTGTCTAACCAAAGGCCACTTTCCATCAGCTCTCAAAATCGCTAAAGTGTACCCTCTTCTTCAATCTGGTTCATTGGACAATGGTCTCCCGAACAATTACAGACCCATTTCATTACTATCATCACTATCTAAGCCACTAGAAAAACACATCCATAAAGTAACATTACAGTATTTAGTTCGCAACAAGCTTATTGTTGACAGCCAATCAGGATTTCGACCAAAATATTCTTGCCATACGGCCCTAACAAACATGATAGAAAATTGGCACCAGAATATAAACAACAACAGTCTATGTGGAACTGTGTTTATTGATTTCAAGAAAGCATTTGATATGATAGACCATGTTATTTTAATTAAAAAACTAGAGACAATGAAAATTGGCCTTAATGTAGTCACTCTAATATAATCTTTTCTATCAAACAGAAAGCAAGTAGTATCACATAATAAATCTCTGTCTCAAACCACTACCTTCAATATTGGAGTACCGCAAGGCTCTATTCTTGGCCCTCTATTATTTGCCATATATATTAACGATCTACCTTTGCATCTTTCGTCGTCCTGCGATCTATTTGCAGATGACTGTACGGTGTACACAAACGCTGAAGACTGTATTTTACTGGAGTCGTCTTTACAACAAGAATTAAATAATGTAGTTAAGTGGAGCTATTCAAACCGTATGCAAATTAACATCACTAAAACAAAAGAAATGTTATTAACAACTAGACAAAGACTTCAAACTCTAAGCTCACACACACCACTTCAACTTCACATCGATAACATGCCAGTAGAAAGTGTAATTGAGCACAAAACATTAGGCCTAATCATTGATAGAAACCTAACCTTTAATTCCCACGTTCAAGCGCTTATTAAACAAACAGCGAAAAAAGTCTACCAACTCGCCAAGATTAAAAACTTCCTTGATGAGGACACAAGGAAGCTATTCTATACTTCTCATATACAGACACACTTTGACTACTGCTCTACAATCTGGGACGGTTGTTCTAATTCAAACACCAAGCGACTTTACTCACTCCAGAAACGGGCCATGAGTCTAATTTATCATTTGTGTATCTCTATCGTATAGAGAAATTTATTCTCTATAAAATGTGTGTGTTTTTTTGTTTTTTTTTGATGTATTTTGAAATTTCTAGAACGAATGAATTGGATTGATATGGAAATAAATGCCTCGGTATTGGTCGGTTTAGGATTTCGTCGAATGTTTTCGGACGGATTATCGACGAAAACCGAGGTTTTACTGTACTAACTAAGCGATAACGTAGCCAGTCGCCTCTAATGACATATTATGTTGTTTTCCTCTCTTGTGGACCCCGGTGAGACAAAGTGCATATTTTCATCACAGTTCTTGTTTTAGTTCATTATTTCCTTGGATTTCCATAATACCATTGCTTTCAACTGTCAAACTGTCTGTCATCTACTGACTATAGTACCTAGTGGTGTAGGGCAAGGGGGAAGGGGGTGGGGTGGGGTTCTTGACCCTAAGGAATTAAGGCCGCCTGGCTTGTACAGTCCGGGGCGAACTGTACAGGTTAGTTTTCGTTTTGTCCCGGACAGAAAACTATTCCGCACCTTACTGAGGATTCGAACCCGGGTCTCCTGAAGGAGAATCCAGTGTTCTAACCACTCGACCAGCCGCTCCTCATTGCTGTCAAAGCTTCTCTCTATTTCCATTTTTTCTTCTGTTATCTTCATTTTCACGTTGTTGAAGATGAGGACCCCTATGGGAATGTCCTTAGTGATGTGACGTCGGTTCTTGACTCAACTCAAATTTTAATTTTCTATACAAAACATGTGTATTTTCTGACTGTGTACTTTGATCTAGTTTTTATTTGTATTAAAAGTTAGTTCCATGTTCTTTACAGAATGTCACAATCAACCCCAGCATTTAATGACTGTGATGGTCTGGGAAATTGTGAGTTCAGTAATTTGCCATTCCTTTCTCATAATATTGTGAAATTGAAAGCAAAGGAGTCTGCTCCCAAATTACCGGCGGTCATTGCCCTGAAGCCACAGACTTATATTTTGTTAAATTATGATTCATATATTATCATTCCGATTATTGCAGTGTTAAAATTCAGCATGGCCGAATGGATAGGAACGGGCTTTCTTAAACATCCAGTGTGTTGATGCCGAGATTAGGGGTTGAACTCTTACACTGGACAGTTCGACTAAAATGTTGACTTCTCGTCCTTGATTTGGGGACGTAAATTACAATTTACTGAAGTCGGAGTGAGTTCGCCTCATGGTAAAATACACTGATAACAGGGAAAGCTAATCCAGACGCAACATTCGGATAGAATGAAATGTGTATAGACTCCGCTTGAATTCAAAGTGGGCGAGCGTAAAAAAAAAAAAAATCAAAGTATGTGGGATGGGTATATTTAAATTGTAGCCGTTTTTATGAGGCCAGTCAAAAATTGTCATTCTCTAAGATGTAGTCATAAGTGATATTAAAAGTGCACTTTTAAAAATTAAATATAAATGTAGAACGCTTAAAGTTGATTATAAAATGTAAGTAAGCAAAGTTTAGAAAAATTTATTTCTAGAAACCTACATGAATTATTCTTACCTTTACAGCTTCTGACTGGTGTACTTTATATTTCATTTCTTAAATAAGAATGAAGAGATTTTTAGTTAACTTATGATATTATATCTAGGTATACAATTTCCTTTTTTTAATTTTAGTAGTCTCCCTTGTCCAGATATTAGATGTTTATGTCCCCTCTCATTGCTTATCTAGGTGGGTTTTTTTTTTTTTTTTAGATATCTAGTAATTCTGCAGAATGCTTGAACGTAAGTATTAATACGTGTAGTGATCAATCAAGGTATTACTATCATGTTATTATGATATTTTAAATATTCTCTAAGCAAACGTAATTGCACCAGCATTTGGCAGAGAGAGATAGAGAACGAACGAACGAACAGACTTTATTTTCAAAGGGTAACAAATTGGGCACGCAGGCCCGTCTTACATTCGGCCCTTCCAATCTCTCATCTTTCTTTCATCAACAGTGCATAGGAAAAAAACATTGTCACGGGAATTTTGTAAATATAAACAATGCATATTACTATGTTATGTGACTCATCCACCACCCACCCACACATCCCCCATTCACTCCGACTCCTCCACTCAACCACACACACATAACCCACACACACACACACATACATTCCCCCACCCATCCACCACATCCCTACAACTACACATCTCCCCACCCACACACACCTCTCACCCACCACACATCCCATCCACCCACACCCAAAGCACATATACATTCCCCAACCCACACATCCCCCACCACACACATCCACCCACCTTCAAACATCTCCCCACCCACTCACATATCCTCTACTCGTCCCATTGCCCACCAACAATCACTCACCCACATATCCTCCTTCACCACACACCTCCAACCACCCAGCCAAACACACATTCCTCAGCCACACATCCCACACGCACACGCACATCTCCCCGTCAACTCACATATCAACCACCTACCCACACACAAATTCCGGACCCACCCACATAATCTCCCATCTCCCCCAGTTCACTCACAGATCCCGAGCCCACCCCTACAAACATCCACTAACACCCACACATCCCTCACCCACTCAATAACACATACATCTCCTATCTACCCACACACACCCACACACCCTAACCACCCATCTAAATACACATCCCCCACTCTCACACACATCCTTCACCCACCCGCACACCCAACTACACCCCCACCCACACACACATCCTTTAGCCACTCCCAGCTCCCCTCCCACACAACACAACACCCACAGACATCCCAAAGACACATCCCTCACCCACACACGCATCTCCTACCCATCCACACATCCCCAAACTACAATCACCCTCACTACCTATACACTACATCCTCCATCCAGCCACACACACCCCCACCCAGCCAGACATATCCCCCACCCACACACACAAATCCCCAAATCCATCACACACCCCTCCCCAACCCACACACATCCCCCACAAATCTCTCACCCACACACACACTCCCCACCCATCCACCCAAACATCCCACACCCATACACATCCCTCACCCACACACACATCCCCAAACCCACAACCACCCCACCTGCATACATCTCCCACCCACCACATATCCCCACCCACACATATATCCCCAACCCATAACCCACCATCAATCATCCACTCACATATCCTCCTCCACCCACTCACCCACAGCCACCTAGCCAGACACACATCCACACCCACATACACATCTCCCCGCCAACCCATACATCCCGCACGTGCCCACACACAAATCCCCCACCCACCCATACAATCCCACCCCGCCCACCCATACATCCTGAACCCACCCACACACATCACGAATCCACCCACACACACATCCCCCCATCCCCCAACCTACTATTATAATCAAACTCCCACACACACATACAGTGACGATCGTCATGAGCATTGTCGCAAAATTGTAAAGAAAATGGGGAAAAATTGTACACATACATTTTGTAACTTAAAAATTAGTGATGCAATTCAACTCTCTCTCTCTCTCTCTCTCTCTCTCTCTCTCTCTCTCTCTCTCTCTCTCTCCTCTCTCTCTCTCTCTCTCTCTCTCTCTCTCTCTCTCTCTCTCTCTCTCTCTCTTCTCTATCCCTTTTCTCTCTCTCAAAAAAAAAAAACCTCGCACAAAGCAACACCGGATCTCGGTACAAGAAAGAGCCTCTCCTAGAAAGTTTATGCGCATACTTGGTTATTGATTTATATAGCAACGTATTAGATTGTACGTGGCTGTAAAATTGACTCGTATTGAAGTCACAGAGATTGACACTTAGATATCTTTTATAATACTTTTTATCGCCTTAATACTCTGAGTGAGCGGGTCTTCACTCCCCGCTTTAAACAGAGACATTGACTTGTATAGTCATTTATTGATTCTTTTGGATAACAGTTGGTACTTAGCTTGTGAAGTAGTTTTTTTCAAGTTAATTATTTGTTGTATGTTCTTTAATTCGTTTTGTTCCTTGTTTGCATTATATTCGTTGGTCTAATTAGTTATATCGTTATAATATTGTCATTTACGTATCCATTTGTATTATTGATATTTTGTAAGTTAATGTAATTGTGATTTTTTTTTATGATCTTGTATTTTTGCTTAACTTTGACTAATTTACACTTTCTTCATGGATGAAATGTTTGTGAAGTGGCAACACTGGCTCAATAAGTCAGGAATACGCCTTGGACACTTAAACATTTGCAGCTTATTTAACAAGCTACCAGAGTTATCTTCTATTCTTAATCAAAATTTTCATTTATTCGGCCTTAGTGAAAGTAGACTTAATGATAAAATTTCAGATGAGGACATGTCTATTAAAGGGTACAAAGTGTTTAGAAGGGATCCCCGTAGGAAACAAGAGACAGGCATAATAACCTATGTTTCTAATTTACTAAATGTTCACCGTAGGCTAGACTTTGAAACTTGCGAAATAGAATGTATCTGGTTAGAGCTAAAACTTCAAAACCGCACACCCCTGATAATTGGCTACCTTTATCGAAATCCCAGTGCTGGACACGTCTGGTACGAAAACTTCACTACCATGATGGATGTGGTTTTCGCTTCTGGGAAGGAAATTATACTACTCGGAGACTTTAACATTGACACCAACAAATCCAACATAATATGGGGAAATATAATTGCATCATACAATTTCCAACAAATAGTACAACAAGCTACTAGAGTAACAAAGTCATCTTCGACAGTGTCGTGGAATACTGAGAGTTAATGATTCCCAGATAGACGACTGTATACACCGACTAACCAGGTAGAAGAAGGGTTAACAAACGAAGCAGTAAGGGTAACCAACAACGGAGTGACCAGGCGCATGTGTTTATAGGTCAAGACACAGAAGGGGCCGCCAACAGCCAGGTAACCTGTCGCGTGGAAAAATTGGTTTGCGACAAAGGCAGACAGCATTATTGGACAGCATATTGCGGTCTGGATGTATGAATAACGGAAAAGTTTCAGATCTGTAATTTTCCACTAACGGTGATAATGAAGTATGGACTTGAGGTGTCAAGCAAGGTCAAGGACTATGCGGCAAAAATGACCTATAAAGAGTGTCCACTTCTTTGTGAGAGTTTAGTGTGTGTTCCAAACTGAACTGAAGGAGATATGTTCCTGAGTGGGAATAGAAATACACGTCCCTAATGATGGAAAGAGGGGATAGTAGTGTGTTATTCGCTAAGTGTTTTTCGATTCCAGGAACATAGATGCCTAAATAAGGTATTAATATATTAGATTATAGTTTTAGCATAGGAATATAGATGTGCGTGAAGTGCATTTAACATTGCTTTCTATGAGTAGGAATAGTATAGACGTTAGGTGAATCTTCTATCCTATGTCAGAGTGGGTTTTTTCGGAAGCCTTTTCATTTCGGCTGGAGGAAAAGACACTCATATAGGAGAGAAGAGGAAGCAGACACAGATCTCATTATTAAATGTATATCACACAGGTTCCCATACCAGTGCGAGACTTATCAACTAAGATATAACACAGATGGCTGTGGTCAAGATCACTCAGTGTTGATAACCCACAAGAAAGCACTGTAAAGTAACAAAGCACGACACTTGTGCATAAGAAAGGAAAGAAAAGAAGTGTCATCGTAATAAGTCAGGAGGACAGAGAACGGAAAATAGAGATCATACAAACAAAATTTAAAAAAAGACTCAAATGACTCAGTATCGAAGAGTTGCAAGGTGCATACCAAATGCCTATACCAATTACGAACTATCCAGTGTAGAACTTTTACAGGACAAATATAGAGAATACTAGAAACTCGATGTGTTTTCCAGGATGGAATTAAGAACGCTATAAGAAAGCAACGAACATTCAGTTAAGCTGACAGCATATAGTGATCGGTTTAAGTACATTGATATAGTGGTGCACATTTTTTCATTACAAAACAAACGGATATATCTACAGACTCAAACAGACGGAGCATTCAGGATGAGACCGTTCTGTTGTATCTATGTACCGTCCTGTACTTTAGCCGAGAGAAGAGACGAGAGAAGACACGGAGACTATCTATCAACATCTTATCTGGCAGCCACACTAGAAGAACATACCAACTACATAGACAATATCCATACATACACCAGACATAGTTTTTATTAATAAATCTTTTATTTATTGTTGAAAGGAACTGTTGTCTGAATATGTGTTGAGAGAATAACAGAGAGAGTGAAAGAAATAGATATATGGAAGGGAAGACAGAAGAGAGGAGTGTAGACCAAAGTCAGTCAATAATCCCAACAGATAATAAGTTTAAAGATGTGCTTGTTGATTCCTACTTCCTCTCGGGAAAATAACAGGACAGACAGTCATAGATCACATTTATGTAACTTGCTCAGACAACATCATAGAATGCACCGTACCCAATTGTGCAATGAGCGATCACTACCCAATATGCTGCACGTGGTCTAAAAAAGGAATTAAAATTCCTAAACATAAACACATAAGTGTAAAATATAGAAGTTACAAAAATTTCAACCAAAGCACATTTTTACAGGACTTGCTCATTTCACCTCTAGACAATGTTTATCAGCTTCCTGACCCGGATGATGCTCTGGAATTCTGGATGAAAACCTTTATTGATGTTTTTGATAGACATGTGCCAGTCAAGGAAGTTCGAGTAAAACACCACGTCAAGCCACCTTGGATCACCCAGGAAATACTTAAAATTATGAGAGACAGAGATAAAGCACATAAAAAGCGGGATCTCGATGCATACCGTACACTTAGAACAAAGTTCAATATAACATACGACGGGAAAAGAAACTTTACTTTAAGAACTTAGTAATGGATAAAACAAATAGTAAGGATATATGGAAAGCAATTAACACCTTGACAAACAAGTATAACTTCAGAAATTCTTTACCTTCAAATCATATTACATGCGACCAATTCAGTAATTTTTTTCAAACTGACATAAACCAGTTGAAGGCTTCAATACCTAATTCTCCTTGCAACTTATCTTTATTGTCATCGTTTTGCGAGAATAGATGCTCCCGCGATATTCTTTCCGACATACCGCTAATGACAATCACTGAAGTATTCGCTTACCTCAGTAACCTAAAAACCACAACCTCATCTGGGTTAGATGGAATCAGCAACCGGATTCTCCGTTGTGCTGCGCCAGTGATCTGTACATCACTAACCTATGTATATAATCAGTGTCTAACCAAAGGCCACTTTCCATCAGCTCTCAAAATCGCTAAAGTGTACCCTCTTCTTCAATCTGGTTCATTGGACAATGGTCTCCCGAACAATTACAGACCCATTTCATTACTATCATCACTATCTAAGCCACTAGAAAAACACATCCATAAAGTAACATTACAGTATTTAGTTCGCAACAAGCTTATTGTTGACAGCCAATCAGGATTTCGACCAAAATATTCTTGCCATACGGCCCTAACAAACATGATAGAAAATTGGCACCAGAATATAAACAACAACAGTCTATGTGGAACTGTGTTTATTGATTTCAAGAAAGCATTTGATATGATAGACCATGTTATTTTAATTAAAAAACTAGAGACAATGAAAATTGGCCTTAATGTAGTCACTCTAATATCATCTTTTCTATCAAACAGAAAGCAAGTAGTATCACATAATAAATCTCTGTCTCAAACCACTACCTTCAATATTGGAGTACCGCAAGGCTCTATTCTTGGCCCTCTATTATTTGCCATATATATTAACGATCTACCTTTGCATCTTTCGTCGTCCTGCGATCTATTTGCAGATGACTGTACGGTGTACACAAACGCTGAAGACTGTATTTTACTGGAGTCGTCTTTACAACAAGAATTAAATAATGTAGTTAAGTGGAGCTATTCAAACCGTATGCAAATTAACATCACTAAAACAAAAGCAATGTTATTAACAACTAGACAAAGACTTCAAACTCTAAGCTCACACACACCACTTCAACTTCACATCGATAACATGCCAGTAGAAAGTGTAATTGAGCACAAAACATTAGGCCTAATCATTGATAGAAACCTAACCTTTAATTCCCACGTTCAAGCGCTTATTAAACAAACAGCGAAAAAAGTCTACCAACTCGCCAAGATTAAAAACTTCCTTGATGAGGACACAAGGAAGCTATTCTATACTTCTCATATACAGACACACTTTGACTACTGCTCTACAATCTGGGACGGTTGTTCTAATTCAAACACCAAGCGACTTTACTCACTCCAGAAACGGGCCATGAGTCTAATTTATAGCAAACATTTATCTGACAATCCTAGCCTGTATAAACGCCTTCAGTTACTACCATTCCGCAAACGCCTGCTTTTCAATAAAGCTAAACTAATTCACAAAATCCTGCATCGGAATGCCCCAAATTACCTTTGGCCATTGTTTAAATATAATGCTAGACACAGTAAATGTTTAAATATACTACACATTCCGAAGCCTAGGATTGACTTATACAAAACAAGCTTAACGTACTCTGCAGCTCAGCTGTGGAACAATCTTCCACAAGAAATCAAAGACATCACCAATCCCTATTCATATAATCGCAAATTATTCGAACACTATCTCAATACGGATTACCTTCCCCCTTAATAATTGAGATAATAATAATAATAACAAAACCCTAGTATAACAGCCAATCCCCTTTTTGTAGGCCAGTATATTCCACATGGCTAATAACAAGTGTCAGACCATTATCTAGTATTACTGTGTCGTGTATTTTTGATGTTTGCATTTTGCCCATGCCTTTATAATGCATATCTTTTATATTGTTGCTGTTCTTTGTTAGCCTTGAATGATGTGTGAATGAAATAATGTATGAAAGAGAGTGATAGAAGGGCAGAATGTTAGACGGGCCTGCGTGCCCAATTCTTAACCCTATGAAAATAAAGTTTGTTCGTTCGTTCGTTCGTTCGTTCTCTCTCTCTCTCTCTCTCTCCCTCTCTCCCACTCACTAACGCTCTCGCTCACATTACAGTAATGTTATGTTATACATGATAAAATTAAGTGTCATACATTCAAAATGATAATGTGAAAGATGAAAATACACAAAAAATATGGAATGGCATATTACAGAACATGCGCGCACTCAACTCTCTCTCTCATCCTCTCTCTATCTCTCCCTCTCTCTCTCTCTCTCTCTCTCTCTTTATTACACAGGCACACACTCACACTCATTAACTCTCTCTCTCTCTCTCTCTCTCACTCATACTCCCTAATTCTCTCACCCACTCTGCAGTGATGTACATGTGTTCATATTATAAATTATAACATCAAATGGCATTCAAAATGGTAATATGAACATGAGAATACACAAAATATATGGAATAGCATGTTACATCATATGCGTGCGGTTAAATCTCTCTCTCTCTCTCTCTCTCTCTCTCTCTCTCTCTCTCTCTCTCTCTGTCTCTCTCTCTCTCTCTGTCTGTCTGTCTCTCTCTCTCTCTCTCACTCTCTCTCTCTCTCTCTCTCTGTCTGTCTCTTTCTCTTCTCAACAACACACTCCCATAGACACTGACAAACAATACGCGCACACATACACACACATTAACAGATCCATTCTTCCACTGTCTCTCTCTCGTTTGCTCACTCTCTTTCTCTCTCTCTTCTCTCTCTCTCTCTTTCTCTCTCTCTTCTCTCTCTCTCTCTCTCTCTCTCTCTCTCTCTCTCTCTCTCTCTCTCTCTCTCTCTCTCGCAATATCACTATTTCGCCCATTAAGTCACTCTCTCCATCTTTCATTTACTCAATATCACACTCTCTTTCACTCTCTCTCACACACAGACAGACACACACCCTCTCGCTATCAAATACACACTCCCTCGTATACACACGATAGCATATACACATACATACACGAGCATACACACAATATACACGCGCACATTCACACATATCCCCTCGCACACATACACACATCCATACCCATACACACATACTTACACACACACACACACACACACATACAAATACACACTCCCTCGCATACACTGCATGCATGCACACACATACACGAACATATATATATATATATATATATATATATATATATATATATATATGCACATATACACGAGCACATACATATAGACACACGCACACATGTACGCACACATAAACACACATATAAACATACTTACACACACACAAGCACACATACAAACACACATTTACACACACTTACATATACACATCCACACGCACATTCAGACGTGCACACACATAACCCACATACACACACATAAACACACGCATACACACATATGCACACACGTACACACCAACCCATCCACCCCCACACATACTCACACATACACGCTGCCTCACATAATCTCACCCTCTCACTCTCATTTATTCTCTAAACCCCACTAACTAACTCTATTACTCGTACAGACAAGTACACAGACACACACATACTCACCCACTCTCTCTCTCTCACTTATTAACTTCTCATGCACTCTCTCACTCACCCACTGTCTCTCTCTCTTGCACACTCACTCGCTTTCACACTCACTCACACATGCTCATACACACATACTCACAAATTCTCCCCCTCACTCACTAACTCACTCTCCCTTACTCACTCACTCACCCGGCGGCTCCCTAACTCACACTCACTCACTCACTTTCTCACTCTCTCACACAGACAGGTATACACACAACACTACCTCTCTCTCACACTAACTCATTCTCTCACTCAATCTCTCACACATACGTGTACACAGACATTTACTTACTCTTTCAACTTTGCAGGCACACGCACATACACACTCTCATACACACTCTCTCACTTTCTCTGTCTCATACTCACTCTCTCACTCTTTCTCATTCACTCTCTCACCCACTCTCTCACTCACACAGTGTAAAATGATAGTGAAAAAAATGATAGTAAAAAAATGATACCAGTAGGTGACTTATGGAGGCATATAGTCGGTATGAAGTAAGTATTGAAGAGTTTTCGGTTGAATGTGTAGGGACTCATTGGCGTTTTCAGATCTGGTGAAGGCTATTCCACAAGTGAGCACCAGAATACGCGAGACATGTTTTGTATAAGTCCAATCTACGCTCAGGAACCTGTAATAAATTTAAGCTCTTTCTGTTCATTGCATTAGATTGAATTTACGGTAGAAGATACTCTGGGGTATTTTCAGATATAATTTTATTCACTAACTTGGCTTTGTTAAAAAGGAATCGCTTTAGAAGTGGTAGAAGTCTTAGATGACTATATAAGTTATTACTTTCAACGTGCTTTATGCCAGAAACTAGACGTATAGCGCGGTTTTGAAGCGAACACAGTCGTTTCATATTAGATTTAGGGCAACCATCCCAGACTGTGGAATAATAGTCGAGAGGCTATTGGATATAGCATGCATAGAATATTTTTCGTGTGCTTTCATCCAAGAAGTGCTGAATTTTAGTAAGTTGGTAAACTTTTTGTGCTATTCTCTTGGTGAGGACGTGAACATGAGAGCTCCAGTTTAGATGTCTGTCAATTAAAAGACCTAATGTTTTGTGTTCATTTACATTAACTATAGGTAACGTGTCCACGTGGAGATCGAGCGGTGCCCCAGTTATGGCTAGGGTCTGTAGTTTTTGTCTGGTAGTTATTAGCATGGATTTGGTTTTGCCGATGTTAATAATCATGCGGTTTTCATTGCTCCATCTACTAAGGTTATCAAGTTCGTTTTGCAAAGAGCTCTCTAAGTCACTAAGGTTCTCTTGACTAGTGTATATACTGCAGTCGTCTGCAAATAGGTCACACGAAGTATTGAGATATAAAGGAAGATCGTTAATATAAACTGCAAAAAGCAGCGGTCCTAGTATTGAGCCCTGAGGCACACCAATATTAAGTTGTGTGGGTTTTGATAGACAGTTATTGAAGGACACTACTTGTTGTCTGTCGGATAAAAATGACGCAATTAGGTTCACCATACCTGTGCAAGTTTTCATTTGTTTGAATTTTCTAATTAAAATATCATGATCTACCATATCAAACGCCTTTTTAAAGTCTACAAATACTGCTCCACAAATGTTGCTATTGTTGATACAAAGATGCCAGTTATCGGTCATTTTTGTTAGGGCACTATGGCAAGGATATTTAGGTCGAAACCCAGATTTACTGTCAATTATTAGATCGTTGTTAATTAAATGGTGTAATGTTATTTTATGTATGTGTTTTTCTAATGGCTTTGATAGCGACGATAGTAAGGAAATAGGTCTATAATTACCCAAGACGCTTCTATCAGTTGAGCCATTTTTAAGTAGAGGATAAACCTCAGCAATTTTAAAGGCAGATAGAAAGTAGTTTTTAGACAAGCACTGATTATATATGAACGTTAAGGACTCACTAATAATTGGTGCAGCACAACGAAAAATTTTATTACTGATACCATCTAGGCCTTCTGAATTTGTTGCTTTGAGCTTTGAGAGATATTTATACACTTCTGCAACAGACATCAAGGGAATCTCAGGGGGAATATTTCTAGAGCATTTCTCTTCACAGAATGATGACAGTGAGCTTAAATTACAAGCTGAGTCTGATTTTGTGGACTTTAGATTCTCTATTTCTGATTGAAAGAAGCAACTGAAATCCTTGCATGTTATAGTGCTCGGTATTGCTGACTCTGAAGAGTGTTTCTTGTTGGTTAGCGAGTTAATAGCCTTCCATATATTTGCGTTATTTGATTTATCTACAATCAAATTTTTGAAATGATCTTTCTTTATCCTACGAATTTCATATTTAACTG
Source organism: Cepaea nemoralis (assembly GCA_014155875.1). Lineage (NCBI taxonomy): Eukaryota > Metazoa > Mollusca > Gastropoda > Stylommatophora > Helicidae > Cepaea > Cepaea nemoralis. Next base: position 1,625 of record JACEFZ010017000.1, on the reverse strand, counting down.
TATTTCTTAGTCCGCGGTAACTGATAAAATCTTTAGTTTTGTGCGCTGTATCTCGTTCTCTCATGATTTCGAGAACTTCACGAGTCACCCATGGAGATTTATGTTGATTCTTCACTCGAACTTCTTTAACTGGCACATGTTTATCAAACACACCTTAGACTGTCTTTGTCCAGTAAGCTAGTGCATCATCCGGATCAGGAAGTTGGTAAACATGCTCAAGGGCTGCATTTCTTAAGTCGTCTAAAATAAACTCTGGTTGAGAGCTTTTAGATTTCTAAATTTGATGATTAAATGTTTATTTTTAGGAGATTTGAACCCAGTTTTAGACCACGTACAACATATTGGGTAGTGTCACTAACTGCACTAACAGGAACAGAACATTCGATAATATTAACTGGACAAGTAACATATATATGATCAATTATAGTTGATGAGGTGCCAGCTGGCATGATACTTGATAATGATGATGATATGGATTCCCATACGTTGCTACAAGTGCATGCATGTACTCAAAATGTCAACTTGTATTTGTTTGCTGGTCATAGGCTCTTTCTCAAAGATAAGACTAAAAAACCTCTGATATTTTGTGAATGATATTGGAATCCTTTAATAGATACATTGTCATAATCAGTATTGTTTTAAAAAAAACAGCTCCTATATCGTGGTCACGTGTTAAGACCACAAAGATGTCCAACACTTTACTAACCTAAACAATTCCAGAAAAACGTAAAAGCGGAAGGAAGACCTTATGTACAACTGGAAGGATCATAAGATATGGATAAGAAAAACCCTGGTAGAATAGGAACACATTTAGAGGTGGTGCTCCATAAATCTTGTAAGTCCAAGGCAAAGTAATACAATCAAGGTGTTTTGAAAACCACATTTGGTCAGAAGAAAAGCAGATCTTGTAAGTATTAAACAGAATAATTCAATGTGCACAAGATGAACCATCTGCAACCAGCATGGTCAGATAGGAATAAAGTACTAAACAGAAAATAGAACGTCCAAGATAACAGAACAAAGAACATCCAAAATACATAAGGTGAACAATGAGCTATCAATAAAATATTAAACAGAACAAACAACATCCATAGACACAAGCTGAGAAATCTGCAACAAGGATGATTGGACAGAAATAAAGAAGCTCATCTTAGCTGAACCGCCATGACAATACAGTGTCACAGAGAATAATTAAACAACTCTTTTGTTTTCAAAACGGCACCAAGTAATGGTCCATCTGTCCTAATTATTCCATATTGTTCTTGTACATATTTCACACCCCACGGTGGCAGCTTCAATACATTTAAACACTCATTCATTGCTTGTGGAATAACAGTAAAAGCTTTTCACATGCTTGATTCCGTGAACAGTAAACACATGATTAAATTTGTTGAAGCAGCTGCTGTGCGCTACTAAAGACTACCACTGTGTAAGTAGAAAAAATATTATAGTGAACCTATGACTATCTCAGTAACAGGTTTGTGTACACTGCAGTAGTATCAATGACAATGTGTTGTGTATTTCAGTAAAAAAAATTATCAATCCATTTACCTCATATAATATGTAATTCTGTAGTAAGCACTTGATGAGACACATAGAAATACAAGGGGCTTCTCATAAGTCTT
>JACEFZ010016999.1:0-271328 GCA_014155875.1 Cepaea nemoralis | reverse complement strand
GTGTTTCTGTGAGTGCCTACATTCTGGTCTGGAATTGTTTAGCGTGCACCCCTACCCAAGGACGGCCGTTGGAAGAAGGACAGTTTGTGGAGATTCACCGTTGCAACAGTTAGCCTATGGGGCACCCATCGAGTTCTCCATCTTCTGGCGTGGGAGAGGATTATATAGATATTTGTTTAATACCTTTTCTGACACGTGAGACGTGAGAGCCAAAGTTACACTCCCAAACGGTGACGACCTACGCAGCACCGCCGGACGAAAAGGTCCCGGCTAGTCCCATAAATTATTATTTGCATTCGTTGGTTTTCTCAAGTAGACGTCTGTCTTTTGGAAGACATCTTATTGTCACGATTCTAGTGAAAAAAAATTCGTTATTTATCCTTTTACGGCCCCTCCTACTTGGAAGCTCTTTGCATTATGGTGCAGAGGCCAAAAAGAGTCATCTGACGTCAGCACTATACTACCCCCAGATACTCCTTTGTATATGACAGACACGAAGGGTTGATCGAAACAAAATAAAAGGTCTTATCTAGCCAAAAGACGACTTTAGCCAGCTCTCGTTGTTGGCGATGGATATGAGGGGTGTCTACATTCCGATATATTTCAATCAGGACAGGTACATGCTGATATGGGATCGATATCAAATCAAAAAACTTAATCCGCAAATCTGTCTTTAATTTGATTGCCACGGATGTAATGGATGTAAACGGTGGTTACCAAAGGTCATCTACCCAGCACCCTCTTGGTGCAGGAAAAGCTAAGTTAAATCCAGCTATCTCTCTGCGCTGGCTCATGAAAAAAGCACTTATTAGAGCCAATGCCAAGTATCCCATAAAAGGGTCCCGTAGGGTAAAGACCTTGTCTACCCGAAAGGTATCGTTTAGTTTTCCACACGCAAGTATAAACTCTTACTCAGCAGACGCCGACCCGGGTGGTGATCGGTTAGTGAATGCGTTCACGATGTTTCAACGGCGAGCTAAAATAAAACACTAACCCCTTAATATTCAATCATTATCAGTTAAACTATTGCGTTGGATGGTTAGAGGGGCGTCCGTCGTTCCGTAGTGGTCACAGGAAAACCCTTAACCTATGAATTATACCACAGCGTCAGTATGCGCGACGCGAGCGAGTTTTCCACGGTACAAATTTGGGCCCTCGTTCTGACCGCGTAAAGGATGTCGGGAATGGTACAATTTTGCGAGTTTACAGTCAAAGGGTTCGCTCTTTTACGCTTTTGATATGACTCCGTATATAGACGGGGGAGCAGTTTGAAATGGCCAACCAAATCGGGCCACCTCCACTGTCACTGGAACTTAAGTTTGCCGTTTATAACGGATGCGCTCTCTACAAGTCCATCAAATACGCGGAAACTTGACTCGCGGTTCTAGAAATTTCCAAGACGAGACAAGTGGCTGGGCCAACGGATTACGTAGCATAATGGATACCAACACCTAAGAAGTTACTCATGGATGAACCGTTTCGGGCGTTCGACACGGACCTTTCGCTAGTCAACGTTCGGTGCTAGAGATCAATTGCCTAGCCTAGGCACACAATTGGATAGAAACACAAACAGCCGCTTTTATCGTCAACACAGAACCCAGTGCTACTGGGGTCACATTGGATCGCCCTATATTCGATGGCCTAGGTCAGTTTAAAATTTCGATTCGTTGGGTTGCCGCCCATTTACACGCGACATAATCCGCTTGAGACGACGTTAAAATCGGACAAATCACATATGTACAATACCTCGAGTTACAAGACACAATAACGCCACTTGCGGGCTGTACGCCCTGTATTTTCTGGTGATGAAATGCCGCGGCGCGACCTGGTCGCGAATTTTTCTGGGGTGATGAAATGCCGCGGCGGCGCGCGAGACTGTCGTCGTTTATCCATGCAGCCGTCTGGTCACAGACAACACGTGAATGACCGCTCGCGTGTTTTCGATTGGTTAGCCCGTGGTGAAACAAGACACGCCAGACCGTTTTAAAAATCAATCGATAACAACTATCGTCCTTATAAAACCGAGACGAAACTGGCAACATTCGTTGTTCGTCGCCGCACGCCTCAAGATGTCTACAGCACCTGCGATATTCATGTCAAGAACCTGTGAAATGCCCAGACCACTAAGCCAACGGTTTTGAAACTTTTTTGAAAGCGGCCGACAGTGTATATCAATACCGAGGCACTTACGACGCTACATTTACGCCAAGTATTTCGGTGTCTCGGAGCTCCAAGTACCAGGACCAAGGGGGAATGACACTCAGGGAGGAGCAGGGAAGTTGTTCGAGTCTCTCCTATCAATGAAGGATGACAATTCTAGCGGATTTCGAAAAACTAACTTTACCAAACCACCCGAGGTGTCTAGTAAAGACAGTCTATCCAAAAAATCAGACCCCCGTTGATATGTTTTTTATCAAGACCCGCTTCTACCTACAACTTAGACCGTAACCAGATCCGCCCACCTATGACTACAGTCAAGACATTGCCAATGAATGACCAGACAGCTTTCTACAGTAAATCAAATCCCGCTGAAATCCCGTTGGGACGTTAAACGACGCAAAGGCATTTAGAGGTGTAAGTAACCGAATAGATGTGTCTACCAATAAAATCTGTGTGAAAAATGTTACTGTTTGTTTGTTTCTTTATTGATGTTCATGTCGTATTATTTTTTTATGTCGTACACATAATTACTGACACACACGCCACCTATGATGATGTCACTTGACCACGCCACCTCTGATGGAGTCACTAGACCACGCACTACCTTTTGGGAGGAAAAAAAAAAAAGAGGTTTCACCCCTTTGTGGTGGAAATATCGTTTCCACCACACCACAAAAATACGCTGGATAATGTACCTATACACTACTGCCATAGGCAGAAAACAAGATATCGGTGATGGTGATACTTCAGCCTTTGGCACTTAATCAGTTAATTACCCCTCACAGCCAGATGTCACATTTTTATTTTATGTATGAAAACACATTTTTATATGCCTTCTGTTAAGAGATTTTTTTTCATTGCATGCATTTAAACCCATTTTTATTGCCATTTATAATGGGTAAGAGATTTTAATTTTATTCACAAAAATACATTGTTATTGTGATTTGTAATGTCTTCTGTTAAGAATTTTGCATTATATGTATGAAAACGTTTCTTCTTTTTTTTTTTTTTTTTATTTGGCGAATTTTTAATTTATTCAGTCAGAGTTCACAATAGGTATATGAATTCTAATAATTGAACAACTGATTTTAAAGTCTAGGTATAATTGTCATTTTATGTACGAAATCTGATATTTCAATTGCTAATTTATTTTTTATTCAATAGGTTTCAATTCTCTCTCTCTCTCTCTCTCTCTCTCTCTCTCTCTCTCTCTCTCTCTCTCTCTCTCTCTCTCTCTCTCGCTCTCTCGCTCGCTCTCTCTCTCTCGCTCTCTCTCTCTCTCTCTCTCTCTCTCTCTCTCTCTGCATGTGCGTGCGTGCGTGCGTGTGTGTGTGTGTCGATTATATGAAATTTATATTGTTGTTGAATATATGTAAACAGATTTTTATATTGGGTGTGAAGATTTATAGACAATGAAAGAACTAGCGTTAATTTAGAAGATTAATATATCCCAAAATATGAAGATCTGCATTTAAATTAATTGTCTTGGATGAGATGCCTGTGTGCAATGAAAGTGGTTCTTAATAAAACAAACCAATGCAATATGACAAAGTTTTGATATTATATGCAGGTTATAATAAAGTAAAAATATTTCTTATCAATAAAAAATATGGTCTTAGACAGCACATTTTTTTTCATTTTAAAAGTGTGGCTTAGAGAAACATATTTGGGAGCCATTGGTCTGTACTGTATTTATATTTCTATTTTCTTGCATTCTGTTGAAATTTATAAACTTAAAGCATTGTTTTCCTATTGTAAGTTTACATAATGAAAAACCCAAGCAATAGTTACACAATTTATTATCTGGCGTATTTCGTTGTAAGTTTGAATAATGAAAGCACGAGGAATAAATTGCATGATTTATTTCTTGGCATATTTCACCAAATGAGATTAGGCGACATTTTTTCCCCCGCGTATCCATCCTGTTTTAGGATATTGCGGTCAATACCAGCATCTTTCAGCAGTATGTTGATTCCTAGGCTAGATTAAGCTCATCAGCACGCCACGACTTTCTGAGCGAGCGGCTCCATACTCTCGTAAGTCACTGGCGCGACTCGAACCGCTTCCAATTCTCGCGCGCTCACGTCAACCACGAGAGTATTCGGGGTTACGGAGAAAGTTGCTAACTTCTCAGCCAGGGAGGACGGCACAGCGACATATGCCTCGAAATAAATCGTGAAATATTTCGTTTGTGTTTTCTTTTAAGTTCTTATTTATTACACTTTTATGAGCTGTTCACAATGTTGTGTCTTTATTTCAGTTTTATTTATCACTTTTCAATTAATTTAGATTGTATTGTCCTTCTTGAGCCTTATTTTTTTTTAAATGACCATGGTTACATTGAAGCGACTAACCAGAGGTTAACTTGATTATGTTTATCCGTTGATTGGTCACTAAGTTTGTGTCTGTCTGTCATCATTCTTCGTTTATTAAATGTTATTGCTGTGAAATAATTTAAGTGAATTTACAACAAAAAATTACTCTTAAGATACATTGCATTAATTCATCTGTCCCTTGAGAAGTACTGTGATTTATCTGATGTACTGTGATTCATCTGCGATATGAACTGTGTATGAATATTTTAATTATTTTATCTCACTCAAGAATTTTAAAATACATTATACATAAAAACATATTTGAACTATACCTATGACTGTGTGTTTTAATTGTTTCAGCTAAAATATTATTCATTTATTCACTTGATATGTTATATAACAGAAATATGGACCCGATGAGATACAGTGAAATCTGCCAGGCAATAAATAGTGCAATATATTGTTTATGGCTTCTGTGTTTATAATACCTTGGCCACATCAAATGTCCCTGTGCTGTAGAAAGAACAGTCATGGAAGGCGTGGCTCCTGGAAGACCAGGCCAGAGCTGACCAACACAACAGTGGACACCGGACATTGAAGACACCCTGGCCAAGGACATGCATGGGGCAGGGGAATGGGTGCAGGATCGGGAGTTTTCTGGCCGACTAATGAAAGAGAATTACTGCTGCATGATGACATTACTGAATGGACGTGAATTTATCGCACATAAATTTATGAAATAACACCCCAGAATGTACAATGTTATCTCATGTGTGTGTGTGTGTGTGTTTTTTTTTTTTTTTTTTTGTTATATTGCATATCCCTTACATGACGTTGCAGTCAACACCAGCATTTTTCAGCTGCTGTTGATGTACTAGGCAAGTTTTACGTTCAGTAGTTTGCCATTGCTTTCTGAACGACTGGCTCACATATCCCCGTTAGTTACCAGCGCGGAGCGAACCACTGCCTATTCTTGCAGCTGCTATTTTCCCCACGTGGATATACAAGATTACGAACAATGTCGTAATCTCATGTACCTGTGGTGATTGATATATTATCTCTTGACACTCAATCAGTTAACACACGGGTGGGCAAAACTACGGCCCGCGGGCCGCATGCGGCCCGGAAACTGATTTTATGCGGCCCGCGAGGGCATTTAGAAATAAAATTTTTACTTCGTTTTTAAGTTATTTTGTTGAATTTTACAGAATTTAATGTACCGATATGATTGTTTTAACATTTTTGATAACATTTCTTTCTAATTATATATTTTTGTAAACAGTCCTTGACCATCGTAATGTAATGCTTCTTCTTCTTCTTTCGTTCGCCTTAAATATGTCTATAACTGCAACGTTGTCTCTTGTATGAATTTAACTGTTCTTTTAAGTTCACTCAGCAGTCCATAGAGTTTATCTTCCACTGTCGTCTCTCTAGGCCAGAAGGTTTGCCTAGACATGTTGTAATTTGGGCAGTCTTTGAGTATGTGCTCTGCTGTCTGCGACGCCAATCCACATGTGCACATGGCTGATTCACCAATCTTGAATCTTGTATACATGTGGCTGCGTAATCTATTGTGTCCTGTTCTGAGGCGCAGAATAGTGACTTGTTCTGGTCTGTCCATAACGTGGTAGTCGTCTTGAGCAGGTTTTGGTGGCCTTCTGACTGATTTGGTCATTCTTTTCTTTTGGTAGTATGTAACGGGCACATCGGGCTGATCTTCTTTTGCTCCTTCCTTAGCCAACCGATCAGTTCTGTTGTTTCCGGGTACTCCACAGTGGGATGGTATCAACTGTATGGATGACCTTATGCTGACTGCTAAGTTCAGAAAGTAGTGTCCTTAGTACTGGCAATTTCCCAGACATCATTTCGTTTTCTTTGAGGTGAGTTTCTTGCAAGCAACATACGCTTAACTTTTCTTGGTCCAAGATGTTTTCTAGTTCAATTATTTTGTTGCTGACTCCCTCCGCATTCCTGTGCATTAGTTTTAGTCTTTGTTTGGTATGGCCAGACGCTCTATTCTCAGGTCCCCAGGACTCCACGTGACATTTGAGAAGAACCTCCAGTAGCTGTGGTTGGACCCTTTCGAAGCTTAGGGCCCAGCACTGCACCTACCTGGAGGTCCAATGCAGGGCGAGCACCATAACAGTTAGTAGCAGTCGACACTATTTCATTACGCGATGATTGCGTGGCATCCTGATTTCTGTGGTGCGCCTCCTGGTTGGTTGCCTCCGTCTTAAGCAGCTTTCCTTTGCTAGAGCAGACAGTGGTCTTATTCGAGTTTAGGTGTGTAGACACGCACACACATGTCTGCGCATGCATGTACGTGCATACACATCTAGAGCGTTCTGGTTATTTCTCGGCGCCAGTGATTCGACGCCGCCCCTTCTCCTGTTAGTTAAAACAGTTCAGCCACGAGAAGGCCAGGAGTTAGACTTTTGCTGCATAGGTGATGAATGCACGGGCCATTGGGGTATTTATGCAAGGTTGGGCGCTCATCCCAACCCCGCCCCCGGCTACATACAGCAACATTTGGAACCATGTAATGCTAAAATACGAATTTATCGATTTTCATATAGAGAAATATTTATCGACATGTAAACATTTAATAAGGATGATTTTATAAAAACCAAATATTTCTCCGGTGAATAAAATGATTTATTTCGCAAGAAAATATTAAATTAAAAATTTTTTGCTGTTATAAATTATCTCCATATTTACAATGTTCAAATTAATTTATTTGTTGTAGTAGTCTTGATATATTTCTGAAATTTATTCTGAGTTTACTACTTGTTTTCCGAATATTTTATTTTCTCACACAGCCCGAAGTAAGTTGTGTTTCATTTTCGTTTTAAAGTTTTGTACAGTTCTAACTGTTCGAATTTTATTAAAACAATGAGTGTCAATAATAAACGTAAGATTGAAGATGAATGCCGTGTTTTTAATGATGCATGGACAACTAAGTACTGTTTTATAAAAGTTGGTAGCAAATCAGTTTGCTTGTTGTGTCGTGAGTCAGTGGCTGTCTTCAAGGAGTACAATTTAAAAAGACATTATCAAACAAAACATTCCGATTTCAGATACAATTTAACAACCGAAGGGAGGGAAAGGAAATGCTTGGTGTTGGTGAAAAATTTGGAGAAACAGCAAACTGCTTTCTCTAAAAGTCTTTAATTCAAGATGCTGCAACTGAAGCTAGTCTTGTGCTGTCACACAGAATTGTAAAACAGAACAAGCCATTTTCTGATTGCGAGTTCATCAAGGAATGTTTGCTAGATGCAGAAAACATTATGTGTCCAGAACAAACCAAAAAAAAAAAAAAAGATTTGACAACATTACTCTTTCACGGAGAACTGTGGTCAGACGTGTTGACAAGATAAGTGACAATTTGATGCATAAACTTCAAGATGCAAGTAAACAATTGGTGTGGTACTCTCTTGCATTGGATGAGAGTACCGATGTACATGATACTGCCCAATTATTGATATTCATACGTGGAATAAACACTTCTATCAAACTCACCGAAGAGTTACTGAGCGTTGAGTCACTCAAAGACACAACCATAGGCCATGATATATTCAATGATGTTACTAACTGTATTGAAAGAACTGGGTTGGTTTGGAACAAGATGGCAAGTGTTACACCAGACGGAGCTCGTGCTTTGTCTGGAAAAAATGTAGGTTTGGTAAAGTTGATAAGTGATAAGATTAAAGCAGAATATCCAGACCACACATAATTACCACTTCACTGTGTGATTCATTAAGAAGGTCTGTGTAGAAACTGTTTTGAATATGATGCATGTTATTGACCCAGTTGTCAGTGTCATCAACCTCATCAGATCAAAAGGACTTAATCACAGACAGTTCAAGGCATTACTTGACGATTTGGAAACTGAACATTCCGATGTCCTGTACCACACCAGTGTTCGATGGCTGAGTCTCGGCAAGGTGTTGAGGCGAGTGTGGGAACTCAGAGAAGAAATAGTGATGTTTCTAAAGATGAAGGGCATTGAATGTGACTTTAATACTAACATTGTCAATGAAGAGTGGACGTTAGACTTTATGTTTGCCATTGACATTATGGGAAAAGTTAAATGAACTGAATGTCAAACTTCAGGGCATTGGTGTGTTTGCACATGAATTGTATGTACATGTAAAATCATTTCAAGCAAAACTCTCACTGTTCTCCAGACAAGCAAGTGGAAAAAGATTTTGTCACTTCCCTTTGCTAAAACAAGAAACCATTTCTGGTGAAATGACTGAAAAGTACAAAGATGCATTGAATGAAGAATTTGGATGGAGATTCCAAGATTTCAAGAACTTAGAGCCACAGTTCAATATTCTCAGTTCCCCTTTTAGTGCAGAAGCTGATACAGCCACAGAAGGACATACAGTTGGAGCTGCTTGACTTACAAGCAGATCATGACCCGAAAAAGAAATTCAAGACAGATTGTTTGCTGGATTTCTATGGATCTTTATCACAAGAATAATTTCCCAACTTGAAATCCATTGCAGCTAAACTTTCATCATTGTTTGGATCACCATACATTTGTGAACAAGTATTCTCTTGCTTGAAGATCAACAAATCTAAGAATAGGTCTATATTGTCGGACGGCAACGTGCATGCTGTCATGCAAATTTCAACAAGTAAACTTGCTCCAGATTTCAATAATATTGTCAAAAAGTTGCAAGCAGTTACATACATCTCATTAGAAATCAAAAATTATAGTGACAATATAGTAGGTTTGTGTCTAAATTAAATCCATTGATAGATAATAAAGAATATTTGTTATAATAACAAGTTGTAAAATCTTGTTAACAAATTAGTAAACGTTTTTTTCTCCATATTGTCAAATATAATTTATAAGTGTATAAGTAAAATAAAATTGCAATAATTAGTTATTTATACTGCTTAATAACCTATAAATAATTAATAATTATTTATTGTGATAGGTTGCTGTAAACAAAATGGACATTATATATATATATATATATATATATATATATATATATATATATATATATATATATATATATATATATATATATATATATATATATATATATATATATGCGCCCCCCCCCCCCCCCCCCAATAGCTTTACATTTGTCAATGCGGCCCTACGCACAAAAAGTTTGCGCACCCCTGGGTTAGGATAACGTGACTACATTGAAAGTATACAAATAAAATTTAAGAAATAAATTTATAAATCCAAAGTTGGTTCTAAAATGTAAGTATCTAAAAATTAGAAATATTTTCTATAAGAAATCTAAATGTATTATATTTGACATTAACATATTTTACTTCCGCATTGATTGTTTTATTTCTAAGGCAAAAAGGTAGGGGTTTGAAGTTAATTTTTGTTATTCCATCCATCCATCATGTGCCATGCCGATAAGCGTGGGCTGTCATGTTTTGCCATCTCACTCGATCACCAGAGTCGTGGATCAGCTCCGTGTTCCTGTCTCGACCATGCCACGTGGCCAAGCCATCCAGGTATTTACTTCTCGGTCTTCCCTTTGGTCTCTTCCCTTCCATCTTGCCAGTTGTCACCAAGTTCTCCAAGTCATTTCTTCTCCTAACATGCCCAAACAATTTTGACTGTCTACGTCTAATTTCTCTAATCAGGTTATGATCTTCATTTGTTTCTTGAAGGACTTGTTCATTGGTTTTTCTGCCTGTTCATGGTATTCTCTGCATTTTCCTCAGAAACCACATTTCCACAGCCATCAGATGTTTTTCAGCTTGACTGCTCATTGTCCACGCTTCACATCCATACACAAGCACAGGTTCTATGTAGCACCTCAACACTTTTTTTTCTCGTTTCAATTGATATCTTTTTATTGGTCATTTTGTTTTTCATTTTGCAAAAGGCTACCTTCACAATGGCAATTCTTGTTCTAATCTCTTCAAGGCATCTCCCATCAGATGTTATGACTGTTCCGAGATAACTGTACCGATTAACTTGCTTAAGAATATGCCCATTTACTCGTATATCGCATTGTAGTATTTCCTTCTTCCCAGTGATGACCATAATCTGTGTCTTCTTACTGTTCAATTCTAACCCTAGTTGCTCACTGTTTTCAACAACCGCATCTATTAAATGTTGCAGGTCCTGTTCATTGTCTGCAATCAAGACTGTATCATCTGCATATCTAATGTTATTTATGTATCTTCCCCCAATGTTGATTCCTTCCATATCTTCTATATTTCTGAAAGTATTTTCACTGTACCGGACAAAAAGATCTGGAGACATCACACATCCCTGTCTCACACCTCTTTTAATAGGCTGATATTGACCTACTTCATTATCAATTCTGATGGCAGCTTGTTGTATCCAATATATGTTTTTTACAAGTCTAAGGTCTTTTCCATCAATTTGTAGATCTTCAAGCATCCTTATCATGTCGACAAGTCTCACTATATCGAAAGCCTTTGTGTAGTCAATAAAGCAAAGATATAGATCTCTGTTTACTTCTATAGAACGTTCAATTACTGTTCTCAGAATATACACAGCATTTACTGTACCCTTGCCTTATACAAACCCACAATGTTCTTCTCCTATTTTGGGTTGTATTTTCTTCCTAGCTCTTTGCATTATAATTCTCAGCAAAATCTTCGTGATGTGGCTCATTATACTAATTGTTCGATGTTGATCACTGTCAGAGTCCTAACTACTGGCTCCGTCTAGCCCACTGGACTTGGACAGGCATATTACAACATCTACGACACATCTACTAATAACACATGAATGCAATCGGAAACTGGCAGGAGCTATCTCCTGAACAATCATTTATTACAATATATATTACAGGCTGACAACATGGTCGCACTTCACGCTCAAACAATCGTTCACCACCAACAGCCACGCGCTAGCTCACAATGGCGATCTTTACACTGTCGCCCGCATGATCATTCACAATCACAACTTCACATCATCCCGCACATATCACAGTTAGTACATTCCTCGAATATCAATACACAACGTTCATCTTCATCTATCCGTTACAACCACTATCGTTCTCTCGTTCTATCGTTCTCTAGATCTCCACACGTCCGTCTCTATTCGCTGCCTCACACACACTGCCTCTCTCCTCGTTGACCTTCCCACATCACGTGGCTCTGTTCACGGGATTCTTGCCTGACCGTCCCCTAGCCAAGCCGTGGTGTCTCTTACTGCCCTTTACCTCAGCCATGCTTACACTGACTCTCGCTTACATACCGGCACTTACATTCTTCCCTACATATAAGGCCCTGACACTCTCCCCCCGCACAACCAATGTGGCACTTTCTCTTGGAAATGTGACACATTCTGTTGTTGTTACTCTTGGTCCATCTTTCTAACCTTGTCAAGGGATTATATGATAATAAGTACGCGCTTGCGTCCCCTTTTGCTCTGATCTTTTCTGAGATTAACTTCAAATATTGTTCTCTCTTTTTCAGTATTGAGGTTTCTCTCAAGGTTTTGTCGTGGTCTGACAAATGTTCTGGTTGGGTCTACTTGTCATACCTCGTTATATTTTTTTTTTTTTTTTTAGGGTTTGGCGGTCATCACAGACGAGCTGGTTCCCCGCCTCCCCTGTTTTTGGCGTGGACCCTTAGTCCCACTGTGAGCTATTGCCCACAGTGGTCCACCGGGCCCACATTTAAAGTGATTAATGTGAGGTTTTTTTTTTGGTGTGTGGATCACCCGGCCCCCGACCAGACCAGGCGCACTACTGCGGGGAGCAGCAAATGCGTCTGACCTTAGCCACGGGACCGAGATTGATCCTCCCGGCCTCCGACCAGACCAAGCGCACTACTGGAAGGGACAGCAAATACACTTTGATCTTAGCCAAAAGGCCGAGAAGCGATACCTCGTTATATTATTCATTTTTTTTTTTTTTTTTTTTTATTATTATTTTTTTTTTTAATACGTTTATTTTATACAAAGCAATGTATATTTACAAGGTGCAATGCGTGTTTCTTTGTTTGTGTATATTACAGAGCGTTGCCTTTTGTTAGTGTTATGCCATATTCGTTAATGAAACAAAAACATACATATACAGTTATGATAATGACGTACGCTTTCAGTCATCCCATTCTAACGTGATTGATGGTAATAGTGATGATAATGGTGATGATAATGATGATGATAGTGGTGTTGGTAATGGTGATGATAATGGTTATGATAATGACGGAGACAACAACGACTATGGTGTGGTGATGATTCCTTCCGCTCGTTCATTCTAAACCCATCTTTCTCACACGCTTATAAAACCTTCAACACACAGCACGCGTTCTCTTCCACACCGAAGATATATACATTAAAGGAAATGTTGGTGTCAAGGTCGAAACGGCAAAAGCCGCCCCACGTTTTACACTGCAGGCAGTCTCATGCAAGCTTACTTCCTGTAAGTGGATTCAATATTATTGCTGAATGACAGCCCTCGACTTAATCGCAAGTGCCCAGGATTTGCTTGTGGTGGGGTGGGTTGAGACCAGGAACGCGGTCAACACGGAGGGAGGGAGAGAGAGGGAGTTGGGGAGGGGGAGAGGAGGGGGAGGGATAAAGAGAGAGCGCGCGTAAACAGATTGGAATTTGTTAAGTTGTCCATTGCGAATTCAGCGTATACATAAATATCCCATTTATTATGTACAAAAACAGGCTTTTACATTGCGAATACAGCGTATAGTCATTCATGTTTGGGGTGGGGGGGGGGGGGAGAAAGAGAGAGAGAGAGAGAGCGAGAGAGAGAGAGAGAGAGAGAGACGAGAGAGATGAGAGAGAGAGAGAGAGAGCTGTTCAGACCGAGGTCAAACTTCGGTCGACAAGACCACTGACTCACAAAGGCCACCGTCCCATTGTTCTGTCTAGGATTGGGCTACAGGACTCAGTAACAAAGAAAAGGACATTTATTCAGTTATTTGGCGCTTTGTTCCTCAATGATTGGGCTTAGTGGTACACATGCGGAGTATAGAAATATACTGTGAGAGTGTGTTTGAACATGTATGTTATGTAGTGTGAAATTTGATGGGAGTGGCTTTTGTTTATTAATCTGCGAATAGCTGGGCGATTTTTTGTTGAAAAATCTTTGCTAGTGTGTGTGGTTGTATTGTTTGGTGATTGAGTGTGGCCGAGTTTCTACTCGACCATATTACGTTTCTATACTCCGCCAGTGCAACAAGAAGTTTAGTGTGTTTGTCTTTTGTAGATGTGGGTATTGTATTTTAAAAAATGGCCTTATAAGCGTCAGTTTTCTTGTTTGTGTGTGTTTCTATTAATTGTTGCAGTGCAATCTTAGTGCTGTGATTGCTGGGCATTCATAGAAGAGATGATCCTCTGTTTCCTGAATATTTTGTCTACATAATTTGCATGGGGCTATTTGCTTGAATGTTTGTGCGGCTCCTCTCAGTTGTCGGGGTCATATTATAAATTAGCCTGTATGTTATTTCTTTGGATTTTGATGTGATATGTTTGTTGTGTAAGTTAGTGAAGGTGCAACTGTAGTCTTTCATGTGATATTTGTATCCTCTTTTGATTCTCAGGTGTAGTGGTGGGGCTTGTTGTTGTACTAAATATGTGTATATCTGCTTGGTTGTCTGTTGTATTAAGTGTTCATTACCTTGAATTGCTTGCATACATGTTCTGTAGAAGTGCGGTAGTGTGCCGTAATAGTGCGGTGTTGTTTTGTCTATTTTCTTAATTCTGTGTAATCTAATTGCAATATAGTATAATGCTAGCGAGTGTTGATCTGGATGATTGATGATGCGTCCTATGTGGTTGATTCTTAATGCTTGTATTTTTGTGTTAAGGTCCTGTAATGAGATTCCCGCCTCTAGTCTTCTCTTGTATTAAAGTCCTGTGCTTTAATACTGTGGATTGTGTTTTTAAAGATGAATTTCCTGATGTGTTTGTTTATGTCTGTGATTGTTTGTTTTGGTGGGTCTAACACTGTGGCTAAATATAGTATTTTAGGAAAGATGAAGGTGTTAACAATAGTGCTTCGTATAAAAATTGTTGATGTCTTGTATTTGAACCTATGTAGTGTGTCTATAATTTGTTTTGTCAGTGATTGCCATGTTCCTGTGTGTGTTTTTCTGGGATTGGATGGAAAAGTGATCCCATAAATCTTCATGTTATCTGTGACTGTTAGATCCGGGGGGAAATCTGCTTTATTCTTCCACTTCCCCAGACCCATTATTTTAGACTTCTGTATGTTTATTTTGGCCCCACTTCCTTCACCAAACTGTCTGAAGGTGTGAAGTATGTTCGTTATGGAAGTGTTGGTTGTAGGGAAGAAAGCGGTGTCATCTGCATAAGCAATTAATTTCCGCTCTCCAGACCCTTGTATAAATGTACCTTTAATGTTAGTGTCCTGTCTAATTGCTTCTAAGAGTGGTTCTAGTGTGAGTACATATAGGACTGGTGATAGTGGACACCCTTGTCTGACAGATCTATTGATTTTGAAACTGCCAGTGAGTGAATGATTCACCAGTACCTTACTTTCAGGATTTTTATACAATACTAGCTGACCCGGCCCGGCTTCGCCCAGTCCCTGGTGGGGAGCATCTCATTTAATTCATATAAGTAGTCATATAAGTTCTCGTTCCCGTTACCGACTGTCTGTCTGTCTGTCTGTCTGTCTGTCTGTCTGTCTGTCTGTCTGTCTGACCCGGCCCGGCATTGCCCAGCTCCTGGTGTGGAGCATCTCATTTAATTCATATAAGTAGTCATATAAGTTCCCGTTCCCGTTACCGACTATCTGTCTGTCTGTCTGTCTGTCTGTCTATCTGTCTGCCTGACCCCTGTCCGGCTTCGCCCAGTCCCTGGTGGGGAGCATCTCATTTAATTCACATAAGTAGTCATATAAGTTCTCATTAAATTCATACAACAAAAAAAGTAACTTAAAAGAATGTCCTTCCAGACACCATCCATTATTTTTAATGAAAACGCTTGCTAATCACCTGCATGACTACAGTAACTTCTTAAGCAAATAAAGATGAGTTACAATGTTATGCATTGTGCATTATTTTTATGAAAACTTTGAAAATGCCTTACAGTTTGTATCATTATTTATTATAACTCATATGCCGGTACATAACTATGGACACAGAGTTTATAAATCTTTGAAAACGATGCCACAATATGACTATAAGTTATACAGAAAAGTTATGCCCCTTGAAATAACTTTTACGGAGTTAGGTCCCCTGAAATATATGCAATTATAATGAAAAATGAAAAATGAAATAATACTGAGTAAGCAGGCGATTTCACACTAAAAAAATATCACAGTTGACAGCTCTGGACTGAAAGGAAGGCGTGTAGAAAATTTCATCTCAATCGGATGGGCCGTTCGCGAGCGCACAAAGGACATACATAGATACAGACAGACAGACAGACATACGATCCTTATTTATATATAAGACTAGCTGACCCGGCCCGGCTTCGCCCAGTCCCTGGTGGGGAGCATCTCATTTAATTCATATAAGTAGTCATATAAGTTCTCGTTCCCGTTACCGACTGTCTGTCTGTCTGTCTGTCTGTCTGTCTGTCTGTCTGTCTGTCTGTCTGACCAGGCCCGGCATTGCCCAGCTCCTGGTGTGGAGCGTCTCATTTAATTCATATAAGTAGTCATATAAGTTCCCGTTCCCGTTACCGACTATCTGTCTGTCTGTCTGTCTGTCTGTCTGTCTGTCTGTCTGTCTGTCTGTCTGTCTGTCTGTCTGTCTGTCTGTCTGTCTGACCCCTGTCCGGCTTCGCCCAGTCCCTGGTGGGGAGCATCTCATTTAATTCACTATAAGTAGTCATATAAGTTCTCATTAAATTCATACAACAAAAAAAGTAACTTAAAAGAATGTCCTTCCACACACCATCCATTATTTTAATGAAAAACGCTTGCTAATCACCTGCATGACTACAGTAACTTCTTAAGCAAATAAAGATGAGTTACAATGTTATGCATTGTGCATTATTTTTATGAAAACTTTGAAAATGCCTTACAGTTTGTATCATTATTTATTATAACTCATATGCCGGTACATAACTATGGACACAGAGTTTATAAATCTTTGAAAACGATGCCACAATATGACTATAAGTTATACAGAAAAGTTATGCCCCTTGAAATAACTTTTACGGAGTTAGGTCCCCTGAAATATATACAATTATAATGAAAAATGAAAAATGAAATAATACTGAGTAAGCAGGCGATTTCACACTAAAAAAATATCACAGTTGACAGCTCTGGACTGAAAGGAAGGCGTGTAGAAAATTTCATCTCAATCGGATGGGCCGTTCGCGAGCGCACAAAGGACATACATAGATAGATACAGACAGACAGACATACGATCCTTATTTATATATAAGATTTCTATCCACTGTCTATAGTACTGTCCTATGTTGCAGTGTGCTAGTGTTTTGTGTAAGTATGAGTGTGAGATTCTGTCAAAGGCCTTCTCCTGGTCTAAAGATAAGAGAGAGGATTGACAGTCTTTCTGGTGGGTGTATGTAATGAAATCCCTAATGAAGTGTGTATGTTGGTGTATGTTTCTGTGTTGAATACTGCACTGTTGGTCTGGGTGGATGAGTGATGGCATGAAGTTTTTAATTTGTTTGCAAGTGATTTTGCTAGAATTTTGTAGTCTGTGTTTAATAAGGAGATGGGTCTATAGTTTTCAGCTGTGTTTGTCTGTGTTGTCTTTAGGTATGAGTGTTATATATGACATGTTGCAAGTGTTTGGGAGTTCTTGTTTATGAAAAGCTTCTTGGTTAGACTTTTAGAAGGAAATTGCCTAGGATAGGAAGAAGTGTTGGTAGAATTCTACTGTGAGTCCATCTGGTCCTGGTGTTTTGTCTTTTTGCATTTGATTGAGTGCATGTGTTATGTCGGCTAATGTAAGCTCTGTGTCTAGTGTGTCTTTATCTGTGTCTGTCAATTTTTTTGTGTATTTTAGGAATCTATTTTGTTGTTTGTTGTGTTGGCGGGTTCTGCTGTATATAGGTCAGTGTAGTACTGTTGGAATGTTTCTAGTATATGTACTGTCTCTGTTTGTGTGTTTCCTTGCATGTCTGTTATTGCTCCTATTTGTCTGTTGCGTTGAATGTTTTGCTCTAATGCAAGGTGCTGTCTATTGGGACTTTTCTTCTGATATGTTAGTAAGTTTAGTTCGAAGGTGTGCACCACGGAAGTGTGTGTTGCTGGTGTTGTTCTAATTGTGATTCTAGTGTGTTTAGGTGTGGTGCATTCCTGTCAGTCTGTTTTGTGAGTTGTATTGCTGTCTGTATGATATGTTCTTGTTGTAGTCTGTCTTTATGTATGATGGATGCTAACTGTTGTGTTCTACACCGTATTGTATTCTTTAGTAAATCCCAAATTTGTGTTATGTTGTCCGTGGGTGTACTATTAGTGTATGTTAGAATAAGTTGTGTCACATGTTGTAAATAACCTGTATGTTGGAGTAAGGAGTTATTGAACTTCCAATGTGATGTTCTTTTTGATGGCCTTGTGTTTGTAGTGTCTGTAGTGATATGTGTTAGTACTGCTTTGTGATCTGTGTATTGTAATGTCTCTTGTAGATGTTTTGTGTGTATTATTTGGTGTGTTGAAGGTGAGTATACTCTATCTAATCTGGCTGATCTATTGTAAGCCCTATTTTTGTGTGTTGTTGCAATGTTATTAGGGTGTCTGTATCGGAAAGCGTCTATTAGATTGTGTGTGTCTAGGGTATTCTTTAGTATATCAAGTTGATGTATTCCACTTCTGTCATTTCTCCTTAATTGTGTCTTGATTCCTGCTTTGCCTGCCCCTACGATATCCAAATCTGAGAGTACAAAATTGAAATCCCCTGCAAGGATAATATTTTGCCCTCTGTATGTTTGTATAAGTAAGGTGTCTAATTCTTGGTAAAAGTTTGGTTGGTGATTGTAATTTGGTGGTGCATGTATGTTCACTATGGTGTATGCTTGTATAGTGTTTTCTACCTGTATTATGGAGATTCGTCCATGGTTATCCGTGTGTGTTTTAATTATGTCCCACCTGTCTGATGTCTGCAGAATAGCTGTTCCTGACCCAATTTTGTGTGTGCCTAAACTAAAGCATGAATGTCTGAGGCCTAGCTGTGTGGTGATATGTTGTGCGAATGTTTTTGAACATATATTTGTTTCTTGTAGTAGTAGAAAATCTGGTTTGTGTTTGTTTATTAGTGTGATAATATGTTGTAATTTTGTACGTATACCACAAATGTTTAAAGTAATAATAACTAAATCACTAGTCATTATAATTTAAGTAAAATCAAATGAATGAGATATAATAAGTGTATAGAATCACACGCAAAATTATTATCCTTATTGAGTACATATAGGCGAGCAGGTCTGTAGCGTCAAAGGTTTGTGTGGGAGGATCGTCTTGTTCCTCGTTCTTATCACTTGTGTCTGTGTCTACGAAAAGAGTGTCTGGTATGCTGTATGTGTCGTCTTCGTCTTGTACTTGTGTCTCCTCTGTTGTTCTTGTTCAGTTTCCTTTTGTCTTGCCTATAGTGTTTTTGACTTTTTCTTTCTTTGGCAGTGATAAATCATCTGTTTCTGTGTCGTCGCTGTGTTTTGACTGCGGTCTTCTGTTAGCCCATGTTCTCTTCTTTGGTTTGCTGACGACTTGAAAACCGTCAGAGTCTTCATTCCTTGGATTTATGTCTTGTGTATTAATTTCTTGTGTGTTATTTTCTTGTGTGTTGATTTGACTGTTGAAGGTTTGTGTCAGTTCGATCTCTCCCTGTGGAGAGGTTTCTCTTTCGAGCGGTGGGAAATCTTCTTGGCTTTGAACCCTTATTGTTGCTGCTATTGGTGTCGTCGAATGTCGTCGACTCGGGCATTTATTTGCCCAGTGGTTGTTTTGGCCACAAGCTGGGCAATCGGTCTTTCTCCCCGGCATCGTGATTCATACTCTGTGGTTATTGTTCGTTATACCGGGAGTGTAGATCCGTATGTAGTGGGGAACTTCCTTTGTTGGGTTGCAGAGCGCTCCCCACTTGCCAGCCCCATTCTTTATCCTAAAGACCTCAGCCTTGTCGTCTCCTGTAATACTGTGCACCAGTTTTTTAACTCCTTGAGGAGCAATCGTGACAGGTAGCCAGTGGATGGTCAGCCTGTCCCTTTCTTTGTCTAGATGTTGTAGTGATATGTCTATCCCTAGACTTGGTAGCGAAAGTTTTTTGCCGTGTATCTTGTCATACACGGCTTTCTGAGCCTCTGCTGACAGGTGAAAGTACCACCTAGTGGGAATTTCGAACCTATGCAGGTCCACGACTCCCCCAAAAGGTACACCTCCTGGACCAGTTAGGGCGCTCATAATAAGTGCGGGTGTTGCTTTAGCAGCCGCCCCGGGACCAGTTATGGAACACACTATCGTTCCGGACTGGTGGAGTAGCTGGACATCGTAGTCATTTATCGAGATCCCGACATCAGTGATCTTCGAATACATATTGAAAAATGTGTTGTTTCAGGTAATAGTTCCGGGGAAATGTCCAGAAAATCAAAACAACAACGAATATCACCACTAAATCCGGAAATAATACACAATTTCACACAGCGAAATTAATGTTAGTCCATTCAGTGAATATTATCGTCCCATCTGCCTGTCAAACATTAGTAACGTAAAAATGTATAAATAGTAGAAACTGAGTTTCTTAGTTAGTAACGATTAAACAATATTGTCACCGCCTCACTTTCATCAAAAATTTATTTTACGTAATATGCATCGTTATATTATTCAACCACCACTCCGAGACATTACATTCTGTTCATATTTCTCAATCGATTGTCTGTGCATTATCATCTCATAGTTATTGTGGCTATGCTGGTTTAAGGATTCTCCATTGGTTTACGCCTCGAATAAGGCTACAACTTCCTCTTACAGCATTCTTAGATTTTCTCTCTATTCAGACGTGGTTCCCCTCGTCTCTATTTAATGCACACTACTCGATTCTTCATGAGCACGCTATGTCAATGTTGTGGTCATGGTTCGAATATACTTCATGTATGTCATAGTCCCCCTTACCTCATCTTATGTCGGACCGTGAGTTGTTTCCCCTTTTGGGTACACCTCGTTTACTGTTATGGAGATTTGTTATTAATCTCTTTGGTTGGCATCACCCTGTTGGTATGTTCTTTCTTGTTACCATCTTATGATGTTAGTTCTGTATCACTATTGCTAAGCGTCATTCGTCGGGCTATCCAGCATACGCGAAGGCAAGTTTGGTAACATTCGCGCATTGGGATTGCCAGGCGTTGATTCTCAGCATTACACCTTATTCTGTTCGCCACTATACTTACGCTCATATGTACATATCACATTATAACAATACAAAGTATTATAATAATAAAATTAGACATTGGATGTCATACAGTTAATACATCTACAATAAAATGTTCATCGTCGCAACCTTTATGCACATATAGTATACTGTTCTTGTCCTGTGAAAGTTATGCACACGGAATTACATCACTCGTGTTCAATGTTCACTGCGGTGCTGGAATGTTTGGCATTTCTTCTTTCTGAACCGATTATTAACGTCTTCTATATATCATGATATTGTCTTTCCTTCTGTATAGTGCTTAAGACTGTTCACCAAGTTTGGCCAATTTGTAAGTCCATTTTGTAAAATTGCTGGAATTCACACGTATAAAACACGAATTAATTAAGTTCAGTGGCCTTAATTTTGAGTGTGGCCATGGTGCGTCTGTCTGTGACTGTCTTTGCCATAGTTTGTAGGTTGGCATCTGGTTCATTAAACTGATCACCGGAAATGAATGTCTGTACTTGTGAAGCTGTCGTCGTTGTTAGTCGATTTCAAAAGGTGAATTCTGTAGATACTCGTTTGAAACAAAGTCAATATGGGTATATTTTACTGTTTGATACCCGAAATCACATGTTGAGTCTTACTGTTCTGCCGGTGACACGTTTCACGTTGAAGGACCTTTCATGTTGGTCTATACAATGAAGTGTGCTAGTATCTTAGCGCTGGAGTTGTACAGCAGACAAGGCAACTCTGGAGTTACTGGATCTAAGGATATAAAGTGGGTTACGGTTAAAATTTTCCGAAGGGTGGGGATTTTCAATTTTCATGTTGAGATCATTTTGAGTGCTATCTCCAAACCTGCACTCGTACATGTGTGTATACATTCAATAGTTCAAATAATAATAATACACCATGTATAGTTTTGAAATGTAATCGTGCATGTTTGTATGCTTTTCTGCAATTTGTGTATATTTTCCAAAATATGTAGGGTAATTTGTTGCTGATTTTTGTCAGTACTTCCACCGACTCATGATTTACATTGTTCAGCATAAGTTCATAACATATATAGACAACATATGTAAAGAAACCAGCCAAGCAGAGACAGCAAGAATACCGCATGACGAGAACACAGAAGAAGAACCATCTGCAAATCTAACCATTAGAGAACTCCTGTTTGCGGACGACCAAGCACTAATAGCAAAATCAGAAGCTGAATTACAAGACCACATGAATAGTCTAAACGAAATGTGTAGGGAACATAACATGAAAATTAGCACAAGCAAAACAGAGGTAATGACTATAACTAAAGAAGAACAAACAGCAACAATTCACCTAAACGAACATCCCTTGAAACAAGTAAAGAGCTTCAAGTACCTAGGAAGTATAATATCATCAAATGGCAGATCAGAAGACGAGATCGAAAATAGGTGCAATAAGGCAAATCAACTCATTGGACAAATGGCACCAATACTAAAGAACAAACATGTATCAATAACTACTAAGAAAGCACTTTACAACACAATCTTCCTACCAACTCTGTGCTACCAATGCCAAACCTGGACAATGACAGAAAAAGAGAAAAGAAAAATCACAACAACAGAAATGAGGTTCCTGAGAAGAATACTCAACGTATCAAGAAGAGATAAGATCAGAAATGAAGAAATCAGGACTAAAGTGGGGGTTAAAGCTGCTCTAGATTTTATTAGAAAGCAGCAAGTCAAATGGTTTGGCCATGCATGTAGGCTACCAGTCAACAGCATGCCACAACAAGCAATGATGTACAGACCAGATGGAAATAGAGGAAGAGGCCGACCACGTAAACGTTGGACGGAGGGAATAACAGAATCCATGGGAATGTCGATATACGAAGCCCATAACCGGGCACTCTCACGAAGTTTATACTTCACCTCGACACCGCAAGGTACAAGAGGAACATGATGAGATGAGATGAGCATAAGTATGTGTCTGAGTTGATTTGACATAAAGTTTATCAGTGGTAACAACAAACTTTGGTTCAACAGTAATAATATCAGTAACAAAGTTTGCTGGTTTGTCATGAGTAATATCATCTGTGTTGCGTCATGATGATGTGTAAATAAAATTGTTTGTGAAGACATTTGTTTTGTATTCACAATGAGTAGTGCGAGTATAACCATCCACTGTGTGCATTTGGGCATGAGTGTAGTTAACAGGGAATACAGGAGGTATAGTATATACCATGATGATTTGTGATCTTCCCTCACTGTTGTGAACTGTTTGTTTTCTGCACCTTTCTTATTGTGATGATACACACCAGTTTCTGTTTTTTCTTGTTGTGAGATGGTATGGTGTGGTACTTTGGTCTGTTCATCATGTTGTTGTATGATGAGTGGGGTAGTTAAGGCAGTGCTTGTTGTGGTGTTAACTTTTTGCCCTGTGTGAGTTTTGGACTCTGTGTAGTCTGTCACATTTAATACATTTCCAATTAATAAATCACAGCATGGATTGTCTAATAGAGCACAAGTTACTCTGCCTGATAGGAAAGGTGATTTTATATTGGCCCATGCCATAGGATATTTCTCTACTGTCCCTGAAACAGTTCTGCAATAGATGTACTCATCTAGGTAGTCTTTAGGATCAGCTAGGGTCTTCCGAAGACCGATAAGACAGGACCCTGTGTCGCGTACACATGTGCATACTGTGTCATTGATGTATCCCTCATGGAATGTTAGTTTTCCTAACGACAGTCTTGAGGTTTTGTTCATTTCCTCACTTTCTTGTTGAGTATTGCTCTCTTTACATAAGGAATGAGGCTTAGTGATGTTAACAACATTATTGAAATATAAAAAGTCTGATGGGTACAACTCAGCTTGTTCTGAATTTTCAGTGTTTGGTCTTGTTTTCGTCTCAGTGATGTTTACTTTTTCTAAGTTCTTTGCTGAAATGTCTGTTGTAATGTTTATGGCTGCATTTGCTTTTGCTTTCTGTATTCTTTTTACACCTTCACATTCAAAACGTCTGTGGCCATAAGCCAGGCAAAAATGACATTTTGTTCTATATTTCCTTTGGTTTACCTTCCCCAGTTTTTTGTGCTATAATAGTATTTAGGTATTCTTGATAAGTGGGATTTTTATCGCATATTCCATTTTCTGTATGTTGAGTGCTGCAATGTTTGCACAGTACTGGTTTCAGGTCTCGTAAAAATAATATTAGGGTGTCGAGGTCGTTTAAGTAGTTTGATAATATGTTTGTTTTGTAATAATTATAGTCTTCCCTTGATATATCTGGTATGAAATCTTGCAGATGTTTGTCTCGTATTGGTAAGGATTCCCTATACCATGTATACCATCTAATTTTTGGAATTTTGTAGTCTTGCATTTTCTTTTCGAATTCTTGTGTCCACTCGCGGATAAGGTTATTTTTCCTATTACCGTTATAAAATTTCTTCAAGTCTTCCTTCAATGTTTCGTAATATTTTGTGCACCAGTATCTTACTTGTTCTGGAGTGCTTGCATATTCTAAGGCTAGTTCTTTAAGGTCGTCATATGATGTCATTTTGGACCTAATTTAAATTTTAAGTATTTAATTAATATTCAAATGTACAAATGATGATATCTATTCAAGCAAATCAAAGAATGCAGATTTGGGTACTTAGCAATCAAAATCAATCAACTTATCTTTATCTGCTGACTACTCGAACGCTTGATGTACAGGAACGTGATTCTCGTGCTGGTTACCCTTGACCGGTTCTGATTACGTCGGTCGCTTTGTAGAATTGAAACCTGCTGTGGAAAGAAATGATGTTATTTCCGTTCTGATTCTATTAACAACACTTTGATTTACAATTTCTTATACATATTATGCAATAGGTCTTCTTCTTTACAAAAGTAGCGTTCTTTTGTGCGTTTTACATGGGAATGTGGTTCATGTGTACTTCTGACACCATTATACCTGTCAGAGTCCTAACTACTGGCTCCGTCTAGCCCACTGGACTTGGACAGGCATATTACAACATCTACGACACATCTACTAATAACACATGAATGCAATCGGAAACTGGCAGGAGCTATCTCCTGAACAATCATTTATTACAATATATATTACAGGCTGACAACATGGTCGCACTTCACGCTCAAACAATCGTTCACCACCAACAGCCACGCGCTAGCTCACAATGGCGATCTTTACACTGTCGCCCGCATGATCATTCACAATCACAACTTCACATCATCCCGCACATATCACAGTTAGTACATTCCTCGAATATCAATACACAACGTTCATCTTCATCTATCCGTTACAACCACTATCGTTCTCTCGTTCTATCGTTCTCTAGATCTCCACACGTCCGTCTCTATTCGCTGCCTCACACACACTGCCTCTCTCCTCGTTGACCTTCCCACATCACGTGGCTCTGTTCACGGGATTCTTGCCTGACCGTCCCCTAGCCAAGCCGTGGTGTCTCTTACTGCCCTTTACCTCAGCCATGCTTACACTGACTCTCGCTTACATACCGGCACTTACATTCTTCCCTACATATAAGTCCCTGACAATCACATTCCAAGACTCCTGATTTTGTCGGGATTGCAAGAAATATACAATTTCATAACTCAGGAAGAATATCCTCAGTATCATATATTGCGTTCAGCAGTCTGGTGACTTGGACTATTCCATATTCTTGTAAGGCATTGCTCATTTCTATTGTAATGTTATCTAAACCCGGGGTCTTGCCAGTTTTCATATGGTTAAGAGCATTCTGAACTTCCATTTTCAAGTCCTTCATAATTATTCCGATGATCATATTGTTCTTCTCTTGTATCATCATAAAGGTCTTTCACATAATCTGACCACGCATGTAAAATCTGATCTTTTTCTATTATGATTTTGCCATCTTTGGTCTTTAGGCAATCCGTTGATGTGTGTGTTCTTTTGTTAGTGATGTCATTAATTTTTGTGTGGATTAATTTGGTATTCTGGGTGTATGTTGGTTTTCAATTTCCTTGAAATTTTCCTCAAGCCATGTTTCTTTTGCCTCTTTGGATAGCTTCCTAATAGTCCTGTGAATCTCTTCATATTTGTCCTTGTTATTTTTGTTATTTCTTCTTTTTTTCCATGAGTTTTAAGAAGTCTTCCGTCATCCATTTCTTGCGTCTTATTATCTTTATTTTTGGGATGGGTGTTTCTGCAGCTTGGTTGACTGATTTCTTTAATATTTCCCATTGGTCGTTGACATCTTGATATAATATTTCCATGTGGGACAATGCATCAAATCTGTTTCTTACCTCTACGTTGAATTTATATTTTATCTCCTCACTCTTCAGTGCCCATAGATCAATTTGTGTGCTTCTTGATGTATATTTGACATTATTTAATTATGTGTATCTATCTATCTATCTATCTATCTATCTATCTATCTATCTATCTATCTATCTATCTATCTATCTATCTATCTATCTATCTATCTATCTATCTATCTATCTATCTATCTATCTGTCTATCTATCTATCTGTCTGTCTGTCTATCTATCTGTCTATCTATCTATCTATCTATCTATCTATCTATCTATCTATCTATCTATCTATCTATCTATCTATCTATCTATCTATCTATCTGTCTGTCTGTCTGTCTGTCTGTCTGTCTGTCTAGGAGGAGGGGAGGGGGGAGGAGGAGAAGAAGGAGGAAGAGGAGGAGGAATAGGAGGAGGGTGAGGAAAAGGAGAAGGAGGAGGGGAGGACGAGAAAAAGGAGGAGGGGAGGAGGAGGGGAAGAGGAGGAGGGGGAGGGGGAGAGGAGGAGGAGGGGAGGAGGAGGGGGAGGGGAGGAGGAGGAGGACGGGCGCGGAGGAGGAGGAGGGTGGAGGAGGGGAGAAGGCGGGGAGGAGGAGGGGGAGGTTAGGAGGAGTAGGAGTAGGAGGAGGAGGAAGGGAGAGGAGGAGGGGAGGAGGAGGAAGAGGGGAGGGGAGGAGAGTGGATGAGGAGGAGGGGGAGGAGCGGAGGAGGAGGGGAGGCGGAAGAGGGAGGAGGAGGAGGGGCAGGATGAGGAGGAGGAGGAGGAAGGAGGAGGGGAAGAGGAGGAGGGAGGGGGGAGAAGGAGGGGAGGAGGAGGAGGAGGGGGAAGAGGAGGGGAGGAGGAGGAGGAGGAAGGAGGAGGATTATAACGCATATGCCTGTAGATAACTGTAGCGAAAAGGTCCACCTATTTGAGAAATATGCAGCAATTTTACATATATAGCAATGCTATTAGAAGTTATGTCCCCTCGCTATATATACATTATAATGTAAATTAAAATATTAAATAATATTAAGTAAATAACTGTTTGTACACTAACAAACTATGACAGTTGGCAGCACGGGAATGAGAGGAAGACGTGTAGAAAATTTCATCTCAATCGGATGGAACGTTCGCGAACGCATAAAGGACATACAGACAAACAGACATTCTATTTTATATATATAGACTAGCTGACCCGGCCCGGCTTCGTCCAGTCCCTGGCAGGGATCTATCTATCTATCTATCTATCTGTCTGCCTGAATACCTACCTACCTACCTACCCATCTATCTATCTATCTATCTATCTATCTATCTATCTATCTATCTATCTATCTATCTATCTATCTATCTATCTGTCTATCTATCTATCTATCTATCTATCTATCTATCTATCTATCTATCTATCTATCTATCTCTGTCTGTCTGTCTGTCTGTCTGTCTGTCTGTCTGTCTGTCTGTCTGTCTGAATGTCTGTCTGTCTGTCTGTCTGTCTGTCTGTCTCTATCTCTATCTGTCTATCTCTGTCTGTCTCTATCGCTGTCTGTCTGTCTGTCTGTCTGCCTGTCTGCCTGTCTGCCTGTCTGTCTGTCGGTCTGTCTGTCTGTCTTTTGTTTGTCTGTCTGTCTGTCTGTCTGCCAAATGGTGAATTGCTTTCTAACCGCTCCATCCCTCTATTTCTTTAACATAAATATCTCAGATAATAATAATCAGCATCAAGTGCCCCGCCAGTTGGCGTAGGCGTTCATGGCTCTCCACAAATCTCGGTCTTTGGTGTTCTGGATCAACTCTGCGAATGATATCCCTCCATGCCACCGTCTCAATCCATCCAGCATAATTTCTCTTGGTCTGCCTCTGCCTCTCTTCCCCTCGATCTTTCCAGTTATCACGATGTTCTCCAATGCCTCTCTTTTCGTCACATGGCCGAAGAAAGCTGTTTGTCTCTTTCTTATCGTTGTATATAATGTTCTAGTTTCATGTTCTGGTTTCTGGTTCCATATAGCATTTCAGCACTCTCTTTCTTATATTCAGTGATAGTGACGTATTGCATAAGGTACTCTTCATTTTCTAAAATGCGGCTTTTGTTAGCCCTATTCTGCTCTTAATCTCTGTTGTACATCTTCCATCTGATGTTATAAATGTCCCTAAGTATTTAAAATTATCCACTTGGTTAAAAATGTTTACTTCTATTTCTGTGTCACAATTTGGTGTCAACATTTTCTGTCATATCACCGTTGCAACTGTTTTCTTGATATTCAAGGAGAGTCCTTTCTTTGCACTCTCTGTTATCACAATGTCTAACAATTGTTGTAGGTCTGTTGAATTATCCGCCACCAATATTTTATCAGCTGCATAGCGTATATTATTTATATTATAACCCCCGATTAGTATTCCTGGCGTCTCTTTTATATTACTTCGCTATATATAGGTAGAAGAGATCCGATGACAAGACAAACCCCTGTCGTACTCCTAGCTTTATCTGTTCGTAACTTCTCTCTTTATTTCCCATTTTAATTGCTGCTACTTGGTTCCAGTAAATATTCTTTATTATACTTAAATCTTTCCCATTAATGTTGATATCTTCCAACATATAATAATAAATCATGTGATTCAACTGCGCATACATTTCCCTAGTTGCTTAGAGCTTAGTTTAATTAGTTAAAAGATAGTAATAACATGATAGTAATGCCTTGATTGATAATTATGTTCAAGCATTCTGAGGAATTACAAAATATCTCAAAGAAAAACACTTAGATAAGCAAAAAGTAGGGTACATTTCGGGAGTCTACGTGGCGAAGTGGTCAAGCCATTTGACTCGGGCTCCGAAGGTTGTGTGTTCGATTCCGGGCGAATTCACGAGTGAATGTTTTAAGAGAATCCTGTGTGTCGTCGCTAAAGCTAAGGAGATCGTGTTTTGTGCGACGCTTTCCGCGCTGCGGAAAGAGACCAAGCCATATGCGATAAAAACCCAGTCCAATGAAGTTTAGTAGGGGACATAAACATCTAATATTGTTCCAAGGGAGACTACTTAAATTAGACAAACAATATATTATATTATAGCGATAATAATAACAATCAACTTCTAACGTCTAAAGTTTTATTGTATAAATTAAATAATTAATGTATAAGTAAAATGTGTTAATGAAAAATATAATATATTTAGATTTCTTACAGAAAATATTTTTAATTTTTAGATACATACATTTTAGAACCAACTTTCTGGTTATAAATTTATTTTTTAAATTTTATTTGTATACTTCCAATGCATTATACACCTACTTACAGTCCGTAACTTCCCCTATATGGGGGAAGAACATTTTTTTACTGGCCTCCTAGGGCCACATAAAGTGTACAGGATTTTAACTACACACATCTCTCTCCTGTCTCTTCTCTTGTTCATAACATGTATAGATAATGTATGTCAAAGCATATATGTATATGTATATATATATGCGGCCCGCCAACGCTTTACATTTGTCAATGCGGCCCTCCGCACAAAAAGTTTGCCCACCCCTGAGTTAACACAATAAGTGCTATAATGTTCAACCCGTTTGAGTTTTTTTTTTTTTTCCGCGTTTCCATCCTGTTTCAGGATATTGCGATCAACACCAGCACCTTTCAGCTGTATGTTGATTCCTAGGCTAGATTACGCTCACCAGCACGCCACGACTTTCTGAGCGACCGGCTCCATACTCTCATAAGTCACTTTTGCGATTCGAACCACTGCTAATTCTCGTCGCGTCATGTGACGAGAGTATTCGGGGTTAGCGGAGAAAGCTGCTAACCCCTTGGCCGAGTTACATTTAGGATATATAGTGGCTGTTTTAACTGAATATTGTGCTACACAACGTTTTAATTTCACATAGTGATGTATTGTAATCATGACTTGTATGGAATTGTTAAATTTATTTCATGCTTTATTTTTTTTTCAAACATAGGATTTCTTACTTTAGTTAGTTTCTATATTTATGTGTGGTTAATTGACTCACTCCAGTGGAAATGGAAATGGAACCTGAAGACTAAATTTCATGGCAGGGCAGGCTAGGCCTAAAGCCTTGGTCTGCAACTGGTCTAGGGCAGAAGCTCCGACAGGTGGACAGTAAGAGCATTAGGGGGATACGGGGTGTCAGGCTTTGGTAGCACCTTTGGTAAGGATGGCTCTCATGTCCTTTCAGGACCCATCCCCCACTGGTCCAAGTCTGACACCCAGCTCGTGCCTGTGGCTCCTAGTAGCTGTCAGGGCAACAGCTGTGAGAGGCTGGCTAAACCAGGCATGGGTATCCGATTTGGTGTCAAACCAAGAGGTAAACTAGGGTATGCCTACCCAGCATGTGAAGACAGGAGTCGGCAGACTGCGCGGAAGAAATCATTCCTGATTCAACGGGCAAGACGGCGTTTACCTGCAAAGCGTTGTGGAACGTAATGAGCACGGCAAGGCACGTAGAGCGCCCTGGTCATCCACTGCATCCTGTATTCGTCTCCAATCGTCTCGACTTGTCTTGCCACTGGACTCAGATGGACTCAGGCGAGAGAGTGAGGTCGACGAATTGCGCAACTCTTCCTCACTTTAATCCAAGTCATCGCGCAAGTCATTCTTCATCCAACGTCACATCAGGATGTGTCCTGGCACCAACACTGTTCAGCCTCATGTTTTCAGCCATGTTGATGAATGCCTTCGAGAACGACGACATTGGAATAGACATCAACTACCGTATGGATGGAAAGTTATTCAATCTCAGAAGGCTGAAAGCTAAAACCAAAATTGACAGCGGCACCGTCAGAGAGCTCCTGTTTGCTGATGATTGCGCTCTATACGCCAACTCAGAGGCGGACATGCAACATAATGTTTCAGCTTTCTCACATGCCTGTGCCAACTTTGGGCTCAATATCAACTTGGAGAAGACTGTAGTTATGTACCAGCCAGCTCCAGGGAATAATCACACTGTGCCGAATATCAAAGTGAATGACCATAGACTAAGTGTTGTGGACAAATTCACCTATCTTGGCAGCACTGTGTCACAAGCTGCCACAATCGATGACGAAGTGAATGCAAGAATCTCCAAGGCCAGTGCAGCCTTTGGCAGACTGTACAAGAATGTATGGGACAGAACTGGAATAAGCCTGCAAACAAAGCTAACAGTCTACAAAGCAGTTGTATTATCCACACTGCTATATGCTTGTGAAACCTGGACTGTTTATCAGCGACACGCTAGGAAATTAAACCACTTCCACACAGTCTGCCTAAGGAAGCTACTGAAGATTAAATGGCAAGACAAGATTCCAGACACTGAAGTCCTAGAAAGAGCATCCATGCCCAGTATCCACACTCTACTGATGAAGAATCAGATTCGCTGGGCTGGTCACTTGACCCGCATGCCAGATCACAGGCTCCCTAAACGAATTTTCTACAGCGAACTGCGTTGTGGTAAACGCTCCCAAGGTGGCCAGAGGAAACGTTTTAAAGACACTCTGAAAATTTCAATGAATGCTTTTGGAATTCATCATGACACCTGGGAGGCTGCAGCCAGAGACCGAAATTCGTGGCGTGCATCATTGCGCAAAGGTGCAGTCATATGTGAGGCAACCAGGACTGCAAGAGCTGTGAAGAAAAGGCAGGACAGAAAAACCACTGCAGGAAATCCTCCTCCAGAGACGTCAAGCATTCTTTGCCCACATTGTCAAAGAACATTTCGAGCCAAAATAGGCCTTATCAGCCATCTTAGAACCCACGGCTCCACACCTTCAACCCCACTGGATGAAATGAATGGTCATCATCATTCTTGATGGACAAACAACAACAGCAAGAGCATTGCTGTGCTGATCCAGCAGCTTCTGCCACTTGTCTTCTTCCAGACATATTGTTGTTACCTTTCTTCTGGAGTAAACCAGGCAGATTAAGAGAGGGATCATGCTGCATGGGCAACACATGGTCTCTAAATTTAGCACAGGCTGTATGCTATGGAGAGGTATAACTTTATTTTACTAACTATCCTCTATCAGAGTGGTTCTCAACCGGTGGGGAATTCCCTCCTAGGGGGGAATTTTAGGGTTTCCAGGGGGGCTTTAAGATTATTTCAAGATTGCGTTAATACAAAAACCGATTACTTGATATTGCTTTTCCCTTCATAATTTACGGTTCTGTATGTCTCACCCTTCTAAAATTCATTTTGTAAAGTATGTAGACCCACAAATCACGTTTTATGTGGACGTCTAGACTTGTTTTAGTACGTGCTATTAAATGTAGCTTACATTGTTACGTATATTGTGTGTGTGTGTGTGTGTTGGGGGGGGGGGGATTTTGGGTAGGAAATACGAAAGGGTTGAATGACGTTCTGAAAATATGGTGAAGGGGGCACGGGCCAAAAAAGGTTGAGAACCACTGGTCTATCAAGACGGCAAGGTGCCAGTCAATTGACTTGTATTGTTTCTGTTTATATGCAGACATAATGACAACAGTGACTCATGTTTTAATTTATCTATGTGTCCAAAATGTAGATATTTTTATCCTTTGCTGCTATTTTTAACCCAACTTTACAGCTCCCCCTAAACTATAATTCTGGATATATTATCAACTGCTTTAAGTGTGTTTCATTAGTGCAAGTTTCCTTTATTTTAAGTTGTCTTACACTGTAGTTAATCATTATCAAGTGCCTTGCCAGCAAACGTGGGCAATCATTCTTTTTCACATTTTGTGAGCTCCAACAGCATTTATCAAATCATGAGATGACACCCTCCTTTGCCATAACACTTGGTTGCCAAGAATGTTCTACTGGTTTCTTTCCTCTTTCTCTCTTCCCACGCATCAAAATATGTTTTATATTTTTTGTCTTATCAATCATAAACCGGTACCTGTCATTTACTGCCAATATAGTACCTAGCGGTGTAAGACAGGGAGGGTCTTGAGCCTGAGGAATTAAGGCCGCCTGGTTAGTGCAGTCGCCGCGAACTGTGCAGGTTAGAGTTTTCTTTTTGCTCCCGACAGATAAAAAAAAAAAAAAAACTCCACACCTTACCGAGGATTCAAAATGACTGCCTCTTTCTGATGTTCTTGTCTCAGCTTCTTTGAAAATTCTGAGATATTTATTTTGGCTGTCCAAGGAATTTTCAGCATTATTCTGTAAAACCACATCTCTTAAGCTTCTATGGATTTTGTTGTTGTTGTTGTTGCGTGTTTACAAATTGTCCATGAGTCACAGCCACAAGTTAAAACTGGTTCTAGGTAACATGCAAGAATTCCTTTTCTAACCTCCAGAGACTCTAGCTATTAATAATTGTGTAGATTATTGTGCTACTGACATTTAGCAATCTCTCTGTAAGGTATGTGCAACGTTGTTGATGTTTAGTACGTTTCTTCTCGCAGGAGTTTAATATACCTTTTTGTTTCCAATTCATATTGTTATATCCTGCTGTAGCCGCTGCTTTTTCTTTCTATTCCTGACATTTAGCACCACTAGGTTCATCTATAAATAGTCTATTCTCTAAATAAAAATCCTTGGTGATCTAAGGCTTGTCTACCATGGCGTGTGACGCCAGCATCTGGCAGTACAGAGGAAGGAATTACACTTGTCTACGGGATGCATAGGTGTTTCTAAGGCACTAGGGTCAGGTTGTATACTGGCCAAGACCTACTAACAAGTCCTCGCCGTGCGCCCTGGGCAACAGGTCCCTTCGGGGTCCTGGCTAACGTTGTAGGATCGCTGATTCTTCCGAAGTCGGAGAGTATCTGCCTGCACGGCGAGGAACCACCAGTCTGCACATCAATAAGCCAGACATGGGACAACGGATACTCACACAATCCTCAGTCATGTATGACATCACACAGATGTTGGACAACAGGATGTCTTCATCCGACATACAGGACTTCGCGTTGGAGCTCAAGCCAACGAACACAAGCAAGCAAGCAACACTTATCTACCACCCAAGTCGTCATGTGTTTGTACCTCGCCAATTTAGGGATTTACAAAAAAATTGAACTGGGCTCCCACGTCTATCCAGCCTGAAATGAATACCATGAAATGTTCTGGGAAGTAAAGGGTGTGACATTATATAGACCACATAACCCGTCGAATGCTGATTGGTCTATACAAATATGAGAAGCCCAGGTCAATGGGAGAAACATCCCGCCTCAAATTGAATTCGAAAACATGACTATTGGGCCGGCATGTAAACGTGCTAGCCACCTTGCTGCTGTGGCTTCTTTCCTGCAAATACGTTGCTAGATAAATGTGGGAAGGCTAAAGAAACTTGGTTAAACGAGCAATGCAAAAAAAATTGAATTAAATTCCATTAAAGATACAAAAAATATGCACAGACAAATCAGTGAGCTTACAGGAAGAAAAATAAGAATAAATACAGGGTGTTTGAAATCAAAAACAGGAAAGATAATATTAGAGGAAGATGCTATAATGAAGAGGTGGAATGAGTATATAAGAGAATTATATGAAGGAGAAAGGGGAGAATTAACAGAAGATAGTAACTTAGAAGGTCCACCTATTCTGAAAGAAGAAGTCGCTGACGCTATGAAACGTATGAAGAAAGGAAAAACATGCTGGGCCAGATGAAATCAGCAATAGAAGAATTAGAAGTATTGGGAGAATTTGGAGTAGATATATTAACCAAAATGTTGAATGATATTTACAGCAGTGGATATTTACCCAGTGATATGCTGAAATCTTTATTTATAGCTATACCAAAAAGACCAGGAGCAATTGATTGTGAAGATTTTCGTACAATTAACCTTATAAACCATATCACTAAGCTTCTACTCAGAATCATAATGAGAAGAATCAAAAAGAAAATAAAAATGGAAATTAGTGAAGAACAGTATGGATTTGTGGAAGGAAAGGGCACAAACAATGCAATTTATACATTACGGACACTAATAGAAAGGTCAATAGAGAAACAGAGAGACATATATTTGTGCTTCATAGATTATACTAAGGCATTTGATAAAGTAAAACATGATGAACTGATTAAAATGTTGGAATATATCAACATTGATGGAAAAGATTTAAGAATAATAAAGAATGTTTACTGGAACCAAGTAGCAGCAATTAAAATGGGAAATAAAGAGGGTAGTTACGAACAGATAAAGCTAGGAGTACGACAAGGGTGTGTCTTGTCACCAGATCTTTTCTCCCTGTATAGCGAAGTAATAATGAGAGAGATCAAAGAGATGCCAGGAATACTAGTTGGAGGTTATAATATAAATAATATACGCTATGCAGATGACACAGTATTGGTGGCGGATAATTCAACAGACCTACAACAATTATTAGACGTTGTAGTAACAGAGAGTGCAAGGAAAGGACTCTCCTTGAATATCAAGAAAACAGTAACAATGGTAATATCAAAGAAAATGGTGACACCAAAATGTGACATAGAAATAGAAGGGAAAATCCTTAACCAAGTTGATAATTTTAGATACCTAGGGGCATTTATAACATCAGATGGAAGATGTACAACAGAGATTAGGAGTAGAATAGGGCAGGCAAAAGCCGCTTTTCAGAAAATGAAGAGTATCTTATGCAATAAGTCACTATCACTGAATGTAAGAAAGAGAGTGCTGAAATGCTATGTAGAACCAGTTTTGCTGTATGGCAGTGAATCTTGGAACGTAAATGAACAAATTAAGAAGAAATTAGAAGCAACAGAGATGTGGTTCCTGAGACGAATGTTGCGAATTCCTTGGACTGCCAGAGTAACTAACGACGACTGCCTGAAACAGGCTAATGAAACTAGAACATTATATACAACAATAAGACAGAGACAAACATCTTTCTTCGGTCACGTGATGAGAAGAGAGGCATTGGAGAACATCGTAACAACTGGAAAGATCGAGGGGAAGAGAGGCAGAGGTAGACCAAGAGAAGTGATGCTGGATGGATTGAGACGGTGGCATGGAGGAATATCAGCACCAGAGTTGATCCAGAAAACCAAAGACCGAGATCTATGGAGAGCCATGAACGCCTACGCCAGCCGGCACGGCACTTGATGATGATGACGTTGCCAGATTCTTTTCCTGCAGATGAAAGGAAGGGATCATTTAAGCAGGTCACGGCACATCGAGTGTACAATATTCACCTCCATCAGGGCAGGATGACTTGGGGAGAGACACACACAGCGGCATGTTTGTGGGATAAGTGTGAAACATTATTAAAACGTCTTGTAACTGGAAGGCACAGCATGAACAAGAGTGTCAAGGTGCCCCATATGTGGGTATAATCTCAGTGTGATTCTTTGCCATGTCGCTTTAGTTTTAGCCTTTCTTAGGATTTATCTCTAGTCTCCTGCATGACAGTTCAAGTGAAATACCCAGATTCCTTCTGAGGTCATGCTCAATTCAATTCCATCATGATCTTGTTACATTGTTGAAGATGTCATCCTGTTTCTTTATTGGATAAACAATTTTTGATTAGTAATTTTGTGCATTCTTTAGGCAGCAAAAAAGGACACGAAAAACACATACATATTCAATCCATTCTACCATTACCCCTACCCCGTTAATCCTTATAAGAGACATTATACTAGGGTCTCTCGTCAGGCTCAGATTCATAATCCTGTGCTTGAGTCAGCCACAATTCAGATGTTAATTTTATTTATGTTTTGTTTATAAGAGCTCACAGATCCACAGGGGCCTGAGCTGCCCCATGACGCCCCACTGTCCCTGTGTGTCATTCTGTTGGTAGCCCTGGCAAGATCAAGTGCAAATGACTTCACTTTGATCTTAGCCAAAACACCAAGGTGATTTGTTTTCCAAAGAGGATAATGGTGATAATCATGTTGATTATCAAATCAACACTGTAATTGAGGTTAGCCTTGATTATTTTGATGAACGAGAAAATACATTAAATATTCCCTTAGGTTCAAGTGTTTAAAATATGCTGTCACTTTTGATGCTGATGTGTCTTTTCGTTTGTTTGTTTTTAATAGAAGAATCTTATAAATTTTAGCAATATTCACTGTAGTTGAAATGTCCCAAAAAGATAACCTGTGATTAACTAAACTAGACTTTGTAAACTTTGTTGCGTCCCTTAGAATCTATGATTATTGTTACCTCCCCTATGAAAGTGTGTTGGGTGTGTGTGCGTCTCTTACCTCTCTTTCTCTCTCTCTCTCTCTCCTGCCTATTAAGTTAGCTATTTGCAACCTTAAATCCCCTATAGAGTACTCTCTCTAGGGCTGCACACACTTGTCTCAACTGTCTCTCTATTGTTGAAAGCATTTCAGGACGATATCTTTTGGAATGGAGTAAAGCCAAAAGTTGCAAGAGGCAATGTTGGGAGATGAGGGATCAAGACCAACTAGAAAAATACTATGCATGTCAAAGCGGGTCTGCATCATAAGCGAAGAATTGGGTTGCGTTGTCATGATGGAGCTGCCAAGTTTTCTTTATCCACAAGTCTGTTCGTTTGCGCTTCACAGCATCACTATAGCGATGGGTGACCTGCTGGCAATGGTTTTCAGTATTGTGGTTCACACTCACGATGCACCAACCGACAAGAGTCAATGAAAATGATGTTGGCTGTTCCCCAAGCTGAGATTATGTCGCTGGAATGTACCCGATCTTAATCACGAAAAGGCATGCGGAACTTGGCGGCCACGCTGTACTCCTTTCACAGAGAGGCCATCCTGCAATGCTTCTGACAGTAGTCTGGAAGGGGGTGGGGGTCTGTCACGAATTGGCAGCCTTTACTTCCCAGAACAATTTTCGGTTCACTTTTGATGGGCCATGTAGAGGATCAACAGACGAACAAAACTGTTTTCTCTATATTCAAGGCTATACTGTCTTGACGTAAGCTTGCTAAACCTGCAAGTAAACAAAGCCTCTAGCCATGATGTAAGCTTGCAGATGGCAAGTAAAATGGGAGACTTGAGATGGACATAACTAGATAATTTAAATTAGTCTACACTTTGGAAAACTGCTGACCCAGACGGGCTTTGACACCACACAGACGCATTGGCACCTTCTTGCCCAGGTAGACCCAGACTGAATCAACAATGAACTGGGCCAGTGAGTGAAATAAAACCACCCAGGCGTGAACAACATTGACACAGGGAGAGATAATAGCCCCAGGGCGGTAAACAAGCCCCGTCCACTCCGACTGGCAGACTCAGGAAGGTGTGAAATCACTGATAAGGCTCAGTGGGCTAATAATTGTCAGACCCACAGGTGTGAAGGCTAGTGTGCATGCAGAAAGAATTTTATGACTGGACAGACTTGGAGTTAATTGCAATTAACGTCAGGAGGAGATAAGAAGAATTTAAGAATGGAATTCCTGGGAGATAAGTGTCTACTGCTAGGCTAGGTATAAAAACCCCACTAGACCTGTTCCCTTTAGATTAAATCTGACTTCAGAACAGGTAGGAACTATCTCAATGTTTGTAGTCATATGCATGATTTTTATGTTGGCTTCTATGAAGGATTTCTTAGTAACTATGTAACAGTCTTTTAGACATATGAACTTTCAGTCTATATCTGATCTAGGTTATTCCAAGAACTATCATTGTCATAGGTTACTTGAGTGTTCTTTCTAAGTTCTGTGTTCAATATCATTGTGCTTCATGTATTACTCTTCTGAGAAGGAGAAACTTGTGAAAGGCAGATCTTGTCTAGATATACTTGAGGTGTCGTAGCAGATGCTTGCCATCTCTTTCTAAACTAGACTAGTCTCCTTTTTGGTGTGTGCATTTGTTGTACAGAATATAGTCAACTGACTATTTCTTTAATTCTTACAACAGCAGTAACTAACTAGTGCATTATGCTATGATGTTAAAGTATCATAATATGTCTAGTTTAATCAATATGGTTATGTGTATTGGATGTTTGATATATTGATTTGTCATATGCAAACCTACCAATATGAAGTGTTATGCTATTGTCTGCGCATTGGCACATTGGCCAATGATTGTGTTGGAAGCAGAGGTGTAATGGTACAGACATTACCCACAATTGGTAGTATAGGGTATATGGTGCTAAACTTTCTCAGTGTATTGTGGGCGTGCGTCCACGGTAATGCATGGAAACCTGGCACAGCTACTTGTCACGGCTTGCAAGCCTCAGGGGGATCAGGCATTGTTATAATACCCTTACCGACCCTGTGAGCTGCTAAACTAACATTGGACGGAGCGGCTGTACGACACAGAATTTCTGTATTAGCGACATGGACATGGGGCGGCAGAAATGTAATCATTACAGGCGTGTGAGACAATTGAAAAGCCCGTCCCAGACTAAAGACAGTAGGGAGAAGGAGGATGGTGAACGCAGTCGAGCTGAAAGATAAACTTGGCCAGACTGGTCATTGTATATGTTTGTGTTATATGTTTTAATTAGGATTGCGCTGAGGTAGAACTGATATAACACATTCTTGACTTTCTTTCAAGCTCTCACAAGGAGCACCTATGTTATAGATCTCAAGACTAGAGACTACTGACTAGGAGTGTCAGGACTGGCAGTCGTCAGAATACCGGCAAGCTGTTCTCTTTTGTGTGTGTCTACTGGAGAGTGGGGATCTGTACCACAGATCCAGCTAGATCGAGTAACAAGTAAAGTTACGTAATGTTTGTCATCAATATCAATATGTATATGATTTCATCATCCTCATATTGACAATCATCCTATGTCTATTGTTATGATTAGCAAATAAATGTTGTAGTATTGTAACTCATAGTTCTGTCATTATATTTTAATTCCAATTGTGCATACGTGTTGTGTGTGTACATTGGTGGGGGTTCACTTACACACCAAGGAAGGGAGCAGTCAGGGAGAAAAACCTGTACTGGAATAGTTGTCTTTACACTTTAATTCAGACGTAAAAATCTATTCTAGCTAACCTTCTTCTTCCCATCCTTGGCGAATATTCAGCTCAGTTCATTTTAATTTTGTAACGAGCCACTTGGAGCTGTACGTTGGATATTCATGGGCTTAATCTGTAGTTCAGCCATATAGATTTTGTCCCTAGTCAGTTTCTGACTATTAGGGGTTGCTCGCCGGTGAAAAATACTTTCATCTAGCCGGTGGGGCACCCCGACTTCTGACAGGGTCACTGGTGGAAATATTTATCGTCCCAAACGGAGTACCTTGAAGAGATTATTCTTTCAGACCTCCAGGTGTATAATTGCACTTTTCTCTGCCAAGGGTTCAGTGCTTTATGAATAGGCTTCGTGTGTGTGAGTGTGTATCTCTCTCTCTCTCTCTCTCTCTCTCTCTCTCTCTCTCTCACACACACAAACTTACATAGATATACAGACGAACGGTGGATAGACAGGCTGGCAGGCATGCAGACAGACAGACAGTCAGACAGACAGACAGACAGACAGACAGACAGACAGACAGATAATGTGCTACATATCTCAGAATCCGAGGCTGTGATACGTATGTGCATGAACACTCTAAATGTGATTGACTTTTGTTACGACGTGTGTATCGTATCGAAGAAAAATGCAGATATTTTTAGCAAGTAAAATATATTAGTATTCTGTGTATATATTTCATAACAGTATATATCTCTGACAGTATCACAATGAGAGGGTGAGCAGTATCAGTGACATCAGTGTATATGTGACAGTATCACAATGAGAGGTCATACATAATTCAGTCTTGTATACAATTCTGAAAATCATAAATATGTCTATTAACTGATTCAGCGCCGCAGGATAATAATCGTCAAATGTGACCTCCAATTTGGACAGAAGGACGACATATCTCCATACCAGAGTCATCGTATAATTTGCTTTGTTTTGTGGTATTTTCCACAATTTCAATGCTCAGTGACCTTAAATTTACATTATTATACTTGTTCATTTTATTGTGGACTATGTATATTCTAAATCTATTTTTTGTTTGGCGCTGACTCCGTTAAAGATGAATTAATATTCTCCAATAACCAATGTGGGAACTATGGTAGAGCAGTGCGCCAGCTGCTTGCTTTCCGATTCAGAGGTCACTATTTCAAATCGACATCGAGATGAATGTTGTAATAGATGTG
Source organism: Cepaea nemoralis (assembly GCA_014155875.1). Lineage (NCBI taxonomy): Eukaryota > Metazoa > Mollusca > Gastropoda > Stylommatophora > Helicidae > Cepaea > Cepaea nemoralis. The sequence goes on along the minus strand of JACEFZ010016999.1, from coordinate 230,348 downwards.
GGTTCCCAGGTATACCCAGTGCAAAATGAGAATCAGGAAATTTTGGGGGAAGTAAAGGCAGCAAGCGTGACATTGACCACTGTAGCCCTTGAATGCCGACTGGTCAATAAACATAGGTGGCTAGCACCACTTGTATAATATCAGGCATGTCAAGGAGGGTCCCATACTTCTTTACTAATAATAGCTAGTTGCATAGCCTTTACAGGACAGTTGCAGTCAACCCCGGCATTTTTTGGCTAATTGTGATTTTTTTTTCGGGGGGGGGGGGGAGTTTTCGTTCAGTAGTTTGCCCTTGCTTTCTGAATGACCGGCACAAATACCATTGTATGAAAACCAGCACAAAGCGGTCTGCTTCCAAATCGCCCACAGCTGTGTTTGGAGCACGGTTTGCAGGATTACGAAACATGTCCATAACCTCTTCGCAACCTTTGCTGGCTAATAATTAGTTATTGAATAACTAATATAAAATTAAACTATTCTGTAAGCTAAAAACTTCTGAAAATATAAATTAAGAAAATTACCGATAAATTGATGCACACTAATAACCAATACATAATTAAACACGTCAGTAATGTATAAAATTATGGAAATCACACATATGTATATCACAAATGGATGAATGTACAATCACATTTAAATAAATGCAAATTAACAATGAATATATAATTAAAGAAATTAATTATTTAAACAATTCTGAAAATGTCTCTCTATCTTAAGCCAGATTGTCGCGCCTTTGTTGCTATCATGTGTAAATTATCTCTCACATTGTGAATCTATTTTGTGATCTTCTTCTTCTCCGCTCCCCCGGGTATACCCCTTCCATAATTATCTATTCCAGATTTTCTTTTTACATGTCCATAATATTAACATTTTATTCTCCTGATATTTTACTTTGTTTGACAACCAATTTTCTTCAATAATGAATTTGTCAGAGTCCAATAGACAGGACATGGGAAGAGAAGACGGGACATGGGAACAGCAGACAGGACATGGGAAGAGAATACGGGACATGGGGACAGCAGACAGCACAGTATACCCGTGAACGGGACATGACAGTACGACCTTGGACTGGACTACGTGAGACAACAGTCATCAACGGACGGACTAACCCCAGGTCAAGGACGATACAGGGGCTCATTACCAAGACGCAATTGCCTGGCACGAGGATCATCAAACGACACGGGGGATATACCACGTCTATAATATTTCATTCTTCTGAATTTTACTGTGAGTCAGGTCTTAGTCAGATATGGCTGAGCTACCGTATGACAGTAGATGGTACCACCTGCTTTCTGTTAGCACTGAATGTTGGGCGGCACTTACCAAAACCGACACCACACATTGTGTCAACGGCTTCGGACGGAAGAGCACAATTCGGAGGGTACAAGACTTATCCTGGTGAGAGGAAATGAAACCTAAAGACCAGGCCCTAAGTTTTGGTTGGCAGCTGGTCTGGGATCGAAGCTCCGACAGGCGGAAGTTAGAGCATTGCTTTGCTGATCCGGCAGCTGCTGCAGCTTGTCTTGTTCCAGAAGTATTGGTATTACCTTTCCTCTGGAGTGAACTAGGCAGGCCGAGAGAGGGATCATGCTGCATGGGCAACACATGATCTCTATATTTTAGCCCAGGCTTTGTGTTATTGAGAGGCAGCGTGAATTGGCCTTATCAACCACATTCGCCACCGCCATGGGTTGTAGTTATTATACCTTTTTGAAACACAATATACTAAACTATCGTCTGTCAAGACGGAAAGGTGCCAATGAATTTTAGTTTTCTTGATAAATAATTTTCTTCAATGGTGAATTCTTGTTGCAAATTGCTGTTTGTTCTCGTTTTTCATTAAATGAAGCTGTAATATTCATTCATTGGCACCATGCCGTCTTGACAGACGATAGTTTGTGCTTTAAAAAGGCATAATAACTTTTAACTATGGCGGTAGCGAGTGTGACTGATAAGGCCAATTTGCGCTGTAAATGTCCGTTCACAGTGGGTGCATGTGAACACATTGGTCATTTCCACCATCATGCACCATCTTACGTCTCAAACGCTTGGTGTGTGACTTTTCTGCAATAATTGTAATATGTGTGTATGACTTCCCTGTGTATGATATGAGAACAGCACTGTTGGACTTGAGTTTATAACCTTTTTATTTGTTCACTTTCATCTTGTTTCACATAATCCCAAAGTGCTAATCTTATATTTCATTTCGCCTACTACTTGCATTGTTTTTCCCAATTCATACATAGTTATAACGTTACTGGTGCTGGCTCTATAAATTTTCCTGGATGAAAGGAGGTACGAGTAAATCAGCTATCCTGACTCCTTGCAGCTCTCTCCACATTGTCTTATAGTTCTTCTTATAACTGAGCTACTCTTATAACAGTAGACGGTAACACCTGCTTTCTGTTGGGCGGCTCTCACCAAATCCAACATCCTACAATGTACCAACAGCTTCAGGTGGAGGAGCACATAGGGAGGGTACAGGCTTTATCCTGCAACTTAGAGACATGACAGGGCAGACCAGACTCTAAGCCTTGGTCAGCAAGTGGTCAAGGATCGAAGCTCCAACAAGCAGACAGTTAGAGCATTGCTTTGCTGATCCGGCAGCTCTGCATCTTGTCTTGTTCCAGATATATTGGTGTTACCTTTCCACTGAAGTAAACAAGGCAGGTCGAGAGAGGGGTCGTTTTGCATGGGCATCACATGGTCTCTACAATTCAGCCCAGGCTTTGAATTATGGAGAGGTTATTATGCCTTTTTGAAACACAATATAACAATATATCGTCTGTCAATACGGCCAGGTACCAGTAATTATAATTCTTCTAGGAAATAAGCCTTCTTTCTTTTTGATTGGCTGAATTGTTTATCTTTTCTTTATTGACTAGTTCATGGTTGATTGGTTTTGCAGCTGAAGTTTCCTACTGGATAAGGTAGCCAGTCTCAAGGCAGTCCTCACTAGTTGCCTCTTATGACATGTATGGTTAAAAAGTTAATTGCATATCCTTTACAGGACGCCACAGTCAACCCCAGCATCTTTTGACTGTTTGTAATTTCTTGGCAAGTTTACGTTTAGTAGTTTGCCATTGCTTTCTGAACAACCAGCACTCATACCTTTGCATGAAAACCAGCGCAAGGTGGTCTGCTTCCAGGTGGTCAGCAGTGAATGCAGTATGCAAATTGTGATGGTAACCCCTTCGCCACAGCACCGGCTATATGTATGGCAGGTTTCAGCTCTTCTTTGCTTCCCTTAATTGGTCCCAGTAATGCACACGCATCAGGACATATTACATATAAATAAACTCAAAGCACATGAAACATGAGATATTACTAAACGCTAAAATTGTCATGATTAACAGTAATACATATCAAATGCAATAATCTATACACATTAGACCTTCTGTAAAAGAGTATTTAGAAACACGCTAAAATGTAAACATTTTACATATTATTATCACATGTCAAATACTACACATCAAATATCACATGTCAAAAATCACAGTTTAAATGCCACATATCAAAAATAACAGTTCAACGACCACATGCCAAATATCCCATTTCAAATACCACATGTAAATATATCAAAATACAATAAGAGATGAATTTAGCTGAGTCAAGAACTGACATTACAGCGCTCAGGAATTCCCATACATTCTTCATCCTCGTCTTCAACCACCAGCGAAGACTCTCATTACTTATGCTGTCATTTGCAATCTGCTTGTTTCTGTGTGACCTTTCTTCGGAGTACTGAGTATCGGCCAGATCCTCCAATCAATCCCTGCCGCACCATTCTGTCCAGGCAATGATGGTGTGTTTCTCCACGCTATACACACGATTCCCAAAGAGCACTGACATTTGACTTACTGTACACCCATACCCCACCCAGCAGTGCAGATTTAGCCAGTTTCTCTGCCTGCTCATTTCCTAACACACCAGCATGCCCTGTGGAAAAGATCAAATTCTCCCTATCAAAATACAGTAAATGTAGCATACACTCATATAAGGCAGGAAGAATATCTGAGGGTTGATATTCCCAATTGCTCATAATGGAAGGCCATTTATCATGGCTGGTAGGTTTACCTGAAAATGTGTTGCTTGTTTATAATTTTTTACCATTAATCTCACAACCAAATACATATGTAATATCAATATAATTTTTAAAGAAACCATTAAGAATAACTTATCCTTAAATATTAATCTCACATGAAAACTGAAAAAGACATCTAAATTCAGTGCCAACAATGGAACAGTACGTGTTGTTCTTAAAATTAATGGTGTATTCTACAAATAGTTCAAAATAATTGTTAAACACAATCATTTCCACCTCATACAGTACACATTATTTGTTCATTGTTCACATATTTGCATCATACAGCATTTTGGAATATTATTTATACAAAACGACTATTCTCATTTTAAATGTATTGTTTATTTTTTAAGGTAACACATGTTTCATGCTGTTGAACATATTTTTCGCCATTCCCCTTCTCTTGTTTATTTCAGTATCACTTCTGCCATCATGTTACTACTTGTTCAGTATAGCGAAGTTTGTTATTCATTTTTGTATCCTTCCATTTATGATGATATTCATTGTTGACCTCATCTTTACAATGCTACTTATAACAGGTTTAGATTTTAATCCCTCCCCCCACATGGTCAAGCCATCCAGGTATTTACTTCTCTTCCCCTCGATCTTGCCAGTTGTCACCAAGTTCTCCAATGTATGTCTTCTCATAACATGTCAAAAACATTTTGACTGTCTACGTCTAATTTCTCTAATCAATTTGCGATTTTAATTTGTTTCTTGTAGCATGGACTATAAGAAGAAACATACCAATATAGAATGACTGGACTTAAATGAAATAAATGCATTCATCATGATGTAGCAAGCTTTTGCAAAACGTCCAATCACAGCAAGAAAAAAGAAATATTTCTCAATCTTTTACAATTTCTCCTGGCTCTTGAACCCTCCTGCCAAAGCTGTCTGCAATGTCCTGTTTCCATCTTTGTGCCGGCTAGTCCCCATCTCTGTGCCGGCTAGTCTCTGCCTCTGCTTCCAGGAACCATGAGTCCATTTAACTGTTTTTTCCAAGCCACTGTGATTTTTAACTGATTCAATGCCGAAGGATAATATATCGCCAAATATGACCTCCCATTTGGACAGAAGGATGCTATATCGCAGTACTAGGGTCATCGTGTTATTTGTTTTGTTTCGTGGTATCTTCCGCAATTTTAATGCTCTGTGAACGGAAATGTATATTTTAATACTTTTTCCTTTGATTGTGTACGTGTTTGGTCCAACCCAACTTTTTGTTTGGCACTGAATCGTTTAATATGACACTATCCATGAGTCAGTTCTCTTCAATGTTCTTGTAGAATGAATGTCAGCACTTTCCTTCTTCTTAATCCACAATATTCTAAATACTTTTCTGTAACATTTAAGCTCACAAGCCCCAATTTTCTTCCTTAGTGATTTTGAAATGATCCATGACTAACATTCATTTGTTACCACAAGAAAAGATGCATGTTCTCAAAATGTTTGACTTCTGTGCTGGTATTTTGCCATCTTAACACTGTTTAACCTCTGCCTGCATCTGGTGTCTTTAGAACAGCCCCGGTTGTTGTTGTTGTTTATGGACAGTAATATCTACATTAAAAACATTATAAGTAAAGATAATTAATTCCATATAAAGCAATCTGTAAGGTTTTCTTCTTCTTCTTCTTCTTCTTCGTTCATCCAGGGGTTTTTTTTGGTTTTTTTTCCGGTGAAACTCTCAGATTCGCACATGTACCACATCATGGTAGATTCTCTCCAATGACTAATAATTATAACTCTACTGGTAAAGTTAGCAGAATACAATCAATTAATTCAACAGGTTACAATCAAAGAATTTGGTAGTATACAATCAATGAATTTAGCAGGATACAATAAATGAGTTCAGCAGGATACAATACATGAATTTAACAGGATATATCTCTCTCTCTCTCTCTCTCTCTCGCTGTGTGTGTTTGTATGTGTGCACGTGCGTGTTACTGATAACTACTATTACAAATACTTATGTCTGAAACTTGCCAATTACCGCACGAAATATTTTCTTCATAAGATTAATATGTTGTTCATTACTTCTGCCTAGTGCTGTAGTTGTGAGGGTTTCAATTTCACTCTGTGAAAGGACAACAGTTGGTAGACCTCGAACAGCTTGTGGCAGATCTTCAAGTTTCAGGCTGTATGGAACAACTAACATCATACGAGTGGCACCCACCTTGTTCAGAACATTGCTGATGCTTGTATTTATTATAAATTCATACATTCTAGATAGTGAATTCTCATTTTGATTTCCACCCATAGCTCCTTCAGGAGTAGAGCAGTCCTGACTTTCAATATTTACAGCTGCACTTTCTGGTACAGTATGTCCGCTCTCGGATATCATGAGACCTGCTATTGCTGATGCCAAAGACAATGAGTCAGTGCATGGGGCTGTCAAAACAAAGAGGGATATGTAAGAGTTGCTTATGACTTGTAACTGCTGTTCCAAGTACAATCCACGAGGACAGCTTTTCTCATGAGAACGCACAACACTGAGGCCAAATGTTTCTAGCAGGACTAGTGTTAGATACTCTGAGATATCACTCATCATTCCTTTTTTCAGTTCATAATCATCATCAACATCACTCACAATAACAATATCATATGTCTTGGAGTTTTCTGTAACACAGAACTCATCTGTAAATAATTGCTTCCATACATGATCTGGACGACATGCCCCAGTGTTTCTTTGCAGACATGTTTCATCTAACTTGCCTTCAGCAACTTCTAGCACCAGCTGTCTGTAGACTTTGCTGTTAGATAACTTGGGTTTTACTCCTGGCTGCAGGCTTACTAGATCTCGAAACAACAAAGCACTGTTGTATGCTTTCATGTTCAAATAACGCTGCAAACACTGTTCAATAACTTCTATCTTCTGAAGCTCTGAGGGATCTTGTGAAACAATGTCATCAACAGCCTCCAAAAATCTATAATCACTGATGTACTCACATATTCTGAACAGTTTCTCTCTGCTTTCTTTTTGTCCTTCAAATTTAAATTTCTTTTGTAGTGTCCTAAAGGCATTCCATAAATCGGTGGCACACATTTCTAGCTCTGGCACTGAGGCTGCCAGACAAGATGCCAATCTAACTGCTACAGTAAGGTGTTGTTCACTCTCAGCTAGAAGCTGCTCCTTGTTCACTTGGTTCACCTCAGCTTCAGCTTCTTTAGCACAGCAGATTCCATAAAGATTGTATGCATTAACAAGGTAAATAGGATCTGTTGTTAAGGTCTTTAAACTGGTACACCCTTTAATCAAATCCTTACATGTTTCTTTAGATTTTTCATAATCTTCTGCCTGAACTAAAGTGCATGCCAAATCATACATTGCTACCTTATTCTGAGAGCAGCTTAGATTAACTGCTTGCTTTAAGTAGTGAATTGCTTTGTCTGTGTAAGGGTTATCTTTGCTGAAAGATTTGAACTGATCTGGTACTTTGGCAACGTATTTCAGATTCTTTTCCAGTTGTGGACTGTTGTTTAACGGTGGTTCTGGTAACACTTTAAGTCTACAACCACCTGTACCTTGTGTGTTATTCTCCAAGATTTGATGACGTGTATTATGTTCTGATCGGTTATTAAACCTCTGGTGGTAAAATCCCCTATCTGTACGATTTATGTCCATATTGTGAACAAATCTCTTAGGCTTTACGGGAAAACCACTTCTTGCATATCCACGTGTTGCACCTCCCATGCTGTTCTCAAAGCCTTGTCGATGCATGTGATATTCTTGTCTGTTAGCCAAACTCTGGCTGTGATTTTCTTGATTTGCATATTTCATTTGAATTGCATAGTTACCAAATTCATTGCTTTCATTATCACCAAGATCTCTAGGGTATCTGTCAGCTGTGTACTGTACGGGCTGCTGAAAGTTTTCTTGATGTGGAACTTGTTCATGTCTGTTAGTGAAACCTTGTTGGTGGTGTCCTCTACTTGTGTGTTTCATTTCCATATTGTTCAGAAACTTCTTAGGTTTTATGGTGTAACTACTTCTAGCACATCCATCAACTGTAACTCCTGCACTGTTCTCAAAGTCTTGTCGATGTATATTATATTCATGTCGATGCGCATTATATTCTTGTCTGTCAGCAACACTCTGTAGGTGATTTCCTCGATTTATATGTTTCATTTAACTGTATTGTTACCAAATTCATTACGTTCTTATAACCAACACCTCTCGAATAACTGTCAGTCAAATACTTTGTGGGTTGCTGAAAGTTTTCTTGGTGTTTATTTTCGTTCATGTACCTCCTATTGAAACCCTGTTGGTGATATCCTCTACTTGTGTGGTTCATTTCTGTGTTACTGTTAACAAATACCTGAGGTTTTCTTTTTACGCCATTACTAGAGAATCCACCTCTTGTATTATTATTAAATTCTCCTCTATGTAAGTATGTTCTTGTCTGCCAACAAATCTCCCACGGTAATTTCCTCTGTTTGGAGTGTTTCATTTCCGCTGTATTGTTACCAAATCCTTGAGATTTATATTGCCAGACAGGTTTAACATTATATCCACCAAATGTACCTCGTGTATTCTCCAAATGTGTTTGATTCATGTTATGTGTCTGTTCATGGTGTACAGCCATTTTTTTGTAAGTTAAACCAAGATGGTGGTGTGCTCTAGTTGAAGGTCTTTTAGCAATTGCAGTTTTTAATAATTGTTCAGATTTTTGCTAACAACTCATCATCCTTTACCATAATATCGATACAATTGTCCTGCTATTTTCAAGACCTTTTCAGAAGGTCCTTCATCAGAAACTTCAAGAGCTTCTTCACATAACTGCTTCCAAGTCCTGTGTTGAGCAATTTGAAACCACTCTTCTGTGCTTAATATGCTGGTGTTTTTATTGCTTTTGTGTTCATGATATTTCAAGTAAGCCAGTTCTATCAATGCTGCAGCTTTGAATGATGTGTTTTTTGATGTAGTACCAAGTTTGAAGAGACTTGTGGCAGCCTTCCAGGCAAAATCATGGCGATTTATATTCTCTGGGTCAGCTGAGTAGACATGGAAATGAGTGAGGCGTCTGTATACTATGGCAAGCATGAGCTGTATTTGTTCATCACATGGACGAAATAACAATACAAACTCCAGAAATGAGATGGAAAACTGGAGATTGTTAGCACCAGCAAGTTTACGAAATGTATAACCGAGTTCACATATAGCATCAATTTTGAGATCAGCAAATGTTTGTTGAGATTTCAGCTTTTTAAAATCATTTAACATTGCATATGCTTCATGTAAATTTCCAGTTCTAAAGAACAAGAATGCAGCATTCACGAGTGCTACTAAATTATTCATACCATGCTGGTCTTTAATCTTTTTGTTCAGCTTAAAAGCCTCTCCATATTCACCCAATTCTGCATACACATAAGTTTGAAGATTATCTTTCCACACTTCCATATCACATTCACTAACTTCGCTCTCATTATTAAGATCCTCTAACAGGGACTTCCACATGTTTTTTGGTACATCTAATTCACAGACTTTATGTCCTGTGTATTTTTGACTGCCAATGTCTAGTTTACAGCTTCCTAAATTAAACAAACATGGAAATTCCTCTGTATCCTGTACAAACTGTTGCTGCTTTTTTACTTGATCTCCATGAACGATATCATTCATACACGCTGAGAGAGATCTAGGCATTTTGGGTGTTGCTTCTGCAAACAAGGGATAGTTAAATGTTAAACAGATTAGAACACATCAGAGTTTGCAAAAACATTTGTTTTTAAATTGTTTTTAAGCCATAGTGGCATAGTAGTTAGTGTGCAGCTGTGCTTGCCTGCCATGACAGTGATTCAGGTTCAATCCCCAGCAGATATAGGATTATTATTTTTTCCTGACCAAAATGGCTCTGGGTGTCGACCCAACCTCATAAAAATGGGTAGCAGAACATTTTATGAATGCTAGAGTTTGTCAGGGAAGGACAGGGAATGTGCTGGGTATCCTACCTCATATGTCATGACCTGGAATATGTGAAGGTCTAATACTTGACACCCCACGGAAGTATCTGCATGGGACTACCTTCACTTTTAATTCCCATGTGGTATGCTTTGAAGGTTGCAGAGCTGATTTTAAACAATATTATGTTTGAGCTAGTGGGCTAATAGGATCTGAAATAAATGAAATAAAAACAAAAGTAAAATTAATTGCAAGGACTGAGCAAACAAAAATAGCTAGGATGAAATAAATATGCAAAGATAAGAAAGTATTACTGGAAACTCACACAAGATAACTGTAAACAATGAGATTCTCTGTACACATGTGCATGATTGAAAAAAGCGCATTATATCATCATCAATTAGTTCAGCCTGTAAGGTTTTAGATTTCGGTTGAAACAAGCACATTATATCATCATCAATTAGTTCAGCCTGTAAGGTTTTAGATTTTGGTTGAAACAAGCACATTATATCATCATCAATTAGTTCAGCCTGTAAGGTTTTAGATTTTGGTTGAAACAAGCACATTATATCATCATCAATTAGTTCAGTCTGTAAGGTTTTAGATTTTGGTTGAAACAAGCACATTATATCATCATCAATTAGTTCAGCCTGTAAGGTTTTAGATTTTGGTTGAAACAAGCACATTATATCACCATCAATTAGTTCAGCCTGTAAGGTTTTAGATTTCGGTTGAAACAAGCACATTATATCATCATCAATTAGTTCAGCCTGTAAGGTTTTAGATAAAGGATTAATACCTACATTTTGTTTTGCACTGAATCAGTTAATAAAGAGGGATAAGCATCTGATTCCCTGCAGTGGCATTGTTATCATTGTAGTTACTGTGCTTGTTTACAGAGACTGTCATTGAGGTTCAACTCTTCTTTCCTTCTGGCGAGTATGCCTTTGAGATCAAGCTAACTTTAAAAACATGGGAACCAGGTAATTTTCATATATATTCTGAATTGTCAGGGAAAGAAAAACCACACCGGAGGGAACTGGTCATGCTGTCTCATTATGCTGTGACCTAGAATATTTGAATGCCTAACATCCACACCCCAGTGGCAGCTGCTACTATTGATAATATTAACCTTTTTAAACATGGGTCTCCTCTTCCTTTGTCATAGAAAATCAATGAACCACATTACAACATGTTCTACTGAAAGACTCTAAATGTTGAGAACTAAATGAAGATAACAAGAACATTGAGGTCTCTAAGAGAGCTTAATTTCTTTCTGTATAAGTGCAAAAAGCAAAACATTCATGTCTAAAAATATGAAAATAGCTTTAAAAAATAAATGTAAAGTAGTTGAAATGCTCATGAATTCAATATCCAAGAAAACATTAGGAAAATCAATGAATGAATACATAACATCTATTAGATTTGCAGGCTGATTCATTCCACCATAATGTCTAGTATTTGATTTGGGTTAGTTTCATTGACATTTCTCATCATACTTTTACATCTGAGTGAACTTTAAAAACAAAGACAGTGAAGTTTATACATGAGACAATATTGCAGACAATAAATTTAAAGCAAATGAAAGGAGAAGAAGATAAAGAATCACAAGAAATACTTGTACATATTTACCCCAGTTTTGCTTAGAAAGGAAGTAATCACTAAAACGCATGCTTTGATAGAGCTTACACATAAATGGATTAAACCGTTATTAATTATTTATGTTGTATTGTGAGCTCAATACAATGGTAAAGTAAAGATTCTTAAAACAGGAACAGCTCTATCAATAGCTTTTTAGGATCAATTTGTAGTAGCAAACATACAATTTTTTACATACAAGGAATGATACTGAAATTGTCTTTAATGATATCGTGGCTTTAAAACATTCTAAATATTTCTAGTTTTAAATAGTAATTTACCTAGTAATATATTTCCTATTTATGTTTTCTCCCTTCTATGTATGAGCAGTAAATGAGCTTGATAAAAAAAAAGTAAAAGTAAAGTAGGCAAAGTAAATTACCATATTTAAAGCCTAGAAGAACATTGGACATATGGTGATAGTCCCATATTTTTGTAGACCAATTGGCTCTCAAGCCGGTCTCCCTAGCCGAGGAGTTAGCAGCTTTCTCCGTAACCCCGAATACTCGTGGATGACGTGAGCGCATGAGAATTGGAAGCGGTTCGAGTCGCGCCAGTGACTTATGAGAGTATACAGCCGGTCGCTCAGAAAGTCGTGGCGTGCTGATGAGCGTAATCTAGCCTAGGAATCAACATACAGCTGAAAGATGCTGATGTTGACCGCAATATCCTGAAACAGGATGGAAACGCGCGCGGGGGGGAGGGGGGGGGGGGGGGTAAAAAATGGCTCTCAAGGTATGATGGGTCAATATCATGCCAGTCACCTTTGCTTTTTGTGTGAAATTTGAGTACTTGAGGTTGATAATTTTTTTTAGTGATGATTCCTCAGAGAAGTCAATGTGTGAAAATGGATTAAACTATTTTTCCAATCATTGATTTATCGAATTTTTGGTGTTTATAAATGTATCAACTACAACAATATCATAGACAGATAGCACCGTAATTGTAAAGAGAATATTTCATCCGAGATTTTATGTAAGTAGGTAATTTTTTTTCTCCAGATTTCCTTGTTATTATTTTTAGCATACTCATATTAATGAAAGAAGCACTAACTAAATTTAAAAATATTCATAAAACTGAACATGCCTGCAGTGTCCATCCATTTCACTTAAGTTTGAAATGTAATACATTATACTGTATTAATAGTACTATTTCATAGATATAATATTTTAAGAGATGTAAAGTATGTGGGGTGTAGATTTGTTGAGAAATAATTAAATAATAAATAAATAAATAATATGGTAAATACTTTTGTCCACTACATAAAATGGTTTCCTACTGAATCAGTCAAGGCAAAAAGATTATGAAATGTATTGGTGCAAACCAAAGAACCACCCGTGTGTGTTACTGTGGCCCATGAAGGAAGCAAAGAATAGTAGCAATGAAGCAGCTAAGGAGGGGTTGGTATGACACTGGCTACCTCATTCTGTACAAAACTGAATCTGCAAAACCCAACCCATCATGAAAAAGTGCTTGGTGTGAGTTCGTTGAGGGTTTGTGCTCCTTTAGGAAATGAAAGGCAGACAAAGAGAAATCAGAGAGAATATGATGAAAACAACAATTGAAAACTTTAGATATGGAATTCTTCTTCATCCTGTTCTCTTCTCACATTATTTGTTATGCTCAGAAGTTTAAATAAAACGATGAATCACACCCATGAATCATGTCATTATCTGGAGATCCTTGTGGCCGCTGAACTCTTTCTCTTCTTCTTTTGTCTCCAGGTATCAGGTTTGAATTCCCAAAGCCAGTACTAATAATGTTGCTAATATAATTCTTCTTCTTCTTCTTCGTTCATCTGGAGTTTTTTATTTTGGACGTGATTGCGTTGTGTCTGTTTACAGCAGAACTGCGTTCTTGCGCCGTTAGGCTGACACATCCAACTTCTGCGGGCATTTGTTGACTGGGTTAACCTTCCCAGGGGTTTCATAAGATGTTTGACTCACACTGTTGTGGTGTTATTCCCCCATTCCAGCTGGCCCATTTAGAAAAGCTGAAGACCCTCAAGGGAAGGCAGGGGCAGACCATGGGCATTCCCCGCCATCCAAGGAGGCTTCCATAAATGCAGAGCTGGCACATAGCGCTCTGGTACTGGGCTCACCCAAGGAATCGTCACGTCCTGCACATGGCTGCTTAGCCTCACTTCCGTATATTGGGCCCTCCGGAAACCAGAAGAATGCAGTCTGCAGATAACATCCACACAGTGAGCTTTCAATTCAGACTTTCCACGTAATGGATTTGCTATCCTAGCAATATTCCATTTCGTGCCATTGGGCCGCATTTTCCATCTTTGATTACCCCCACACAATTAGCTTTTGATTTGGACTTTCCACGTAATGGATTTGCTAGACAAGCAATGTTCCATTTCATGCCTCTGGGACACTTTTATTACCGACATACCTGTGGTATGAAGTGTGGCAGTCTAAGTACTTCTTCATGCACCTTTAGATGTCAACCTGAATGTAGTTAAAGTAAGCTGTGGTCAACTTGAGCTTGATACTAATAATGCTGCTAATACACAATCATTGGCACCTTACAATCTTGACAGACGACAGTTTGTTACATTGCACTTCAAAAAGGTATAATAACTACAACCCATGGCGGGAGCGAATGGATGCATGTGAACACATGGTCATTTCCACCATCATGCACCATCTTCCATCTCACACGCTCAGTGTGTGACTTATCTGCAATAATTTTCTCCTTTGTCTTTATTCCATTTCTGATATTTGCCCTCCATGCAACATGTTCTGTTGCAACTTGCTGCCATTTTGCATTATCAATGCCTGTATCAATCATGTCCCTCTCACATACATCTTTGCATCGTAGTAGAAGCTGACCCTGAGATCTCTTACTCATCTGTAATTCACCTAAACAGATGTCCTTTGGTATTCTACCATCATCCATCCTCCAAACATGTCCTATACATCTGAGTCTACAAAGACTGAGCATGGAACAAATCATCACAAACCTTTCCAATATTTGTGATTTTGTCTTGCCACTTAATACCAAGTATTCTTTGCAGGCACCACAGATGAAAGCTGTTTAAACGTTTCTCTTGGTGTGAGTAAGTTGTCCAGGTTTCACTGCCATAAAGAAGAGTACTAAGGACACAGGCTTGATAGACAAGGACTTTTGTTTTGGCAGTAAGCTTCCTGTTCTCCCAGACTATTTTTCTTAACTTGTTCATTGTTTTTGCTGCTTTACCAATCCTGATGATGATTTCCTGATCTAGGGATAATTTGCTATTTACCACTGATCCTAGATATGTAAAATGGTCTACTATCTCCAGCTGGGCGTTGTCGATAAAGATTGATGGTAAACCATGTGCACCTTGTGACATAATCTGTATCATCTTTTTGCTAATTGTTAAACCAAATTCAGAACAAGCATTGGAGTATGCAGATAGTAGATGTAATTCTTCCTCAGAGTGGGTCATAACTGCACCATCATCCGCAAAAAGCAAGTCTCTGATCGGTACCCTCTTACCCTCTGAACATTGTAGAGGCCGCCATCTGGCGTGAGTGAATGTATATACCACCATCGTGATCACGAAAGGCATATTTCAGCAGAAGTGAAAAGTATATTACAAACAGGGTGGGAGCTAATATATTATATGTACTCATAATGTTGCTAATGTACTATATGTTCTAAATTAATATTGCTATAATGATACCATATGTACTAATAATGTTGCTAATAAATATATTATATGTACTAATAATTTTGCTAGTAATTGTCACAAAATAAAACCGTGCGTTTACCCAGCTGATTATTATAGAGGCTTTCTGATAAAACGGACTATCTGCCAGCGACAACTATTTTACTAACAGTATAAACAAATCGGATGTCAAAATCCCAGGACAATATTTGTAGCTGCACGTGTACATCTCTAACGGATTTGGAACATTCGGTGGTGATGGAGACAGGTCCCGGCATCGCTTTGACAGTTGTCAACATTTGAATATAGATGGAACCCGTGGGATCATGGTGGCAATCGGATGTCGGCCATCACATGTCGGGCAAAAATTAACAGTGGCAGATGTATAGGGGAAGTGAGTGCGCTGAATCATACATCGCTTTGACAGATTATAAACAAGTCAGAGGGAAAACGGAAATACTCAGCACGGAAGATAACAGTACATCTGTCAATTTATAGTTTCCGGAACATCAAGAAGGTTGGCGGCGTGTTGGGGAAAACTGTTGTTGGGATCATACAGTAACTCGTTGGTTTGTTGGGGGAGTCAAAACAAGTGATGACAACTTTGACAGTGACTAGGCAAGGAAAAATCGATTCTTGACAATGGATGATTGCCCAAATAACACCTGCAGGAAAACAACCATGTCACGTGACCAATTTTAGAGGTTTGGCCAAAAACCATGATTGGAGATGGGGAGTTGATCGCAAACCTTGGATTGTAGGAGACGTGCTTCGGCACTGTGGTTCTGATGGGAAAACGTCCACAGTGTGCGAATTGAGTTAATTTAATTTTACACGTGCCTGTCATGGCAAGAGTGGATGTAATTTGATCTAACTGCAGTGGTGCCTAAGGTAGAACCGATTATAATTAGTTCTAATTAATATCGGCTGTAGGCTTGTTAAAACTAAAGTGTGATGATTAGCACTGTTAGTGGAAAACTAAATAGAGTAGGGAAGTGATACTTGGCTCTGTTAGTGGACAATAGATTAGTGAAGTGTTGATAAGCTTTACTAATTGAGGATTGAGTAATGAGGGATAATTGGGATATTGCAGTGGGTGCTCCCTGGTGTGGGGGGGGGAGGGGGGGGGGAACCGCATTCTGTTTGCTGATTTTTTTTCTTGTCTTGGCCTGATGATAACATATGTGTTCAGTCATCTGTCCATGACAGAGTAGGTTCATTATATTTTCTGAGCGAGGCCGATGGCCACGATCATCTAATAGAGATCAGTGACGGGGAGGCTATCACCGGTTATATGATTTATGTTACAGGTTACCTCTGGTTGGAATGAAGAACCTGAAACCAAGAGACAATCCGATCCCGGATAAAGTTTGGCGCAGGAAGATTGGCCAGCAATTGTACAACAGAGATTATGCTAGAGGAAGATGATCAACATTGCTCAGTGGAGCTGAATGGTATATGTATCCTACAGGATAAATACCGAATAAGTTTAGGTCATACCAGTTTTAACACACCAGTCAGTAGTGATGGATATTCAGTTCACTTATGACTAGAACAAAAATAAAGGACTCTATTGGAGTATAGACAATAACTTTTTAATATTGAGGACTAGAGAACATTTAGCAAGAGACAAAAAGTCCTGTTCATAGGACAGTGTTCCGGGTTTGTTTCACTACGCCGGAATTATGAAGCCGGAGTTTCTATAAACTATTAGGAACAGTTGTGTTAGGAACAATACTAGTATTTTCCACAGATTATATATTTACATGGGATTCAGATCTCATGGTCATCAGAGTTCCTGGAGGAGGACATGTCTGGAGAAAAGGACACGACTTCGGTGAGGTCCCTTGTGATGAGTCTTGTGATGTCGTGTGATCCTTGCCATGATGTGTACACTATGATCCTGAACTTTGAGGGCTGACACATACAGTTCTGTTATAATACACGACACACAGTTTTTTCGCATACACGTCTCATATACGTTACACTTTTCTTTTAATAAATTAATCTTTATTAATTTTTAGAAGCAAGAGTTGTTGAGTATGTTGCGTTGGGGAAGTATGAGAGGGGGCATAGTACGACAGTGAGAGAGTGATAGGAAAAGGTGTCCACGGGCTGATGGGGTGTCTTAGACGGAAGCTGGTGGATTCTCCAGGATATTGATAGGGAAAAAATATTATAATGTGGGTGTTGACTCTCTTCACTCCAGGGACGACACTTTAAAGGAGGACACGACAGTAATATACAATACAACATGAACTAATAATGTGGCTAAATACTATAAATGCTAAATTAATGTCATGTTGCTATACTATATTATAATGAGCCACATCACGAAAATTTTGCTAAGAGTTATCATGCAAAGAGTTAGGAAGAAAATACAACCCGAAACAGGAGAAGAACAATGCGGGTTTGTAGAAGGCAAGAGTACAGTAAATGCTGTGTACATGCTGAGAACATTAATTGAACATTCTATAGAAGTAAACAAAGACCTACATCTTTACTTTATTGACTACACAAAGGCTTTCGATAGAGTAAAACATGTCTACACGATAAAGATGTTTGCAGATATACAAATTGATGGGAAAGACCTTAGACTTGTAAAAACACATTTATTGGAAACAACAAGCTGCCATAAGGATTGATAATGAAGTAGGTCAATATCAGCCTAGTAAGGGAGGTGTGAGACAGGGATGTGTAATGTCTCCAGATCTTTTTTGCCTGTACAGTGAAAATATTTTGAGAAATGTAGAAGATATGAAAGGAATCATCATTGGAGGAAGAAACACCAACAACATTATATATGTGGATGAAACAGTATTGATTGCAGACAATGAGCAGGATATACAACATTTAGTAGATGTGGTTGTTGTACACAGTGAACAGCTAGGATTAGAATTAAATTGTAAGAAGACACAGATTATGATCGTCACTAGGAATAAGAAAATACCACAATGTAATATACAAGTAAATGGAAATATTCCTAAACAAGTAAATTGGTACAATTATCTCGGAACAGCGCAAAAAACTAACAAAACATCCATTGATTGGCCCAACAGTCCACCGAACACTTAACCAGAAGTGATTGCTGGACACACGCAAACGAGGTCCTGTAAGAGGTGCTTTTTTTGTTTGTGGTGAATTAAAAATAAAGTACCAAAGATGTCACTTGCCAGGGCGTTTGTAAAGTCTCACTACACTTTGTATGTAGTACTGCTGTTTGTCGGAGAGTATGTTTTCAGTCTTGAAAACGTGTAGGAAGACTTTACAAACATCCTGAATATGATGTAATAATAATAATAATAATAATAATATAATATTAATAATGTTTCTACGATAAAGCAGAAAACAAATCAAAGTTCCCTTCACAGAGTTTGCCTTGGGATTGATCATGTCTGTCTATTACTATTATTATGTGCTTATTTAGAATATTCACAAAGTCAAGAGATGCTCAAAGCTTAAAGCAGATTGACTAAAGTAACAAGTGTGATTTGCGAGAGATAACAATAGTAATAATAATTTAATATGATATTAATAATAATGCATCATGTCATTACTTTAACCCGAGACAACCTACACTCAAATGTGAATATCTCTCCTTAGAATTGACATACAGACATCATTGGGGTGCCATTAGATTTGGTTTTTCAAGGCCTATCTAATGTGGTGGTCTCATTAGTAAATACTCACATTTTAAGATCCTGATCGAACCTCAATAAATCAATCATGTGCCATGCCGGAAAGCGTGGGCGGTCATGACTCGCCATTTCACTCAATCACCAGAGTCGTGGATCAGCTCAGTGTTCCTGTCTCGTCCATGCCATGTGGCCAAGCCATCCAGGTATTTTCTTCTCGGTCTTCCTCTTGGTCTGTTCCCTTCGATCTTGCCAGTTGTCACTAAGTTCTCCAGTCCATTTCTTCTCATAACATGTCCACAAAATTTTGATTGTCTACGTCTAATTTCTCTAATCAATTTACGATTTTCATTTGTCTCCTGTAGTACTTGGTCATTGGTTTTTCTGTCTGTCCATGGTATTCTTTGCCTTTTACTCAGAAGCCACATTTCTGCAGCCATCAGATGCTTTTCAGCTTGACTGCACATTGTCCAAGTTTCACATCCATACAAAAGTACAGGTTCTATGTATCCCCTCAACATTCTTTTTCTCGTTTCAATTTACATCTTTTTATTGGTCAGTATGTTTTTCATCTTGCTAAAGGAAAGGCTACTTTCGCCATGGCGATTCTTGTTCTAATCTCTATAGAATAGACTATTCTCTTCAAGGAAGGCATCTCCCATCAGATGTTATAACTGTTCCGAGATAATTGTACCGATTCACTTGTTGAAGAATACTCCAATTTACCTGCATATTACATTGTCGTACTTCGTTCATCCTTACCATAACACCTATGTCTTTTTTTTTAGTTTTACAATTTAATTCTAACCCCAGTTGCTCACTGTGATCGAACTTCTAAATAAAATTAAAATGGATCGTGAGATTCTGTTCTGTTCTAAATTTTATAGTTTATTATTATTAGCTATAACTCGTGGATTAGTTAGTTATTTTGAATAATTATTATTCAGTTCTTATAATCATACATAAGACATGAATACTTTAAACTTGCCAGTTCCGTCTTGTTTGTGAACACAAAGACCATAGTTGCTTCAGTAGTTTTACTTCGAATCCAAGAAGTAACGTCATTCCTTGAAATTACTTTCAGTTTCGATATTCTATTTTTAGACAATGGGAAGTACGACTGGGCTGCGTTATTCTTCCCCCCCCCCCCCCCCCCCCCCGCACCTGGTAAATTTCCTTGCATGCAATGAGTAAAGATGTAGATACGGCCGGGAGGGTCAGAGCGCTGAGCGCTTGCTTTTAAACTTCCGATATGCTGATCGCGGGGTAAGAGGTTCACGCCCTACAGCGGCCAGTTGGACTCTTAAAGGTTGACATCTCGCTTAGAAAGCAATGGCAAATTGCTGAAGTAGAACTACCTAGAAAATCCGCAGTCCTGCAAAAGACATGCAAAATCTCTCTCTCTCTCTCTCTCTCTCTCTCTCTCTCTCTCTCTCTCTCTCTCTCTCTCTCTCTCTCTCTCTCTCGCTATCTCTCTCTCTGTCTTGCTGTCTCTCTCTCTGTGTCTCTCTCTCTCTTTCTCTCTCTGCCTCTCTGTCTTTCTCTCTGTCTCTGACTCTTTCTATCTCGCTCTATATCTCTCTCCATCTCTGTCTGTCTGTGTCAGTATGTCTCTGTATGTCTGTATGTCTCTCTCTCTCTCTCTTTCTCTCTCTCTCTCTTTCTCTCTCTCTCTCTCTCTCTCTCTCTCTCTCTCTCTCTCTCTCTCTCTCTCTCTCTCTCTCTCTCTCTCTCTCTCTCTCTCTCTCTCTCTCTCTCAATGAGTAATTCAACGAAAAACTAGGAGTAGAATTGGCAAGTTTTGCCAGAATTGAGTTGAGTTGAGCTAAGAACTGACATCACTGCACTCAGGACATTTCCATACGCGCTCCGTCCCCTCGTTCAACAACCAGCGAAGAGTCACAATACTAATCGACCTCACCGCTATCTGATTGAAAGTTCTCCTTGTCTGCCCTCTGTTTCGAGATTTTACCAGAACCCCCGCAATCTCATTATTTCCACATAGGGGTTCTCAATCTGTTCCCCCACCTTCTCCACCTTGTCCCACAGGCGCACCACCATCTCCCCCATGTCTATAGGTAATCTACCCCCAAGAGGTGTATCCCCTACCAGCCTATCAGCCTGTTTATCCCCCACTCACCCACCCCGCCACTCCCGCATGGCCAGGGCAACACATCCATACAGTTCTCACGATCTGTAACCAGAAAATAGTCACAAGTGGCAAAATGACTTTGAAGCTAGAGCCAGATTTACACAAGGCCTTGCTTAGCATACCAAGAGTATAGATATCTCTTGTTCGACGTGGGTCCGTCGAAGAGTAGGAGGGGAATATGTGAACGCCTGATGCGTCACAAAATGGGAGGACAAGGCACTAGATATTGATGACACCAAAACCAGTAGGGGAATTTGGAAGTATCTAAGTTCATCGGCCAAGATATTTTTAAACAGCTTGAAAGGTCAAGCTCTGAACCCGAATTGTTTCGGTTTCCTAAAACTCTACCTCAACTGTCGTTGTTCTGTAGCTTTCTCAGGGTCGGGGAATGCCAGATGTAATGTATACTTTAGGTTAGAGCTGTCAGAAAACAAAACAGGCCACATAGTTTATAGGTGCATACGAGAATCAGAGATAAACGAAAGTTGTCTAGAGACCAAAATGGGTACCGTGGGCTGGCAGATTTATGGCAGTGGGAACGTGCTTGAGCTGAGAAATCTACTTCAAGGAGCATGAACTCAAACAAGGACTATGAACTCAAAAACAAGGTCGTATTGGGGTGAAGGTAGTTAGATTAATAATAAGATGCAAATTGAAGCAGGGTACGCGAAGTACTGATTGGATGACAAGGGACAGCGACGTCACGTGATTCAAGAAAGAAGCGCCAAGTATATCGTTATATATACTTTGGGATCCAGTCAGTTTGAAGAGTCGAGCAGGAGAGAGGACAGTTAATAGTGGACTCCGGGAGCGGCAGGGGTCTGAGCCCTCTTGGGGCAGCCCAAGGAACATAGTAACAGGACTTCAGAAATTGTGGCTAATCCGTGCCCAAGTCTGTATAGTATCTGTAGGAGGAGGAAGTGAAGGAAGACGGACAAGCGCCCATGCTAGAATTCGTCTGAATCACTGATAGGAGTGAGAGCGACTAAGGATCAGTGAACGGAACCTACCCAAGGCAGATAAGCCAAAGAAGGGAAAGACACGCAGAGTCCGAGGGTCGTTAAAGTGCAAGAAAGCCACTTGAGTTAAGAGGACCGCCAGCTAAGGAGACCGCTCGTTAGTTGCAGTAGATGGCTAAACGTCAAACAGGACGACCATAGCCAGGAACACTGCGGTTGGAACCACGCAGGAGACTAAAGGTCAGATATGACAATAAGGTCAAGTGGGATCCACGACAAGCGATTGATTGGGCAGAGACAAATGAAACCCAGAAGGACGACCATAAAACCCACTGGATGGCAGAAGAAGAATGTAAGTTGACATAAGACTTAGACCTAATTAGTTTAGTTGTATATTATAAATCAGGTACTTTAGTTTAGAGAGCTATAGCAAACTACTGTAGGTAAGTTTACCGAATAATTATGAGCAGTCGACAAAGGATTAGGATTGGATGCGACGTCCTGCAAATTACGTATATATAAATGGCTGGTCTATAGTGTTGGGAGTCATATTAATCGGAGAGATAAGCAGAGTGTGGATAAACTGTATATGTTCATGTAAACTGAGCCATTAGCCTACAAGATTAATGAGAACTAGGCTAGTGCAAGTGCATGTAAATACGAAGAGATGGCAGTATTGCAAGAATATAGACACAGCGACCAAACACAGCAGACGACAGAAGAAGATAGCCAGGCACTCGCGATCACTAGGTCAACCAGACAATAGGGGCAGGTGAGATCGTTGGCCAGAGACGGGGCGGGCACAGGAAAGAATGCGTGTCTTTTGTTAGCTGGACATAGGTGAAAGGAGGTCGCGCTTCTGCGGTTGTGTAGCTAAGGTGTAGTTAGGCTGGCCCGGCGTGGTACAGGCAGCGAGTTCAGATCTTCGGGTGAATGGTTAAATACTTAATGTTGGCTGTAGGCGGCGCGTTGGGAAATAGGCGATAATAATGTTAGTTAAATATATATAGACGATAGATTACTGTGTTTACAATAAGGTTCTTAATTTATGTTATGGCTAAGATATACTAATACTAGTATAGATAAAGAAGAGATAGATGTTAAGGACTTTGTAGGTAGTGAAAGACTAAGGTTTATTCTCACATAAAACTCACGGGTATTGTTTTATAATGTTTCAGACATTGTCTGGGTAAACAGTTACCCGCTGAACAAGTTGGATGGGAGCGAATTAGATCCCTGGGTATATGGATTGATGGATCAATCTGTGGATCAATGGGTGTTTGGGCTGAATACATGTACCACTGATAAGCCTACGGAGAGATAGTTATGAAACAAAGGCCGGTGTAATTCCTAGATTTAGTCCTTTTCTTCATGCGGTTAGGAGGTGATAGTAGGTAATGATTCCCTAACATCTGGTTGTATAGTTTATTACATTATCTACCTCCCCCCTTGTGGCGTCATGCAGTATTGTGTTGTTTTTTGGAGTCGATTATACATAAATGTGTCTTCAATGCATGTACTGGTTACTTTATGTGATTATACTGTAGATTGTCACTCTGTTACTGTTCAGAAGAAAATAAATATGTTTGAGTTGCCTTTTATTTCGACTTGTCAGTCTGAGATTGTGTAGATTATAGTAGTTTAGAGACATTGTGAGGTGGGCTGTACATCTCTTCCTATAACCTGATGACATACACCACGAGACATTGATGGTGCAATAGTAATTAACTATTGTTCTCACGCGGAAACACGAACCTACATCTGTCGTATCCCTCACTCTCATCCTCTTTTTCTCTCCTTCTCTCTCTTCAGTCTTTCTTTACTATCAAAGGTAGTGTGTAGTAGGCAGAGTTCGACTGAGGAACGAACTTTTAGGCTTCACACTTATCTTATATCATTCCCTCAATTCCTCTTCTTTCTCTCCTCTCTCTCCTCCCTACTCTCTCTCTTCTTCCTCTTCTTTTCTAGCTGTCACAAAAATGGCGTCGTCGGCAGGATTGTTTCCAGAATAATCTGGGGTTCCTATTGTAGTCCAGGAGTTCCCAGAATATTCCATGTGAACTTTGTCTCGGCGGTGTCAGGTTATACTACATAGTGAGATCGTATACATAGATTTGTCGCTTACAGTCAGTAGTTCGTGATTGCCTGCTCGATAGTTGTCTCAGTAAGTGTTCCTTTACTAGGCTACTTATCTCATAGCTGGTTGGTAAATTGTCTGAATCTATCTGTCGGCGAGGTTTCTACTAAGTCTGTTCAGTTAGAAACTCTTGTGTAAAGTACACCGGCCATAACCACCTTGCTACAAGAATACAGGAAAACCCACTACAACAAAATACCCAGGGATAGCCAACTCAGAAGGAGTAGTCAGCGCAGCGGAATCTGTCCGAAATGAGCTCAGACAACAGCTGAGCAGAGCAAGTCAACGTAAGGGTGGTCTTATCTTGTTATCGTTAAAGGACAAGTTCCTCTTTTCAGTGCACGTTAAAGACTAACTCACTGATTGAAGGGTATCACAATAAAATACCCCACCGTTATACCAAGGCCACCCACTCTTCGTCCAGGAAGTAGAGTCATGATTGACGACAGGGTATGGCAAGTGAAACCCAGAGCCATGCAAAGTATAAGAACAATTCCTACACCTGACATGCAGAGCAATCCAAACCTGTGGCTGTGCGGGACGGATGTCAGTTAGTTTGTCGGGAAGGCAGCTGTTTGCCTGGCTGAACTCAATACGTCTGGTGGCAGTGGCAACCTCTGAAACCATCAGGACAATATGTTTCCCCCCTCCCCTTTTTCCTTCTGCAGAAGAGAACAGAGCGAGACGGGCTGTGCCAAACGTTAACAATGGCACATGTGCATACCAGAAATTCACGCATGAACAATTAGATCATCAAGAGGGGATATTCCCCTGTGTTTTATTTAGTGAGTTTATTATGGCTGTTGTGAAGAGACAAATGACAGTGTAATTCGTGGTAGTTAGAAAATCCCTTTATTTTAGAAGCGGGAACAGAGGTGGAATTCAGTCGTACCAGGCGTGTTCAAGTTTCAATGATACCAGAATTAGACATGTTAACAGTGTTGGGCAGTGAATGACAAGCGACGCCCTATATTTCTGCCCAGTGCATATAGAATAGACACTTAAAGAAACAATCGTAGAAATTCAGTGAAGAAGAAAACGGAATCCAGAGAGCACCCGCAAGCAGAAACATATTCTTTATATATTTATTCAGCATGACGCAATGAACAGTAGTTAAATAATTAGTTAAACATTCGTGCTGTGGTGTTGGTTCATTATTGAATGACATTTTGGTCGGAGGGCTATATGGGTAGTAGCGTTTAGCCATCCTTTGTTTGTTTTACAGGTTCATGAATGTAGTTAGAAACATGTTATTTTGTTGTTTAAATCAATATGACTACTTGATAGGATCAACTGTTGTGGAGCAGTTAGCTCCCTCGTTATTTCCATAGCGGAAATTGTCAAGTCGGCCTATGCGAATGTTTTTATTTTTGTGTGGGCCTCACTCTATTGTGTTCAAGGGCAGACACAACTGCAGTATTAGGTGTCATAGTGACTACACACAGTTCAACGTCGTGCCAGGAGGCCAAGGAGACCATTTATAATCTGAGATTGCCCGGGTAAATGTCAATGCGGGTACATGTTTGTTTTTAATGTGAAGGGGCATGGCGAAGAATAAATGTTAGAGCATGATGTCCTAGAATTGGGCACACATTTTTTTGTCAGAGTTATTTCAGCGTCAAGAGAGTAGGACATAATGTCCAAGAACTGGGCATACCATCATTGTTTTTTCAGAGTTATTTCAGCGCCAAGACAATTGAGCATGATGTCCAACGACTGGGCGCACATTTTTTATGTCCAAAGCTGTTTCATGATATATGTTTGGTTTGTTTCTATGACCACTAAATATTGCGTACTTACAGTAGGGGCTGATTTGTTTTTGTGTACATCGGTGGTGATCGTGAAGATTGCAGCTTCAGGCTGATGTGTCCTTGCGAATAGAGGAGAATTGGTTGTGTTATTATGTGTGGTGACCAGGCATTTGCCTGTCGTGTCACAGTAATTGTTACAATGTTTTATTTTCAGATTCAAGGATGACTACATATGTCCTAGTGGGTAGCACCTAAGTGAATTTGATTGTTCGTTTTGTTGTTGTTACAGGGGAGTGGCATATTAACTGAATGCCTACATTGACATTGTTTTATTATTTTTGGTGCCTCTATGTATTGCATCCATGGAGCTGGGTGTTGATGTTGATGTCAGAATTGCAGGTTTATTTTGTATACAGAATGCATATTCCTCATCGCCACTCATAGGATACGGTAATATATTTTGGCAGAGGCTGATGATTTATTTTTGGTCACTGATATTTGATATTTGTTACTTAAAGCATCAGGTTCATGGGATATAACAGGTAGCAGAATTACACTGAAAGGTTTGGGGCCAATGATGAAGTCCCATTGACTTATTGTTTACGTAATTAGTCCCAGATTTACACAAGGCCTTGCTTAGCATACCAAGAGTATAGATATCTCTTGTTCGACGTGGGTCCGTCGAAGAGTAGGAGGGGAATATGTGAACGCCTGATGCGTCACAAAATGGGACGACAAGGCACTAGATATTGATGACACCAAAACCAGTAGGGGAATTTGGAAGTATCTAAGTTCATCGGCCAAGATATTTTTAAACAGCTTGAAAGGTCAAGCTCTGAACCCGAATTGTTTCGGTTTCCTAAAACTCTACCTCAACTGTCGTTGTTCTGTAGCTTTCTCAGGGTCGGGGAATGCCAGATGTAATGTATACTTTAGGTTAGAGCTGTCAGAAAACAAAACAGGCCACATAGTTTATAGGTGCATACGAGAATCAGAGATAAACGAAAGTTGTCTAGAGACCAAAATGGGTACCGTGGGCTGGCAGATTTATGGCAGTGGGAACGTGCTTGAGCTGAGAAATCTACTTCAAGGAGCATGAACTCAAACAAGGACTATGAACTCAAAAACAAGGTCGTATTGGGGTGAAGGTAGTTAGATTAATAATAAGATGCAAATTGAAGCAGGGTACGCGAAGTACTGATTGGATGACAAGGGACAGCGACGTCACGTGATTCAAGAAAGAAGCGCCAAGTATATCGTTATATATACTTTGGGATCCAGTCAGTTTGAAGAGTCGAGCAGGAGAGAGGACAGTTAATAGTGGACTCCGGGAGCGGCAGGGGTCTGAGCCCTCTTGGGGCAGCCCAAGGAACATAGTAACAGGACTTCAGAAATTGTGGCTAATCCGTGCCCAAGTCTGTATAGTATCTGTAGGAGGAGGAAGTGAAGGAAGACGGACAAGCGCCCATGCTAGAATTCGTCTGAATCACTGATAGGAGTGAGAGCGACTAAGGATCAGTGAACGGAACCTACCCAAGGCAGATAAGCCAAAGAAGGAAAGACACGCAGAGTCCGAGGGTCGTTAAAGTGCAAGAAAGCCACTTGAGTTAAGAGGACCGCCAGCTAAGGAGACCGCTCGTTAGTTGCAGTAGATGGCTAAACGTCAAACAGGACGACCATAGCCAGGAACACTGCGGTTGGAACCACGCAGGAGACTAAAGGTCAGATATGACAATAAGGTCAAGTGGGATCCACGACAAGCGATTGATTGGGCAGAGACAAATGAAACCCAGAAGGACGACCATAAAACCCACTGGATGGCAGAAGAAGAATGTAAGTTGACATAAGACTTAGACCTAATTAGTTTAGTTGTATATTATAAATCAGGTACTTTAGTTTAGAGAGCTATAGCAAACTACTGTAGGTAAGTTTACCGAATAATTATGAGCAGTCGACAAAGGATTAGGATTGGATGCGACGTCCTGCAAATTACGTATATATAAATGGCTGGTCTATAGTGTTGGGAGTCATATTAATCGGAGAGATAAGCAGAGTGTGGATAAACTGTATATGTTCATGTAAACTGAGCCATTAGCCTACAAGATTAATGAGAACTAGGCTAGTGCAAGTGCATGTAAATACGAAGAGATGGCAGTATTGCAAGAATATAGACACAGCGACCAAACACAGCAGACGACAGAAGAAGATAGCCAGGCACTCGCGATCACTAGGTCAACCAGACAATAGGGGCAGGTGAGATCGTTGGCCAGAGACGGGGCGGGCACAGGAAAGAATGCGTGTCTTTTGTTAGCTGGACATAGGTGAAAGGAGGTCGCGCTTCTGCGGTTGTGTAGCTAAGGTGTAGTTAGGCTGGCCCGGCGTGGTACAGGCAGCGAGTTCAGATCTTCGGGTGAATGGTTAAATACTTAATGTTGGCTGTAGGCGGCGCGTTGGGAAATAGGCGATAATAATGTTAGTTAATATATATAGACGATAGATTACTGTGTTTACAATAAGGTTCTTAATTTATGTTATGGCTAAGATATACTAATACTAGTATAGATAAAGAAGAGATAGATGTTAAGGACTTTGTAGGTAGTGAAAGACTAAGGTTTATTCTCACATAAAACTCACGGGTATTGTTTTATAATGTTTCAGACATTGTCTGGGTAAACAGTTACCCGCTGAACAAGTTGGATGGGAGCGAATTAGATCCCTGGGTATATGGATTGATGGATCAATCTGTGGATCAATGGGTGTTTGGGCTGAATACATGTACCACTGATAAGCCTACGGAGAGATAGTTATGAAACAAAGGCCGGTGTAATTCCTAGATTTAGTCCTTTTCTTCATGCGGTTAGGAGGTGATAGTAGGTAATAATTCCCTAACGTCTGGTTGTATAGTTTATTACATTATCTACCTCCCCCCTTGTGGACGTCATGCAGTATTGTGTTGTTTTTTGGAGTCGATTATACATAGATGTGTCTTCAATGCATGTACTGGTTACTTTATGTGATTATGCTGTAGATTGTCACTCTGTTACTGTTCAGAAGAAAATAAATATGTTTGAGTTGCCTTTTATTTCGACTTGTCAGTCTGAGATTGTGTAGATTATAGTAGTTTAGAGACATTGTGAGGTGGGCTGTACATCTCTTCCTATAACCTGATGACATACACCACGAGACATTGATGGTGCAATAGTAATTAACTATTGTTCTCACGCGGAGACACGAACCTACATCTGTCGTATCCCTTACTCTCATCCTCTTTTTCTCTCCTCCCTTCCTCTCTCTTCATCTTTCTTTACTATCAAAGGTAGTGTGTAGTAGGCAGAGTTCGACTGAGGAACGAACTTTTAGGCTTCATACTATTTATATCAATTCCCTCTTCTTTCTCTCCTCTCTCTCCTCCCTACTCTCTCTTCTTCCTCTTCTTTTCTAGCTGTCACAATAAGATCTATTGAAGGGAGACGATGGTGTTAAGAGAAACAAAGGAGTTCAGATAAAACATACTGAGTAATTGTCACCGGGAATAATGAATAATGAATTGACACAAAGAAGTGCGCACTCTAAATGAACAGAGCAGTAAAAGAACGGTTACAAATTACGTCACTCGAGCGGAGATCTTGGTACCAGACCTGAATTATGATTTCGGCAATGGCAAACTATATATTGCGCCGATATGTTAGTTGTGGTAGTTGTGGGATTAATGTGAATTAGTTTAGTGATAGTATGTTTGTGTGACCATGTGCAGCAATATGAATCGTAAGAAGGGAAACGTCATTTTCCTGAAACAGCCGGCGTCCTGTCGTTACTTCCAAAGTTCGTGTGTGTCTTTCAGTCATCAACACGACAAACAGCAGCAATACACAACATTTTCAGCAGTTGCGCGAACGCCTTCAATTCCATGACAGTACAACCACTTAAATAACATGCTCAAGTTACTTAGCTGACTGGGATCCTGTCCGACTGTCATCTGTGTAGTTGTGTACCACATTCTCCCAACCCCCTCCCCCACACTCTTTCCTTTAGTTGAGTTGGGATGAGTTTGTGTCAAGAACCTACATCACAATGCTCTAAACATTCCCAAACGTGCTCGGTCCTCATCTACAACAGCCAGCGAAGAGTCACAATACTTATGTTACCAGATGTAGTCTTATTATGTATCTGTCTGACCTTTCCTCGGAGTTGTGATTGTCCTCCAGATCCTCGGGTCACACCCGACCACTCCACTCTCTCTAGGTTATGATAATTATCTGTTCATCCACGTTGTACACATGATCCATAATTAGTTTCCGAGACTACGAAGTTGTCTGTTATGAGCCAGTTTATTTTTTTTTTTTTTCGATGTCCAGTTCGAATGAAGTCATGCTTTCGTTTTGCCTAGGCTGGCGGTGTAGTGACAAGATCGGTCTGTTCCCCCATTTCTTTCAGACGCCCCCCCCCCTCTCCACCCCGCCTTTCCATCTCAGTTGTATAGTCCACTAGAAAAAGGTGGTAGCATATCCTTTACAGGACGCCTAAATCAACCCCAGCGTTACTTTTGCTGTTTGTGATTTCTTGGCAAGTTCGCGTTCATTGGCTTGCCATATTGCTTTCTGAGCGACCGGCACGCATACCATGGTATGCTAATCAACGCAGGGTGGACTACATTCAAAGAGCCCGCAGCTGTGTTTCGACCGCGGTATGCGGAATTGCGAACTACATCCTTGACACATTCGCCACAAATCCGGCTTTAGACCACTGCTAATCCCCATTTCGTCGTTCGCTCACATGGGCGTCTCCCCATCCCTCCCATCGGGTGGCTAAGCCAATCCCGTAGCTTCTGACGTTATTGACCTTTGGTCCATCGACCCGCTTGAATCACACATCATGTTCATACCATCCATATCAAACTCGTCACGCGCTTAAGGCTTA
Source organism: Cepaea nemoralis (assembly GCA_014155875.1). Lineage (NCBI taxonomy): Eukaryota > Metazoa > Mollusca > Gastropoda > Stylommatophora > Helicidae > Cepaea > Cepaea nemoralis. The sequence goes on along the minus strand of JACEFZ010016999.1, from coordinate 199,515 downwards.
TTCAGCCAAACAAGGTTTAAGATAAGTAGCCATTGTGTTCTCATGTAGTGTTTTTGTGTAGTTGTGTGTTTGTGTTTATTTGTTCTGTGCTGACGAAGACTTTGGCCGCAACGTCCATTGTGTTCTAGTGAAGCTGACAATCTACTTCTCGTTTCTGTCTTTTTTTTCTGATTCAATTATTGCCGTTGAGATCCGCATACTGTCTTTCAGTAATTCAAACCGGGTCCTGTTCAGCGGCATTTTCAACTGGAAGAACAGCCAAAACCATCTTCATAATCTTCCATGGGATGGCGCATCACGAGCGTGAACTACTTTCATGACAACGCATTGGCCAATCTGATTCAGATTTTCTTTGCCAAACATAATATTTTTCTAGTTCGCTGAGCTCCGTACTCTTACGACATTGCTCCATGCGTCGTTTGGCTGTCCTCCATTCTAAAAGGAGTATTTTTGGAATACTACCAACAATAATCGGACCGCTGAGAGAGGTGTGTACAACCCCAAGTAGAGCAGTTTAAGGGGAATTTATGCTCAGGAATAAATAGGTAGGTAGGTACATAGAGAGGGGTGAGGGAGGGGAGGAAGACATAGAGGCAGAGCCAGCGATAGATATTACATTTCTAGAGGAGGTAACATATCTTATCATGAATACTAAGGGATATAACTTTCAGCATACGATTCTTGATGTTGAGTGAATGAATTTAGTTAAAATGTGTGTCACCAAGTTGTCAGCATATAGAGTTAACATTTATCATGAATTTTAATTTGAGATATTAGAAGCAAACATCGGTGTCTTTAAGTGTGTAGCTGATTATTATTGAGCGACTGTTTAAATGTTATATTTTATAACTCTTTCATATCCTCAATCTATCATGTAAAGTTATTGTAACAAAACTTCGTTTTATACTGGAAACGCACAATGTCTTTACCAGTGTTTCCATCTCCTTTTCATGAAAAAAGCACCAACATTTTTCGGAAAGCACCAAAAAAAAAAAAAAAAAAAAGCACCAAGTGTTTGTATTACAAGTGTAACAAGATAGCACATTATAATTTATTATTATCACTTCATATTACAATGAAGTTTATTCCAGATCCGCCAAATCTTAATCAGAACTGCTCTCGAGCCAAAAAAGCACTAAATTGCAATACTATTTTTTGGGAAAGCACTAAAACAAGCACTGGCGGTATTCATTCAACATGTTATGAAGTAGCACATTATAATTTATTATTATCACTGAATATTGGAATGAAGCTTATCCCAGTCAGACAACTCCTTTTCAGTTTCTGTAGCCATTTCATGCTGTGTTTGCTCATGCGATGATGGTGATGATGATGATGATGATGATGATGATGATGATGATTGAAAGAAACGTGTATTTGCCTCCTGTGATCCAATTTTTCGTAGAATATCCTTAGGTAGTTTATAATCATGAAGGCATTTGCCATATCTTTTCATTCCATATCTAATAGTCAAAACAGCTGTCAAACTCTTGATGCTCAGTCTGTTCCGCAATTTTGATTTTATAACTCCCATCTAATTGAAAATACGCTCCACGTCCGCATTAGAATGAGGTAAAATGAACTCAGTTAAAGCTAAATCTGTACGATCTTGGAAAGGATTTTCACCGGTGGCATCCCTGTATGAGGCTATTTCTGCCCACAGTCCAAGTGTGTCAGAGGTCTGTGTCCACTGCATATGATGAAGTTTTCTCCACTGGAAATCGATGCGGGTGAGAGTAGCTGTATCTCCTACAAACATTTTAGCAAGATCCATTATACAGGGCGTCATTGGCTGTAGACATTCACTTCCACAAATACATGACGTGGACTGCAACACTCGAACGTTATCGAGCAAACGTAAACGCTCTATGTCAACAGCTCTATTAAAAACTTGATGCACCTTCCACTAATTTCTTTCTCATCGGGAACCTGGTAGCCTGCTATTTCTTTCTCAAACTTATAACTTAGATTGGGATTAGGATCTAAATAATCTTGAATAGCATCACTTTCTGTTATTTTCCCCCCAGGAATAGCAATCTTTGAACTGATAGAATCAGTGAGTTCGACAAGATCGCTTAGTAGTTTTGTTGGATCCTGCATATTTGCTTGAATTTCTTATTCACACTTTGAACTTCTCCGAGAATATGCTTGAGAAATATGAGATACACATAGTTTTTCATGTCACTAAACATAGAATTTAGAAGTTCTGCTGTACAACAGCGCTCGTTGAGTCTTGCTATATCAAAATGAGTTCTGAGCTCGACCCACTGCTGCAATATTCTGACAATGGCAAATTTAATGGACATCCATCGTGTCTGGCTTAATTGAACAACCTTCAGCGGATGTTGTCCATCATTTATTGAAGCAAAAAGCTCCCTGTGCTTTGCTTAACGAAGACTTGAGTGATAAAACCAGTGATATGTTTCTCTAATATGAACTCTATGTTCCTGGGCAGACAAGCAGCTGCAGACTGTGACACTGCCAGCTGAAGGGAATGACATACACACCTAACTAGTACCAGATGAGGAACTTCGGATTTTAATTTTGTATATACTCCATTGTTTACACCTGTCTGTGTCATGACAGATGCAATGTTAGTGCCGAGTGCAACTAGTCTTTGCAACTCAAGTCCATTCTTGTTTAAACAATCTTTTAACATACTGCATATTGTCTGCGCGTTGCAGTAATTCACTTCAACTAAATCGTATTAAAGGGAGTTAAATTACGTGAATATTGCGCATTAATGTACTAAGACAGGTTTACTTTCAGCTTTTTAGTGTTCCCAAAAATGATTTTTAAAGTAATTTTTACCCACCCCATAAAGCACTAAAAAACACCAAACAAACTATAATTGTGAAGCACCAAATTCGCACGGCCGCGCTAACTGCAAAATTTTGGCACTAAATGACTTGAAAAAGCACTAAATTTAGTGCGAAAAGCGTTAAAATGGCAACACTGGTCTTTACTATTTCGGCTTAATGGTTGGAGTTTTCTGACATGTCCAGATGTGGAAGAAACTTCACAATGATGACTATCGACGCAGTTGAGACACCAACTGAGGACACCAAGCCAAGTTGGGTTCAGCCTACTCTGATTTAGATGACCATGACGTTACCTCGTAAACTCCCCTGAGGTAGAAGCACATGATACAGGAGCAGAGTTAGGTTGCAGCAGCCGCTGGACTGACAGAAGAACTAGTGTCCAAGGCCAAACAAAGCCAAAGTGAAAAGAAAGCACGCAATGTGAAAACTTGGATTGAAACCGAGTCAACATCAGGAAATCAAAGAATATCTTATTTGTAATTAGTCGCCCACATGTCTGCAAGTGCTCAGCCTCAGATCCCTACATCGTCTTTGGGAAAGCCAAGATTGAAGATTTGAACCAGCAGGCCCAAGTTGCAGCTGCCAACAAATTTAAAGCATTTGACATTGCTGGTGCCAAAGTTGAACAATTCAGCGCACTGTCCAAGCCATACAGGAGTAGTCCGAGGAAAAGGATGAAGAGGTCGATGACACCGATGTTGAATATAAGGACATTGAGCTGGTCATGTCCCAAACAAACATCTCGAAAGCCAAGGCTGTGAAAGCTCTCCTCAACAACAACAATGATATAGTCGATGTTTTGGGTGGAATTAACAATGTAAATTCGATTCGTTTTCACCATTACCCCTAACTCGTTCAACTTCAAGGAGAAGTTATAATTAGGGCCCATCACCGGCTCAGAATGATAGTCCTGTGATTGAGTCAGCCACAAAAGCAGCTGCCCAAGGTTTTACTCTCACAGGCTTATTAATCCGAAGGTGATTGTTGTCAATATGGGTAATGGACTGACTTAATGAGGTCCAACTCCTATATAATGTGTTTACTTTGTGTATTCTCATGGGTGTGTACATTTTATGCTAGCGGTAATTTACCTGTGCTCAAAATCCTTACATCCCTAATTCATTTAGTGCATTAAATCAACAGATCTTTTGAGGGGGAAAAAATGTGTCAGGCCTGTTAAAAAGCCAAATATAGTTAATTACCCTGTTTGTCAGAACACCAGGAAGTAAAAGTCTGGTTTCTCTGCACAACGTAAAAATGTTTCGTCTTCTACTAAATATTTCCGACTTCCACCACAATCCAGAGAATAATTATTAAACATGTTTGCAATTTCAAGGATAAAAAGTAACAAACCTCGGTTTTCGTCGATTTTTCCCCGCGAAAAACTTTATTCGAGTTTCGTCGGTTGCCGCGGTTTTCATCAACTTGCCCACGAAACCTAGCTGCTAATTTTGTGAAAACAAAGGGACCCAGGCGTTCTTCTGCCCAGGTTGGCATTGTTTCTCGTTGTGTGAGCATCACTTGCTAATAAATTTACCCTTTCCCGTTAGCTCCATCGTGGGACCAAAAAGATTTCCGGGCCAGCAGCCATTTGAAGAAGAAGGCCAGGAACACGATCGAGTTGACGAAGGAAAACAATAAAAAATACGTGAGCGGCATTAAGATTGCTGAAATCTGCCGCATGTACGAGAAGTCTCCACCCACGTTAAGTTCCATTGTGGCGAACAAGGAAACAATAGAAAAGGCTAAAGTAGCGAAAGGCGTCATAGTGCTAACGAAACAGAGATCGCAAACTGAAGATGTCGAGCACTTATTATTAATTTGGATCAATCAAAAACAATTAGATAGCGATTCTGTTTCGGTGGCAATCATATGTGAAAAGGTAAGACTGTTGTATGCCGATCTCATTAAGAAAATGACTTGTACGAATGCTAGTGTACTTAGTGATTTAAAGGCCAGCAGATTATGGTTTGAAAAATTCAAGAGGCGCACTAGCATACATTGTGTTACTAGGCACGGCGAAGGTGTGAGTTCGAACACGTATGGGGCCGAAAAATAGTATTAAACACAATATTTATTCTCTATACAATGTGTTTTTGGTATGTATTTTGAAGTGTCTATAACGAATTAATTGGATTTACATTGATTCATATGCAAATAATTGACTAGGTTTTCGGCTGTTTCGGATTTCGCCGATTGAATTTGGACGGATTAAAAACGAAAACCAAGTTTTGGCTTACTGTACGTTTTTTTTTCTTTGGAAGTGATATTCTGAAGGATACTGTGAGATTTTCTTTGGAATTATTATTACCGAAAACAATAAGTTATCGATATGAATTCAAATACTACCACTCTTCCGAATAACGGTCCCAAATTATTTCTTGTATAAAGCATCCCTTACAGGGTCTCACTGGGTTATATAATTTAATTAAAAAAAAAAAATATTAAACACTACGAACTAAAATATAGAGCTGTGAAAATCGTAATACGTAACAATAATATTTGACAGTTATATATGGAAATACGTACAGGGAGGGCCCACACTGTCGTCGGGGTGTATGCCTATCAGTTATATGCTGAAATACGTATGCAAATTTAAAAAATAAAGTACTACAAGAAACAAATGAAAATCGTACACCGATTAGAGAAATTAGACGCAGAAATGCAACATTTTTTGGTCATGTTATGAGAAGAAATAGATTGGAGAACTTGATGACAACCGGCAAGATTGAGCGGAAGAGAACAAGGGGAAGGCAGAGAAGTAAATACCTAGATCGCTTGGCCACATTGTAAGGTCGAGACAGGAACACCGAGCTGATCCACGACTCTGGTGATCGAGTGAAATTGCGAATCATAACCGCCCACGCTTATCGGCATGGCACATGATGAATGAACCCTTTGCTAAAAAATTATGGAAGAAATTAAAAGAAAAGTGTGACTCCATCAATGCTCACATCGGAAACACAGAACAACAACAACAGTCAACAGTTAAAGTACAAAATCAACATGAGATATGTAGGACTTGGGATGTTAGTTAAACAAGAGGCAACCAACTTTTTCTGATCACGTGATGAGAAGAGAGGCATTGGAGAACATCGTGGAAACTGGAAAAATCTAGGGGAAGAGAGGTAGAGGCAGATCAAGAGAAATTATCCTGGATGGATTTCGACGGTGGCATGGAGGAATATCAGCGGTAGAGTTGATCCGGAAAAAAACAACAACCGAGATCTGTGGGGAATCATGAACGCCTACGCCAGCGTGATGATGATGATGATGTTAGTGGACTGGGAGATAATAAAAAGAGCCTGCACAATTAGAGTGCATCCGTCCATCCATCATGTGCCATGCCGATAAGCGGTCATGTTTTGCCATCTCACTCGATCACCAGAGTCGTATATCAGCTCCGTGTTTCTGTCTTGATCGTGTCACGTGGCCAAGCTATCCAGGTATTTACTTCTTTCTCTTCCGCTTGGGCTGTTCCCTTCGATCTTGCCAGTTGTCATCAAGTTTTCCAATTCATTTCTTCTCATAACATTCTTCTTCTTCTTCTTCAGCGTTCCGAGCCATTGAGGTTCTTTGCTGCAGATACAATCCGTCTCCATTCGTCTCTCTGGTTGACCTTCTCTTGCCAGTCGTTGATTCCAAGTGCTTGTAGGTCTGTATGTACATTATCTCTCCACTGTCTTCTTGGTCTACCTCGGGGTCTACGGTCATTTATTTCCTGAGTGTAAGCGAGTTTTGTTTCCCTATTATCTTCCATTCTTTCTATATGCCCCAGCCATTGTAGTCTTCTCATAACATGCCCCACAAAAAATTGACTGTCTACGTCTAATGACTCTAATCAGTTTACGATCTTCATTTGTTTCATGTATACAAAATTCAAGAGAGACAACAGTGGAAGATAAACTCTATGGACCGCTGAATGAACTAAAAAAAGACTGTTGGATTCATACAAGAGACAACATTGCAGTTATAGGCTTATTTCAGGCGAACGAAAGAAGAAGAAGAAGAATTGGTTTTTCTGTCTGTCCATGGTATTCTTTGCATTAGAGTTCATGCAAAAATAAAATATCCAAATGTTTGGACTGGCAACTTTGACACTGAGCCATAATAACGTGCCAACTTCCGCTGTTGGGAAAAATATGGCCGCCTGCTGAACTATTTTTATAACGGTTAGTTGGCAGACTATAAATACTATATTAGTATATTATATCGGACTCCTAGTCTATGACAAAAAATCATTTAAAGATCTGAACACCAATTTCATTTTTAAAAAAATAAATAAAGTGGCTTGTAGTGGTCAGGTTTAAGTCCTTCCCGTTGTTTTTGACACATAGTGACATACTCCACATACAGACGCTATATTAATTATTATTTTATTTATATTATTATTATCATATCAGTGTATAGTATATATCTAGTACTAGTATATCACTTATCAGATCAGTAATCATCACTATCACTCCAATTCAGTGATCAGCGTTGCCAGTCCAGTTAGTAGTACTAGTAGTTAGTAGTGCGTTGTGCTCAATATTTCAATTAATAATTATCTGTCAGAATACGATCAGCGTTGCCAGTAGTAGAGTGGATTGTGTTCAATATTTCAATTAATAATTATCTCTCTGGGGACATGCCATGGACTCTAAATTTAGTAACTACTAACTGCTAGTTAATTAATAGTTTATAATAAAGCCCTGTCTGTAGTACCCCAAACAAAAATGTGTAATGGACATTCACAGGGCACTAGAGCGCCACCCTGTAATGTAATTTGACATCCGGCCAACAACACCAACAATGTGAAGTTTCACCTGGGTAGCTACGTGGCCCAGAAATTACAAAGAAGCTATGTTAGTTAGTTAGTTAGTTAGTCGTGGTTCCAACTTCACGGCAACGGGTTGTCCCCATATTGCTCCATTCCTGTGCCAGTGAATATCACACAAAGCCACGTTTTAATGGGAATGATAATTTAAAGTTTATTGCCCAAGTTTGCAGCATTCAATGTACTGCTGTCTTTGGGAAGCAGGAGATAGATCAAGATAAAATGTGTATGTGAGAGAGAGAGAAAGAGAGAGCGAGCGAGATGTACAAGTGTAACATGCATTCTGCTTGTGGAGATGGAAATGAGGAAATGCAAGGAATGTGTGTTTACATGCACTATGTCATAATTGTCGTATTATCGTAAGTGTATATGTATGTATTTGTTTTATTAACGCATCTGACACTTAATGCTAACAAATGGCAATGCTCTGTATACACAAACAAAAGAAACACGCATTACACCTTGTACATATACATCGCTTTGTATGAAATAAACGTTTGGAAAAAAACAATGTAAAAGGTACCAAACCCCCCCCCCCCCCCCCCCCCCCCCCCAAAAAAAATAATTTAATATTAATATAAATAACAATCATTCACAGATTGTCGGTGGTAGATGTTGATCTGGTACATTTCTTCACAGGTGTGTTGATGCGATGGTGAATATCAAATTACATAGTTTTTTTTTTTCATATTGTTAAACTTAATGAAAATGAATCGAATGTGACCTTTATTTTATTTTATTCACATATCCTTTACAGACACAGTAGTTTACAAGACATCGCTATCAACACCAGCATTTTACTGCTGTTGTTAATTTCTTGGCAATATCACACTCAGTAGTTTGCCATTGCTTTCTGAGCGGCCAGCTCACATATCCCGCAAGTCACCAACACGGCGAGAACGAATGTGACCTAGTTAGTACTCCTAAACTAAAATTTGATTATTTCTTTTAATCAGTAACTTTTTGTTTTCCATTAGCTCATTTAATGGAAGGCTTTTCCCCAGGTGCTTACTTTAAATGTGTATCACTGGCACACTTATGTAGCCTTCTTCAACTTCAAAGTGCTTTGCAAAATAAGTGGCTAGAATTTATTTCACTATCAATATCACCATAATTTTCCAACTTCCCAGATGGCCAGAAATATGTACCAAAATGACCATTAGCACATTGTGTGAAATGTATGTTCTCATTTGTCAGAAATCTGTCTTTCATAAATTGAATTCCACTGGTCAAGAGATTTTCTTGATCACTTATCTGACACTTAATAACTGTATTCGGTACTTTTGCTTTCTTTCACCCCAAACAAAAGGGAATCCCAGGGTATGACGTCACATCCAGGGGTTCCCTGTGTTGCGCCGAACATCCAGGGGGTTTCCATGTGTTGCGCCGTAGCTCGGTGCGCATTCTATGTGGCTGTGGTGCTGCGCTATTCTTTCACTTTCCAGTTAGGGTTAGGGGTAGGGTTAGGGTTAGGGGTAGGGTACACACAACCCTAACCCTAATCCCAACCCTACCCCCTAACCCTAACCGGAAAGTGATTGCAGGACCAATGCAAATGAGGATCGAAGGGAGACAGACACTCACACAGAAACGGTTGCCACAGCCCAAAGAAACAACACTGTGGTGTGGGGCAATTGAAACGCACTGACACGCACTCCAGCCGAACACAGAGGAGATCACCGTCGGCGCTAAATATAGCTGGTGACTCTAAATATAGCTCGCAAAGTTTTTTTGGGGTGAAAGAAAGCAAAAGTACCCTGTATTCCATTAAAAACTAAAACTAAAAGTTTTGTAGCAGAAATAACTTTTCTTCCCTTGGGTACTTGGTGTCTAATTTCTCTCCAATTAATCATTTCATGAAATGCCTTTCTTCACATGCATTGGTATTTGACTTAACCCTACGAGACCTGAGGCCCTGAACCTAACTGTCCCTATTACCTGGGCTCCTGAGCATTAAATAGAAAAAACCAACATGGTATAGAAAAATGTTAGTTTGGCGCAGACATTTGCAATGGCTAACAATGAAGTTTGACAACAATTGGTTGGTTATTTTTAGTTTGTGACGCATTTTTTTCACGTACTAGGCAAAATACTGAAAATTAGGTACAGCGGTATAGTGGCAGATTAGGTAATTACCAAAAAATTGGTACAGCGGTCTGGTAGGGTTAAAATAAAATCTTGGCTCTGCAACACAAGGTAAAGTCTTCTGAATTGAGTGAGATACTAATTTTAAAAAAAAAATGATTAGATGTAATTGACGTACAAATAATACCGAGCGTTATTTGTCAAAGGCTGTTCACGTGACGTAGTGACATCATCGGGACATGTGTTTTGAATAACGCCTCCTATATTATAAATAATTGTTGAACTATCATCGTGTCCTCAGTAGTGGTAAGTATCTCTGCCTGTCACGTGGGAGACCGAGGTTCAATTTGTCCGCTGGTGGGACTTTTTAAAAAAAATCATTTTTCAGAATAAATTAGGTAAAAGTGACTGTTTAATAAAAAAAATATTAAACATTAGAAACTAAAATATAGAACTGAGAAACTCGAAGCTTGTGAATAAAGTGTGCTCTGGATCTGTGGAAGCTGCCGGGGGGCAGTCCCCAGGCAATGACGGAGTGATTGAGTGTCGGAATCGATGGATCCAATAGATGTCTTTGTTTAATGTGAATTTTAGTTGCCAAATGAAATATCGCCCCTGAATCAGCATATCGCAACTAGCATAATCACCTAATTAGGCCCTGTAAGGGATACTTTGTACAATAAATCTCTCGCGACCAAGTACCTCAATAGTATCTCCATGTTTATGAGCCCGAGTACAAAATGGGTGATTCATTGACAATTACGGAGAATTCGGCAGAATTAAACTTGCAACAGTGAACGCTCCTATTTAAATTAACCACCTTCTTACCGGCTCAAACTAAAAGCGACAAGTGAGTGGACGCTGCGACATGTTTGTTAATTCCCGCAATTCGACTACTAATAATGCTCATTATTATTCATACTTCCATTACGAATAACGCCTCCCTTAAAAACAAGTGAATAGCAATGACATTTGAAGTCCTTGATTTTCTTTAGAAGACCTTTACAATGTTTCTTTCTTCACCTTTCGTTTCATAAATGTTCTCCAAAGGCATTCCTAGTCCTTGACAATGGCATGCAAAGCAATTATTTTGCTTGCCACCCATCTAACCTGGTGCAAGTACTGTAACCTGGTTATTTCACATTCTAGTATCTCTGAAAATTTATTCAAGTTAACGAAACATTTTTTGGCAAATGTTGTTAAAACTTATATCAGATTGTCGATGTGGAATTAATTTCATCAATGATTTTGAGTTTCACATTTCTTAGCTGGGTTACTTGGAGTTGATGTGCAGTACAATGGACATTTACCAAGTGCTCAAATGTTTCAGACATCTTTTTTACCACATCATTATGGGCACCAGTCATACTTGCTGCTCCATCAACACCTGTTCTTACTACTACTATCTCTATACTACTACTATCCCTATGTACCTGTAAGTATTTCTCCAAACCTTAACTGCAACATTTCCATCTCTAGAGCTGTCAAGTACCCATCTCTAGAATCATCAAGTACCCATCTCCAGAGCTGTCAAGTACCCACTTTTAGAGCTGTCAAGTTACCATCTCTAAAGCGGTCAAGTACCCATCTCTATAGCTGTCAAGTACCCACCTTTAGAGCTGTCAAGTACTCATCTCTTGAGCCGCCATCTACCCATCTCTACAGCCGCCATGTACCCATCTCTACAGTTGACAAGTTCCAATTTCTACAGCCATCAAGTACCCATCTCTAGAGCCATCAAGTATCCATCTCTAGAGCTGTCAAAGTACCCATCTCTAGAGCTGTCAAGTACCCACATCTAGAGCTGTTAAGTTACCATCTCTAAAGCAGTCAAGTACCCATCTCTATAGTTGTCAAGTACCCACAATTAGAGCTGTCAAGTACCCACCATTAGAGCTGTCAAGTACCCATCTCTATAGCTGTAAAGGACCCACCATTAGAGCTGTCAAGTACTCATCTCTTGAGCCGCCATGTATTCATCTCTTGAGCCGCCATGTACCCATCTCTACAGCCAACAAGTTCCCATTTCTGCAGCCATCAAGTTCCCATCTCTAGAGCTGTCAAGTATCTATCTCTATAGCTGTCAAGTACTGATCTCTATAGCTGTCAAGTACTCATCTCTTGAGCCGCCATGTACCCATCTCTAGAGCTGTCAAGTATCTATCTCTATAGCTGTCAAGTACTGATCTCTATAGCTGTCAAGTACTGATCTCTATAGCTGTCAAGTACTGATCTCTATAGCTGTCAAGTATTGATCTCTATAGCTGTCAAGTACCCATCTCTTGAGCTGCCATGTACCCATTTCTACAGCCATCAAGTTCCCATCACTAGAGCTGTCAAGTATCCATCTCTACAGCTGTCAAGTACCCATCTCTTTAGCTGCCATGTATCCATCTCTACAGTCGACAAGTTCCCATTTCTACAGCCATCAAGTACCCATCTGTAGAGCTGTCAAGTATCCATCTTTAGAGCCATCAATTATCCATCTCGAGAGCTGTCAAGTACCCATCTCTAGAGCTGTCGTACATCCATCTCTAAAACTGTCATGTATTCATCTCCATAACTGTCAAGTACCCATCACTACAGCTGTAAAGTACCAATCTTTAGAGCTGTCAAATACCAATCTATAGAGCCATCAAGTACCCATCTCTAGAGGTGTCAAGTACCCATCTATAGAGCCATCAAGTACCCATCTACAGAGGTGTCAAGTACCCTAGGATGGGAAGAAGGGGGCAGTATAGCATTATTTCCTTATTTTGTAACTTGCTTTTGCTGAACTATGTAACTCTACAATCCTTTCAGACTGACCATCTTCACAGCTCTGCTAAAGAAATGACCACTGAGGGCCAAGTCTCTGACATGGTAGACAGTGATCTGTCAGCTAGTATCAAGTTAGAACCACCTGAAGAGAATGAGGAAAACCCAGGTAAAGATAAGAGTACATCAAATATAATAGAAAATAAAGTGTTAACAATTATCTATGTGTTCTTATGACATAATTTTTGAATTTCTCTGTAGTACTGCATTTCCATTTCAGTTCTGTTGGTCATGTACTTATTCTCTAGACCCTAAAGTCATCATCTGCTAGTGCCACTTAAAGAATTTTATTTTAGTATTTTCACCTGAAGTACTTCCATCCATTCTGAACAATGCAGTTTTTATGTGGATGCGGGTGTCTGAATGTTGTAGTTTAGTGAAACCACCCCAGCATTAGATCAAAAGATGAGGTAAGAAGACCCTGGTAAACTAACCTACCTGTTGCCATGTTTAACCCTTTACAGGGCAGACGCTTGTCCATTTTTTAGCCCTGAACGGGCAAGATTTTTTCAGGTTCGGTAAAATTTCGGGTTGCGTTAGTAAAAATATCACAAAAAGGTGTTAGTCAACTGATTTTAGTTAAATAAACAACACATTGAAGGGAAAAGCATGCAGAATATGTTACTCATGTGGTTGTTGTCGGTAATCCATATATGAACACAAATATTTACGAAATACAGCATATTGTTTGTGATTTTCAGTCATCTATACAGCAATTTACAAACACATTTTCAGAATCAGAATCACTTTCTTTTTAAGTCCGAACTCACGACTGCCAATGCAAAGTAATGCTTTTCGCTGATATCTAGCTCCGATTAGTAGTCAACTTCGTGCCCTTTAATGTCACTTAAATTGAACCTAGCGAAATCTCGGCTATCACTTGAAGAATCGCTGAAATCCATTTTGAAAAACTAAAAGTAAAAACCCCGAAAACTATAAAAAAAATCTGTTCAAATTCATAGTAGGCACTTGCAAATGGCGGCCACATTGACAAGCTTTCGGCGAAAGCGAAATTAGCCGTCGGAAGTAACGGAAAGCAGAGGGATCGCATTTTTACTTTACAATGCATAATAATATCAGGCGCGTCTGGGCGGTCTGCCCGTTTAAGCGATCGGACGGAAATGGACGCTCCGCCCTGTAAAGGGTTTAAAAACAAAGTTGGTTGATATCCTTTACAGGATTTCATAGTCAACCCCGGCATTTGTTGGCGGTTTGTGATTTCTTGACAAGTTTATGTTCTGTAGTTTGCCATTGTTTCCTGGATGACAGACACTCGTACCATTGTATGAAAACCAACGCAAGGCTGTCTGCTGCCAAATCACCTGCAGTTGTGTTTTGAATGCTGTATGCACGATTACGAGTTGCTTCCTTAACTCCTTTGCCACAGAGCCGGTCTCAAATACCATAACACAACCTGGCCTGAATACACAATCATTGACAAAATATTGATATTTGACTGTCTAACCATCAAGGTTGAGCTGTATCAGGCTCATGTACAGTATGTAAAGAAAATATGCTCATCTTACCTTTGCTGCAGTAACTAATAAATGACACCAGACACACAACAAGAGTGATGAAAAGCTTGGAGACGCGACCACCCTAAGATGATCAGATCAGAGATAAACAGACCATTTAGTCTGACCCTTTTCTGATGCTTTTATAGAGCTAGTCAGATAATGTTGCCACCCTTAAAAGATTAATCCTTCAGGCTTAGAAGAATCTGAAATTCAAGATAAAACCAATACAATTCTTACCTGAGTAATACTCTGGGAAAATGCCTTAAAGAACTTTATGAAGCATGTAAAATGATTCCAAGAAATTAATCACTAGAAAACATAAAAAACATAGGATCTTAGATCATGTGTTTAGTGAACTCTCATCTCATCTCATCATGTTCCTCTTGTACCTTGCGGTGTCGAGGTGAAGTATAAACTTCGTGAGAGTGCCCGGTTATGGGCTTCGTATATCGACATTCCCATGGATTCTGTTATTCCCTCCGTCCAGCGTTTACGTGGTCGGCCTCTTCCTCTGTTTCCATCTGGTCTGTACGTCATTGCTTGTTGTGGCATGCTGTTGACTGGTAGCCTACTTGCATGGCCAAACCATTTGACTTGCTGCTTTCTAATAAAATCTAGAGCAGCTTTAACCCCCACTTTAGTCCTGATTTCTTCATTTCTGATCTTATCTCTTCTTGATACGTTGAGTATTCTTCTCAGGAACCTCATTTCTGTTGTTGTGATTTTTCTTTTCTCTTTTTCTGTCATTGTCCAGGTTTGGCATTGGTAGCACAGAGTTGGTAGGAAGATTGTGTTGTAAAGTGCTTTCTTAGTAGTTATTGATACATGTTTGTTCTTTAGTATTGGTGCCATTTGTCCAATGAGTTGATTTGCCTTATTGCACCTATTTTCGATCTCGTCTTCTGATCTGCCATTTGATGATATTATACTTCCTAGGTACTTGAAGCTCTTTACTTGTTTCAAGGGATGTTCGTTTAGGTGAATTGTTGCTGTTTGTTCTTCTTTAGTTATAGTCATTACCTCTGTTTTGCTTGTGCTAATTTTCATGTTATGTTCCCTACACATTTCGTTTAGACTATTCATGTGGTCTTGTAATTCAGCTTCTGATTTTGCTATTAGTGCTTGGTCGTCCGCAAACAGGAGTTCTCTAATGGTTAGATTTGCAGATGGTTCTTCTTCTGTGTTCTCGTCATGCGGTATTCTTGCTGTCTCTGCTTGGCTGGTTTCTTTACATATGTTGTCTATATATGTTATGAACAAGAGAGGGGACAGGACACAACCTTGTCGTACTCCAGATCTTATGGTGAAGGGTTCTGAGTGTCCTCCAGTTGCTCTCACTATGCATTCACTGTTGTCGTATAAACTTCTACATAGGTTTGTTAGATGTGTACTCACTCCATATTGTTTAAGGGTTTAGTGAACAACAGATTGAAAATTAAATAGGTGTTGAAAAAAGTGGCTTGATTGCTGCTACAGATCTGTTGCTGAAGTCTGGATAAAAATACAAAATATGGAGGTCAGCATGGCAGAATGGATAAGAAGACACCGGACAGTTGGACTAAAATGTTGACCTCTCGTCCTGGACTTTGGGGCGTAAGTTATAAGTACTTCTGAAGTTGGAGGGGGTTCACCTGATGGCAAGGGACACTGTTAATAGGGAAAGCTAATCCACACGCAAAATTTAGTCCAACACTACTAGAAGTAGTGTGTATGGACTATTCTTGAGATCAAAGCGAGTGAGAGAAAAACAAATATACAAGAAGCTCGACGAATCGTTTTGACCAGTCTTTATAAATGGAACAACAAAAACAAAGCAACAAAAACTGATGCTACAAAGAAATAATTATCTTTAAATATTGTGTTTGGCCCAGAAAATGAATCAGATGCAAAGAATGGGTCAGTGTGTTAACATGGGGGAGCTGCCAAGTTCCTATTGCATTCATTTTCATCATACAGCATCACAGTGGCTATGGATGATCGCCTCATGGTACTCTT
The DNA here is from genome assembly GCA_014155875.1 of Cepaea nemoralis. NCBI lineage: Eukaryota > Metazoa > Mollusca > Gastropoda > Stylommatophora > Helicidae > Cepaea > Cepaea nemoralis. The sequence continues at coordinate 183,460 of JACEFZ010016999.1, read as the reverse complement.
TGCATCATGAGGCTCCCCACTTTCCCCCGACATGGCTCCGTATGATTTTTGTCAGTTCTCCAAACTGAAAATGCTGCTAAATGGAACCCAGTTAGAGCCATGAGAAGACATTGTATGAACCACAATGTCCACATTGTACTCCGTTCTCAAAGAGGCCTTCCTGAAATGCTGTCCACAATGTGGGAGAAGTATTATAATCCCTAGAAAAGTACTTTAAAGGGGAATAGAGTTGCAGACTTCCAGGTGAGCAATTGTATTTTGCCTGACTGAAGGCCCAATGCTTTTTGAAAAGATCTTGTGCATCAGACTACACTGACATTCATTAGCTTGCCTGACATTTGATTACATATGCACATATCAGCTGTTCTTTTATTTGATTGATTTTACATATAGGAGCTGTTTAGTTGTTGCAAAACACATGTATACAGGAGCTGTTCATGTGATAGCTTGCACTTGTAGTATTGTTTTTGTTGCATATCCTTTTACAGGACATTGCAGTCAACACCAATATTTTTCAGCTGTTGTTGATGTTTTGGCAAGTATTTATGTTCAATAGTCTGCCATTGCTTTCTGAACGACCGGCACCAATACCTTTTCGTAAGAAACCAGCACAATTGAGGTGTGCTGCTAAATCTCGTGCAGCTGTGATTCGAACGCAGCTATGCAGACTTACGAACCGCTGTCCACAACGCCTTCGCCATTGAGACCGGCACGTGCAGTATGATGTGTTTAATTACACTTGCATAGAATATCTGTTTATTAGCTATATTGTTCATACATAACTGTTCAACAGTGCATCATATGCTCAAGACATTTTCAGCGAACATCCCTTTCATCTACAATAATATGTCTGCTGGCTTGGCAAAACAGTGCATTGTAATCCACTTTATGATATTACGGACACAGAAATTGTTCTTCAGATAGTTGAATCTGATGTATCCAGCAAGAGTGTGACAAAGGTAGGGAATCTGCTGTATCCAGCAAGAGTGTGCTCAAGGGTAGGAATCTGCTGTATCCATCAAGAGTGTCTCAAGGGTAGGAATCTGCTGTATCCAGCAAGTGTGTCTCAAGGGTAGGAATCTGCTGTATCCAGCAAGAGTGTCTCAAGGGTAGGAATCTGCTGTATCCATCAAGTGTGTCTCAAGGGTAGGAATCTGCTGTATCCAGCAAGAGTGTCTCAAGGGTAGGAATCTGATGTATCCAGCAAGAGTGTCTCAAGGGTAGGAATCTGATGTATCCAGCAAGTGTGTCTCAAGGGTAGGAATCTGATGTATCCAGCAAGTGTGTCTCAAGGGTAGGAATCTGCTGTATCCAGCAAGTGTGTCTCAAGGGTAGGAATCTGCTGTATCCAGTGAGAGTGTGATGAGGGTGGTTAGCATCTATACAACTCAATATTTTTGTGTCTGTTTACCAGTAGCTAATTACAGGCAAAACTGGTCATAAAAAGTACAAGGAATACGAAAGATAATCTGTGTACATATCTTTAAAGGATGAGAAGACGGAAAGATGTAGAATAGATGATTTTCTTTAATATACCAGTTCATGCACACCAAAATGTAAAAAAACATAGATCACACCTACAAGTAATGAGAGATTGTTTATGAATAAAGAGACGGGGTCAATTTAGTGTGGGTTTAAAATATGCTGCACTTGGGGCATATCTAAAACAAGCCTATCCGTTACAAATGTTGACAGAAAGTCAGCAAAAAGGGAAAACATGTTTTTCAGTGGTTTAAGGCTGTAGGTCAGTGGAAATATTCAAGTAGAAGTAGACAAGGTGTGGCTTTAGTTGAACAAGCCGCATGTTGTATTCATGTGTTAAATTGAATGTACACATCTGTCAGATACAAGCCGCATGTTGTATTCATGTGTTAAATTGAATGTACACATCTGTCAGATACAAGCCGCATGTTGTATTCATGTGTTAAATGAATGTACACATCTGTCAGATACAAGCCACATGTTGTATTCATGTGTTAAATTGAATGTACACATCTGTCAGATACAAGCTGCATGTTGTATTCATGTGTTAAATTGAATGTACACATCTGTTAGATACAAGCCGCATGTTGTATTCATGTGTTAAATTGAATGTACACATCTGTCAGATACAAGCCGCATGTTGTATTCATGTGTTAAATGAAATGTACACATCTGTCAGATACAAGCCACATGTTGTATTCATGTGTTAAATTGAATGTACACATCTGTCAGATACAAGCTGCATGTTGTATTCATGTGTTAAATTGAATGTACACATCTGTCAGATACAAGCCGCATGTTGTATTCATGTGTTAAATGAAATGTACACATCTGTCAGATACAAGCTGCATGTTGTATTCATGTGTTAAATTGAATGTACACATCTGTCAGATACAAGCTGCATGTTGTATTCATGTGTTAAATTGAATGTACACATCTGTCAGATACAAGCTGCATGTTGTATTCATGTGTTAAATTGAATGTACACATCTGTCAGATACAAGCTGCATGTTGTATTCATGTGTTAAATTGAATGTACACATCTGTCAGATACAAGCTGCATGTTGTATTCATGTGTTAAATGTACACATCTGTCAGATACAAGCCACATGTTGTATTCATGTGTTAAATTGAATGTACACATCTGTCAGATACAAGCCGCATGTTGTATTCATGTGTTAAATTGAATGTACACATCTGTCAGATACAAGCCGCATGTTGTATTCATGTGTTGAATGTACACATCTGTCAGATACAAGCTGCATGTTGTATTCATGTGTTGAATGTACACATCTGTCAGATACAAGCCGCATGTTGTATTCATGTGTTGAATGTACACATCTGTCAGATACAAGCCGCATGTTGTATTCATGTGTTGAATGTACACATCTGTCAGATACAAGCCACATGTATTCATGTGTTAAATTGAATGTACACATCTGTCAGATACAAGCCGCATGGTGTATTCATGTGTTAAATTGAATGTACACATCTGTCTGTAGTCTGCTACCTGACATACCTATAAAGTGATCAACTCATATTTGCTGTTTGTGTGTTTTTCAGAAGAACTAACCTGCTTCACAGAATGTCAGTTCCAACCCCATGCAAGAGCATTCACAGATGGAAAAGATGTGTGATGACATGGAAGTTAAGTTTGTGAAACAAGAACATTCAGATGCACTGTATGGGGACAGACATCAAATATTTGACAAAATGGTAGACAAGACAGATTGTAGCAGTGATAATGAAATGACTGGAGACAGTAACTCGGAATTAAGAATTTCTCAGAATAATTATGAGGGATTTCGTGAGTTTGAAGCTGAAGGTCTGATGAAACTCAAGAAAACACATTCAGGAAGAGGTTCCTTGTGAGTGTGAAGATTGTGAAGCTTGCTTCACTCAAATTAGCCTTCTGAAATCACACAAGAGAACACATACAGGAGAGAGACCTTACCAGTGTGATGACTGTGGATGCAAGTTATTTGACACCTAGTAAGCTAAAATACCACCAGAGAACACACACAGGAGAGAGACCTTACCAGTGTGATTATTGTGATGCACGTTATTTTACAGCTAGTAATCTGAAGGCACATAAAAAAAAGCATACAGGAGAGAGCCCTTATAAGTGTGATGATTGTGGTGCAACTTTTACAGAATCTCATGGTTTAAAAAGACACAGAAGAAAACATACAGGAGAGAGACCTTATAAGTGTGATGATTGTGGTGCAACTTTTACAGAATCTAATGGTTTGAAAAGACACAAAAGAAAACATACAGGAGAGAGACCTCATAAATGTTATGAATGTGGTGCATCTTTTGCTGAAGTTGGTAGTTTAAACAAGCACAGAAGAACACACCTAACACATACAGAAGAGGGACCTTACAAGTGTGATTTTTGTGATGCAAGTTATTTGACACCTAGTAAGCTGAAATACCACCAGAGAACACACACAGGAGAGAGACCTTACAAGTGTGATTATTGTGATGCATGTTATTTTACATCTAGTAAGCTGAAGTTGCACGAGAAAAAGCATACAGGAGAGAGACCTTATAAGTGTGATGATTGTGGTGCAACTTTTACAGAATCTCATGGTTTAAAAAGACACAAAAGAAGTCATACAGGAGAGAAACCTCATAAATGTGATGAATGTGGTGCATCTTTTGCTCAAGTTGGTAATTTAAACAAACACATAAGATCACACACAGGAGAGAGACCTTACAAAGAGAGACCTTACAGTGAGAGACCTTACAAGTGTGATTTTTGTGATGCACGTTTTACTCATGCATGGAGTGTTAAGAGTCACACGAGAATACATACAGGAGAAAGACCTTACCAGTGCGATTATTGTGATGCAAGTTATTTTATAGCTAGTAAGCTGAAATACCACCAGAGAACACACACAGGAGAGAGACTTTACCAGTGTGATTATTGTGATGCATGTTATTTTACAGCTAGTAGGCTGAAGTCACACAAGAAAAAGCATACAGGAGAGAGACCTTATAAGTGTGAAGAGTGTGATGCAACTTTTACAGAATCTAAGGGTTTAAAAAGACACAAAATAAAACATACAGGAGAGAGACAGGAGACAGATAAATGTTATGAATGTTATGAATGTGGTAAATCTTTTGCTCGCGTTAGTAATTTAAATAGTCACACAAGAATACACACAGGAGAGCGGCCTTACAAATGTGATGTATGTGATGCATCATTTAGTCGAGCTAGCAGTCTAAAGTTCCACAAGAGAAGACATACAGGAGAGAAACCGCACCTGTGTGATTTATGCGATGCAACTTTTATTTCACCTGACCAGCTGAGCAAACACCAGAGAACACATACCGGAGAGAAGCCTTACAAATGTGATGTATGTGGCACTTCTTTTGCTCGAGCTCAGCATCTGACATTACACAAGAGATTACACACAGGAGAGAGACCTTACAAGTGTGATTTTTGTGATGCATGTTTTACTAATACATGGGGTGTTAAGAGGCACACGAGAATACATACAGGAGAGAGACCTTATATATGTTTTGAATGTGGTGCATCTTTTACTGAATCCGGCCCTCTGAGGGTTCATGAGAGAATACACACAGGAGAGAGACCATACAAATGTGATGTGTGTAGCGCAGCTTTTACTGAAGTTGGTAGTTTAAAGGCACACAAGAGAACGCATACAGGAGAGAAACCATATAAGTGTGATGAGTGTGATGCATGCTTTACAGTGTCTGGCAATCTGAAGAAACACAAGAAAAAACACACAGGAGAGAAACCTCGTCAATCTGATGATCATGGTGTATCTGTGGTTACAGCTGATGATTTGGAGACACATGAGAGCACACATACAGAGAGTCAACATGGTTCATGTTCTCCTCTACCTGGTAATGTGGAGGACTCAACAATATGTGTACAGGAAAAAGACGTTATGGATGAGTGATGATTGTAATGCATGTATTACTGAAGTTATCCAATAAAAAATTACCTAGTACTGGATATATAAGACTGAGCATTTACAAATGTAGTGGATGGTTTCTTGTGCCTAGTAGTCTGAGAAATAACACAAGAAGACATAGAGTGCAGAGATTTTACAAGTATGATAAAAATATAGACAAGAAACAAACCATAATTTTCTGATGAATTTTATGTCTTGGTGAACTCTAGATGATCATTAGAATAAAGGTAAGAATACATAAAATGAAATTATATAGTTGTCATGATTATAGACAATGTTTGCTCAGTTTATAAATAAACACACATGTATTGGTTGGTGTTCGTAGAAGATAGAAGTGTAGACTAGAGGACACACTAGACAACATACAAATTAAAAGCCATAGGTTGCTCAACACACTAAATTATGTGGGGGAGAAATCCAAGGTTTAATATACGGACTTCACTCTCAAGAGCCTGTAGAGAACATACCCCATAGATGTGATAGTTGTGGTATTGACATTTGTTCTTGAAGCATTGTTTGGTTAACACAAAAATGTACAGCTGTACATGCTATCTCTTAAAATTGTCTATGTGAGGTATAAGTTGTAAAGATATTTACTCATTTTGTCTCATAATTGCCTTTTTCATGTATGTCTTGTAAGATTTGTACTCATTGTTTTCATAATTGTCTTTGTTTTAAATGTATGGTTTGTAGGGTTTGTACTCATTTCTCACAAATGTCTTTGTAATGTATGGCTTGTAGGGTTTGTACATTTTGTTTCTTTGCATGATCGCAATCGTCTTCCAATATTTTCTTTCTTTTTACTTGTAAATTTAAATTCAGAGATAGACCAGAACTGCAAGTTGCATTCTAATCAGAACAGAAGGATGCTTCAAACTGAGCTTGTTGTGTTCTGTTCCGAGTCTAAAAACGGTAGCTTGCCAGTCTTGGCCAATAGATAAGGAATCTTATGCCAGGGGAATAGTGAAACGCAGATACACAGTTCCCTCACATACTGAGTTGAGGATATGGAAGCAGATTGCTTAGCGATGATTTCAGTTGTTTGAGATAGCCACTTTAGTAACTTTTTCTAAATTGCATTTTAATTATATAACCTGCAGTTTGATAGCTCTTGAAAAAACAAATCCAACTGTACCTTATTCAAGTCTGTAGGTCAATTTTAAGCTGAGATATTAATGTTTGTGTGTAAGTTTATATAAGGAACATACAGAAAAAAAAAAACGATTTTGACCTTTCACTTTTAGTGACCCTACTTACACATTCACACAACTATCAGTTTACACTGTCGCCAAGGGAGATTAACATGCAGCCTAACTCAAAGAAAAATAACTGCCGGTTTATATATACATGCACGCACACAGATATATACATATTCATGTCATCGGTGTGATGTCGGACCGCGCGTGAACTTTCGCGAGTCTTCTCAGCCAGCATAGATAGATGCATTTTGACAAAAGAAGTCCTGTTTGAAAGATGCAAAATTATCAATAATCTTGTCCTTGAAGAGTGATGAAAAATTAAACATACATACAATAATGGGTGTTGAATGTACACATACATTCATTATCATGTTAATAGCTCTGAATACTCCATAACAATTAAATGGAGTATGACAATGAAAACTGCCATCCCCCGCCATTGAAATGCCACATTACAGCATGCAATCTTCATAATTTTAGTGTGAGATTGAATGCCAACTTAAATGGTCAAAAATTACAACATACACATAAAAATGGATGCTACATTTAATAATACATAGCATAACAATGTATACGTCTTATAAAACAGTATTTACGGGTTTAGTTACCACTTAGAATAGACAGCATGGTTCTCCGGTATAACAAGGATTCCCGATTAGCCAGAAATGCAGAATGCAAAACAGGGTGGGAAAAATTATATAATGTAATCAATGTTTGTTTTAACTCGATCTTGAAATAATCGTGGAATTTAACATCATAAGTACACTTACAGTCCCCATATTGGAGACACAAGAACAGATAAACGTAGGTTACCGCAAAAAGAATTTGGGTAAAGTTTAGTAAACGTGAACTGAAGTACCTAGTTTGAGATATCGGGCATTTAGAAAGCATTGGTGAACTACTGGACATAAAACAGCCCATAAGAGCTGGGGTTGATTTCAGTGGGTGTGCATGTTTTTTTTTGTTTTATTTTTAAAGTAACTTTTGAATATATTATCATATAGTTTATCAGAAAATGAAGTAATTTTTGTATATATTTTCACGTAGTTGTATCGGTGCCTGTTGATTGGTTGTCACTTGTAATTGTGTTCTAGTAAAGCTTGCCAGTACTGCTTCTCATTGTCATTGGTTTCTCATTGTATTGAGAAAAGGGTATGACAGGGATGGGTAATGTCTGCAGATCTCTCTCTCTCTCTCTCTCTCTCTCTCTCTCTCTCTCTCTCCCCCCCCCCTACCTCCCTTCTCCCCCCTACCTCCCTTCTCCTCCCCCCCCCCCCCCACACACACACACACACACAGAATATTATGGGAAATTTACAGGATGTGAGAGGAATTGATGTTGAAGGACATAACATCAATAAAATATGTAGAAGATACAGTATTGATTGCAGACAAGGAGCAGGATCAGCAGCATTTAGTAGGTGTGGTTACTGTACCCAGTGAGAAAGTATGGTTAGAATATAGTTGTAAATAACATATTGTCATTCTCCAAGTAGATAGAAATGTACAATCTAACTGAATGAACACATTCTTAAAAAAAGTGAATTTGTACAACTTTCTCATAACATCTAATGGAAGGTTCCTTTTAGAGATTAAAACAAAAATTGCTAAGGTGAAGATAATCTTTTGCAAGATGGAAGTCACACTCACCAGTAAAAACAAAACAAAAAATACACTCACCAGTAAAAAAACAAAACAATGTGAATTGTGTGAAAAAGAGTATTTTAGTGCTTTGTAGAACCTATACTACTTTATGCTTGTGACACATGGACAATAAGCTGAGAAGATCTAATGGAAATGTGGTTTCTTAGGGAAATGCAAATAATACCATAACCAAATAGAAAAACAAATGCAAAAATTGTACAAGGAACAAATGAAAGCCATAAATTAATTAGAGCAATTAGACGAGGTCATGAAGATGTTTTGGGTGCATTATGTGGAGAAATAAATTGAAAACATGGTTACACCTGGCATAATTTATGGGAAAACAGCAAGGGGAAGCCAAGATAAATATCTGGTTGGCTTGGCGACAAAGAATAACCAAGTCTAGAACACAAACCTGATCTAACTGGTGAAAAATTCATACATAAAGGAAAGGGTAATTGTGAACAGAAAAGGTGCAATAACTAAAATACAGAGTATTAATTAAAACAAACAGCGGGAAATGCTAAGAGACTCCATTCATCTGTCAAGTAAAGAGATATTACCAGGAAGAAGACAAAGAGGTAAGAAAAAATTTATGACTGAAGAAATCTTAAAGTTGATGGATTAAAAAAAGTATAAATAAGAATATGATGAGATAAATAAAGAGATAAATACATGAAGGTAACAGAAAAATGGTTAAATGAGTTTTTATTCTTTTTCCCTTTAAGTTGCAGTCAACACCAGCATTTTTCAGCTGCTGTTGATGTTCCGCTCCGCTAGCCTACGGGACACCCTTGGGCAAGGTGGAGTACCCGTTTAGCCCCCCGATCAGGGTTACGTGAAGCCATGGGTGCAGATGGTGGATGAAGATAGAGCAGCCAACAGATAGTTGTAGGTTATGGTCTCCACCTTCACGACGGTAGGCAGAGGATCTCTTTTTTGAGGAGACAATGGCTACGGTCACTGACCAGTATGGTCACTGCTAGGAAGGAAAGCAATGGCAAACTACCTTCTTTACAGATGCCAAGAAAATCATGTTGTGTGAAATCATCGATAATCAGAGAAACGGCGTAAATGGGTGCTCCATAGGAGCAGCCTCGCCCGGTAGGGATAGTCATGCGCACCAGGTGACTCCAGACCGTCAACAGGCTACTAGGTGCAACAGATTAATATAATTGAAAGTAGGAACTTGGAACGTTAGAACAATGAATGCAGATGGAAAATTAGAAAACATCAAAAAAGAAATGGGGAGAGAGAAGATTAACATATTAGGAGTATCGGAAACGAGATGGAAAGGAGCAGGGATAAGGACAGGAGAGGATTGTAAGATTATTTACTCTGGGGGAGAAGAACAGCAAAGAGGTGTAGCCATTATATTAGATAAGCAAACATCAAATTCTGTCAAAGGATATCATGCTGTGTCAGACAGAGTCCTATTAGTAAAATTAAACGGAAGACCTTTTAAAATAAATGTCATTCAAGTATATGCCCCAACAAGTGAAAGCAGTGAAGAAAGCATAGAGGAATTTTATAATGACGTGGAGTCTGCTTTGAAGAACTGCAAAAAATCAGAAATAAATATCATAATGGGTGATTTCAACGCAAAAATAGGACAGCAAGGCGATGGATGCAGTGTAGGCAATCATGGTTTGGGAGAGAGAAATGAAAGAGGATACAGACTTGTAGAATGGGCAAAAGAACAAGAAATGGTTGTAGAAAACACCTGGTTTAAACAGCATCCTAGAAGATTATGGACATGGAGGAGTCCAGACAGCAGGATTAAAAACCAGATAGATTACATCCTGATTAGCAAAAGGTTTCGAAATGCGTTAACAGTCGTAAAAACAGTTCCAAATGCAGACTGTTACAGTGATCACAGATTAATTACAGGCACATTGAGGGTAAAGTTAAAGAAAGTCAAGTATACAGCAGGAAATATGACTTGTATATTTAATTCTGACAAAGAAATACAAGATAATTTTAACATAGAAGTAAAGAAAAAATTTGATATATTGTCTGATCTAGAGATCCTGTTTCAAGATTTAGATGATCAATGGGAAATGATGAAGAATTCAATCAGTTGCGCAGCAGAAAAAACTATTCCAAAAGTAAAGAAAGTGGGCCGTAAGACGTGGATGACTGAAGAAATTTTACAACTAATGGAAACAAGAAGACAGAACAAAAATAATCCTGCCAAATATGAAGAAATTCACAGAAAAGTGAGAACCTTATGTAAGGAGGGAAACGAAACATGGCTTGAGAAAAATTGCAGAGAAATTGAAAAACAACACAACAGTAACAATACGAAACTAATGCACAAAAGAATTCAGGAGCTTACTAATCAAAGAACACGTACATCAGCAGGCTGCCTAAAGACAAAAGATGGAAGAGTCATAATAGAAAAAGATCAGATCTTACATGAATGGTCAGATTATGTGAAAAACCTTTATGACGATAACAGAGACGAACAGTATGATGTCCAAAATAATAATGAAGGACCAGCATTTTAAAGATGGAGGTTCAGAATGCGCTTAACCATATGAAATCTGGCAAGCGTCACAACAGAAATGATTAATGCTTTAGAAGAATATGGAATAGATAAAGTTACCAGTCTGCTTACCAGAAGAACAAACAGCAACAATTCACCTAAACGAACATCCCTTGAAACAAGTAAAGAGCTTCAAGTACCTAGGAAGTATAATATCATCAAATGGCATATCAGAAGACGAGATCGAAAATAGGTGCAATAAGGCAAATCAACTCATAGGACAAATGACACCAATACTAAAGAACAAACATGTATCAATAACTACTAAGAAAGCACTTTACAACACAATCTTCCTACCAACTCTGTGCTACCAATGCCAAACCTGGACAATCACAGAAAAAGAGAAAAGAAAAATCACAACAACAGAAATGAGGTTCCTGAGAAGAATACTCAACGTATCAAGAAGAGATAAGATCAGAAATGAAGAAATCAGGACTAAAGTGGGGGTTAAAGCTGCTCTAGATTTTATTAGAAAGCAGCAAGTCAAATGGTTTGGCCATGCAAGTAGGCTACCAGTCAACAGCATGCTACAACAAGCAATGATGTACAGACCAGATGGAAACAGAGGAAGAGGCCGACCACGTAAACGTTGGACGGAGGGAATAACAGAATCCATGGAAATGTCGATATACGAAGCCCATAACCGGGCACTCTCATGAAGTTTATACTTCACCTCGACACCGCAAGGTACAAGAGGAACATGATGAGATGAGATGAGACCAGTCTGCTTAATACAATATATGATACTGGAAATATACCTCAGGAGTTATGTAATTCTGTATTTATTGCAATCCCAAAGAAATCAGGAGCCTTGGAATGTGATCAACATCGAACAATTAGTATAATGAGTCACATCACGAAGATTTTGCTAAGAATTATCATGCAAAGAGTTAGGAGGAAAATACAACCTGAAATAGAAGAAGAACAATGTGGGTTTGTGGAAGGCAAGGGTACAGTAAATGCTGTGTATATACTGAGAAACATAATCGAACGTTCTATAGAAGTAAACAAAGATCTACACCTTTGCTTTATTGACTACACAAAGGCTTTTGATAAAGTGAGACATGTCAACATGATAAGGATGCTTGAAGATCTACAAATTGATGGAAAAGATCTTAGACTTGTAAAAAACATATATTGGAAACAACAAGCTGCCATAAGAGTTGATAATGAAGTAAGCCAATATCAGCCTATTAAAAGGGGTGTGAGACAGGGATGTGTAATGTCTCCAGATCTGTTTTCCCTGTACAGTGAAAGTATTTTCAGAAATATTGAAGATATGGAAGGAATCAACATTGGGGGACGATGCATCAATAACATTAGATATGCAGATGATACAGTCTTGATTGCAGACAATGAACAGGACCTGCAAAATTTAGTAGATGCGATTGTTACACACAGTGAACAACTAGGGTTAGAATTAAATTGTAAAAAGACACAGATTATGGTCGTCACTAGGAAGGACGAAATACCACAATGTAATATACAAGTAAATGGGAATATTCTTCAACAAGTGAGCAGGTACAATTATCTCGGAACAGTAATAACATCTGATGGGAGATGCCTTGAAGAGATTAGAACAAGAATCGCCATGGCAAAAGTAGCCTTTAGCAAGATGAAAAACATATTGACCAATAAAAAGATGTCAATTGAAACGAGAAAAAGAGTGTTGAGATGCTACATTGAACCTGTACTTTTATATGGATGTGAAGCGTGGACAATGAGCAGTCAGGCTGAAAAACATCTGATGGCTGTAGAGATGTGGTTTCTGAGGAAAATGCAAAGAATACCATGGACAGCCAGAAAGACCAATGAACAAGTCCTTCAAGAAACAAATGAAGATCGTAAATTGATTAGAGAAATTAGACGTAGACAGTCAAAATTTTTTGGGCATGTTATGAGAAGAAATGGATTGGAGAATTTGGTGACAACTGGTAAGATCGAGGGGAACAGACCAAGGGGAAGACCTAGAAGCAAGTACCTGGATGGCTTGGCCTTGTGGCATGGTCGAGACAGAAACACGGAGCTGATCCACGACTCTGGTGATCGAGTGAGATGGCAGAACATGACCGCCCACGCTTACCGGCATGGCACATGATGGATGGATGGATGGTTGATGTTCTTGGCAAGACTTCGCTCAGTAGTTTGCTATTGCTTTCTGAGCGACTGGCTCACATACCCCGTAAGTAACCAAGGCGGCGTGATCTGCTGCTGAATCTCGGGCAGCTGTGTTCCTCACGTGGATATACGGAGCCTTTACAAGGCAGTTATTTAATATGTTGTTGCCAGCCTGTTGCTCTTTTAACCCGTCTTAATCAGAAGGCTACTACTTTGATCATGTCTTTACCAGACAGTCAAATACTCGAACTTCGTCTTTGCCGGATAGTTATCACTTCAGGTTAATCTACCTCAGACAATTGTTACTTGAATTCCTTTGATTCATTACAGTTAATAATATAACCAGTCAGCTTACAGGAAGAAAAATAAGAGTAAATGTTTGAAATTTAAAAATAGAGAAGGTAGTATTGGAAGTAGGTGCAATTAATAAAGAGATGAAATGAATGCTTAGAAGTGTTGTACGGTGGAGAAAGAGTATTAACAAACGAACTCAACCAAATAGACCAGGAACAATTGAATGCTAAGACATCCGTACAATCAGCTTCAGAAAACCATGTTACCAAATATCTTTTTGATTTATCAGAAAAACAAGAAAGAAGGTAGACAGAAAGTGCTGAAAAACACGGATGTGTTGAAGGGAAAGGTACAAATAATGCATTATACATATTACGATATCCAGCCTTCAGAAGTGGATTTGGATAGCAACTGCAAGAAACCGTGTAAAGAAAAGTTTAGTAAACTTATCAAACTTGTGAAGGATGGGAAAGCTGCTGGTCAAGATGGCACCCAAGCAGAGGCCGTTAAAACTAACAAACATCTCAACTGAATTAATGCACAAGCTATTTAATGAATCTGGGAAACTTAAGAAATTCCAGCAGGCTGGAAAGAATGATATCTGGTGAAACTGCTTCAGAAAAGGGATCTGCATGAGTGTGAAAGTTATAGAGCAGTGGTTCTCAACCGGTGGGGAATTCCCCCCTAGGGGGGAATTTTAGGGTTTCCAGGGGGGGGGGGGGGGAATTAAGATTATTTCAAGATCGCGTTAATATAAGAACCGATTACTTGATATTGTTTTTCCCTTCATACTGTACGGTTCTGTACGTCTCACCCTTCTAAAATTCAATTTATAAAGTAAGTAGACCCACAAATCATGTTTTATGTGGACGTCTAGACTTGTTTTAGTATGTGCTATTAAATTTAGCTTCCATTATTACGTATACTATGTAGGGGCTGGGGCGGGATTTTTAGGGAGGAAATACGAAAGGGGGGAATGACGTTCTGAAAATATGGTGAAGGGGGGCACTGGACCAAAAAAGGTTGAGAACCACTGTTATAGAGGAATAATGCTACTTTCAATCACTTGAAAATATTAACAAGGATCATCATCTTCTTCCACTTCTCCCGTCAAGCATCGTGGGGAGGAATAATTTGTGTTCCAGCACCCGGTGGGCGGCACTGGATAGTGTCATTCCGTGTGGTTGTACAATGTCTTTGATGTCGTCAATCCATTTTCTTCTTGGACGTCCTCTTGGTCTCCTCGCAGATGATTTTTGATGTAAGGCAGATGATTTTTGATGTAAGTATAAGGCTGTAGGGTTTCTGATCATGATTTTCAAATTGATTATTTACTAATGAGCTCACCACATATAGATAGGCCTTGAAAAATCAAATCTAACGGTACCTCAATGATGTGTGTATCTCAATTCTAAGTGGATTTATTCAAACTTGAGTGTCGTGACCTTTGACAAAAATTTTCCCAAAAATCCACTGACTGAGTTTATTTTGGTGTGGCCTAGTCAGCGTGGGGGTCCAAATTGTCAAAATTTAACAGTTTTTGAGAATATGTATTTAGTTTTTAAACGAACATCTTAGCAACCATATACCACTGCGATCGTGGTTGTAATGCCTAACTTGTCATGTCATCTATCTTTTTTAAATATGATATGTGGTGACCTAATTAGCAAGTAATAATTGCCGCTAATTAATTATTAATTCATTAATTACTCCGTGCATTCTTAATTTTAGCTTTAAAAAATTGCAATACGTCTATTTTATTATGCGGACTGATGCTACGGACCTAATGGTCACTTTGTTGTTTTGATAGTATGCATGGTGACCTAATTAGCACGTAAAAATGGCCGCTAATTAATTACTAATTCATAAATTAGCCCGCGTCTTCATAATTTTATCTTTAAAAAATTGCAAGACATCTATTTTTATTATGCGGAATGATGCTACGGACCTAATGGTCACTTTGATGTTTTGATAGTATGTGTGGTGACCTAATTAGCAATTTAAAATGGCCGCTAATAATAATTATTTTTTTGCATATCCTTACAAGACATCGCTGTCAACACCAGCGTCTTTCAGCTGTATGTTGATTTCTTGGCAAGATTACGCTCAGTAGTTTGCCATTGCTTTCTGAACGGCCGGCTTACATACACCGTAAGTTACCAATGCGATTCGAACCACTGCTGATTCTCACCACTACTGATTCTCACCGTCATCACGTTACCCACGAGAGTATACGAGATTACGGAGAAAAGTCGCTAACCTCAGGCATCTCATCTCGCAGGTTTTGATTTTGCGGAAGTGTGATTTGGATAAAGTCCAGGTTTGAGATTGGTAGCATAGGGTTGGTGTGAATATGTTGTTTATTATCTGTCGTTTTGCGGACATTGGTATATTTGGATGTTTCAGTATGGGTGATAGTTGATGTGTAAGTGCACTAGCTTTTTGACATCTGATTTAGATTTCTCTGTGGCTATGCTCTGGGCTATTGCTAGAAAACATCATAGCCATGTACCACTCAAGCCGAAGCGCAGAAAGAACACAAGAAGGTATATCAAATATGTTCACAGTCAATACAGGAGTGAGACAGGGATGTGTGCTCTCTCCTCTGCCATTTAATGTCTACATGGACAGAATATCCAAAGAAGCAAGTCTTGATAGAACAGATTCAGAAAATTTAGAACTCTTTACGCCAGGTGAAACAACTGATCCACGGGAAATAAATGAGCTTCTATTTGCAGACGATCAGTGCCTGTTTTACAGCGATGAGGGCAGACTACAAAATCATATTAATAATCTGAGTTCAACCTGCAGCAGATACAATATGAGTATAAACACAGCCCAAACCGAAGTAATGCAAGTTAGCAGATCGCCGGGCCCACTAAGTATACTGATAAATAGCACAACTCTGAAACAAGTTAACAAGGATCATCCTGGAGATATTAAGAAATGCCATTGACAAACAAATAAGGGGTGAACAGGCAGGCTTTTGATCAAATATACCCTGCACAGGCCAGACAGTTAATAGCGTATAATAATAGAATAAAGCATCGAACTGAACTTACCACTTTATTTTGGATTTGTTGACTATGAATAGGCCTTTGATATCATTGGTAGGGAATCTTTTTGGAAATTGGTGAGGCATTATTTAATAGCATAGAAAATCATTAACTTAATAAAGACGATGTATACAGATATGAAGTGCAGACACCCTAAGACAGTGGTTCTCAACCTTTTTAGGCTCTTGCACCTCTTCACCATATGTTCAGAATGTCATCCCCCCTTTCGTATGTACTCCCTGTAAATTCCCCCTTCCGCCCCTACACAGTATGACCCAGTGGTGAAGAATTCGATTCCATATCTTCGTCGACTGTCAACCCTAGGTTCTGTTTCTTGGTCACATGCAGTCTCACTAATCCATTATAGCTGTCAGCATTGTAGGCACTTTGTTGCGGTGCCATGTTAATCGACCGTGTAAGTGGGCTTACGTACTTGGGGACATGCGCTTGAGAGAGAGAGAGAGAGAGAGAGAGAGAGAGAGAGAGAGAGAGAGAGAGAAGAGAGAGAGAGAGAGAGAGAGAGAGAGAGAGAGAGAGAGAGAGAGAGAGAGAGAGAGATGCTGAATGGGTGCACTTTCTCCATTTAGCCAGCCTAGCAGCTGATGGTAGGGTATCTCACAGTGAGCTAACAATAAAACTTAATCGCATGTATGTCATTACAGGTCAAGGACTTTTGCAGGAGCGCTTCCTAAGACACCCGCTGATCTTGATGTGACTGTTGGATAGCTATTAGCGCTCTTTTGTCGTCCTCTCCTTCACTGATTTCCTGGACCACCATATCAAAGCGTTCCCTGGCTGATGCCGGGGAACACCACCGGCGTTGATTTGCCCTAATCATTGTCTATTCTCATCTTATCTCATCTTGTTCCTCTTGTAGCTTGCGGCGTCGAGATGAAGCATAAACAGCGGGATCGTGCCCGTTTATGGGCTTCAGATATCGAGATTTCCATGGGCTCTGTTATTCTCTCTGTCTATCGTTTACATGGCCGGCTTCGTCTTCTGGTTCCATGTGGTATGTTCATCATTGCTTGTTGTGGTATACTGTTAATTGGTAGCGTGGTTTTATGACCGAACCATTTAACTTGATTTTTCTAATGAAATCTAACGCTGCTTTCCACTTCGTTTTTGTTCAAGAACGAGCTAGAAAGCACGGACTGTTTGGTCTGGGGACTCGCCTAGCATCACCGGAAGTCTAGCTTTTCTGCTTTTCTGACTGTCTAATCCTCGTTCATAGACTTGGAAATGGCCACGAACTGTGCCTTCCTGGAGTACAGCGCAAGGCTTGAGAGACCTGGTGGAACCACTAGCCACTTCCGGTGTGGCTTAAAGACAGACCAAAAAATGTGTTCTATTCTGATTAATATTTTACTATTCTTTATTTGCAGGAAGCAACACTCACAATGCCTGGGCCTTTCTCATTGAGTATGATTAATTTGTACATAAAGATCAGGACAAAAAGAAGTAATAGTTTGTATAAGATACAGAAGACTTTCCCTGTTTGTTCAGCTTAGGAAACTGTAAACTTGACATTGGCAGTCAAAAATACACAGGAAAGAATCTCTGTGAGTTAGATGTACCAACAAACAAGTGGATGTCCCTGTTAGAGGATCTAAGTGAAGTTTGTTACGGTGATATGGAAGTCTGGAAAGACAATCTTCTAATTTATGTGTATACAGAATTTGGTGAATATGGAGAGGCTATTTAGCTGAACCAAAAGATAAAAGATCAACATGGTAGGAATAATTTAGCATCGCTCGTGAATGCTGCGGTCTTGTTCTTTAGAACTGGAAATTTACATGAAGCACATGCAATGTTAGATGATTTTAAAAAGCTGAAATCTCAACAAACATTTGCTGATCTTAAAATTAATGCTGTATGTGAGCTCGGTTATGCATTTCGTAAACTTGCTGGTGCTAAAAATCTCTAATTCTCCATCTCATTTCTGGAGTTTGTATTGTTATTCCGTCCATGTGATGAAAATATACAGCTTATGCTTGCTATAGTATACCGACGCTGCACTCATTTCCACATCTACTCAGCTGACCCAGAGAATATTAATTGCCATGATTTTGCCCTTAAAGCTGCCACAAGTCTCTTCAAGCTAGGTACTACATCAAAAAGCACATCATTCAAAGCTGCAGCATTGATAGAACTGACTTTCTTGAAATATGGGGATGATATATGTGATTAACATATCTCATTTATTTGTTTTACTAACATTGCAATGACTAGTGATTTAATTATTATTACTTTAAATATTTTTGGTACACGTACATAATTACAACATATCATCACACCCCTTACACAAACACAAACCAGACTGTATACTACTACAAGAAACAAACATATATTAAGAAATGCACGTACAGAAAATCACCAAACAGCCAGGTCTCAGACATTTATGTGTTAGTTTAGGCATACACAAAATCGGGCCAGGTACAGCTATGCTGCAGACATCAGACAGATGGGATATTATTAGAACACACACTGATGCCCAAGGACGAATCTGCATAATACAGGTAGACAATACTACATGCATACACCATAGCGAACATACATGCACCACAGCGAACATACACGCACCACCACATTACAATCATCAACCAATTGTTTACCAAGAGTTAGACACACTGCTCACGGAAACATCGATAGGGCAAAATGTTATCCTTGCAGGGGACTTCACTTTTGTATTCTCAGATTTGGATATTGTAGGGGCAAGAAGGGCAGGAATCAAGACACAATTAAGGAGAAGTGACGAAAATTGAATCCACCAACTGGATATACTGCAGAAAACCATAGACATACACAATTTAACAGACGCTTTCAGACACAGACACACTAATAACATTGATACAGCACACAAAAATAGGGCACACAGCAGATCCGATAGACTAGACAGAATATACACACCTGCAATACACCACGTAACACACACAACACACCTACAAGAAACATTTCAACACACATATCACAAAGCAGTACTAGCATATATCACTACAGACACTACAAAACGATCACCACATTAGAAATTCAACAACACACTATTCCAAAACACAGGTTCTATGCAACACATGACACACCTCATTCTCGCAAACAAAAAACAAACTGTGTTTTTGTTTTCTTTGTTCTAAATATGGCCGAGACATGGCTGAGAGGTTGTGATTTCTGCCTCAGACTCAGAGGTACTGATTTTTTTTGGGTCCTTGCTCGTTTTAAACTCAAGCGTAGTCCATACTCACTACTTTTGCATGTGGATTAGCTTTCCCTATTACAAGTGTCCCTCACCATCAGGGGAACATGTGACAAACTATTGTCTGTCAAGACAGCAAGGTGCCCGTGAGAATGGTCTCGTCATTTTTTAAACATTGAGCACAACCTACTACTGGCAACGCTGATCATATTCCTGTAAGAACCTAAGGCCTTGTCCACGCTTAGGTTCGTACCGGAATACGATCAGCGTTGCCAGTAGTGGGTTGTGCTCAATGTTTAAATCTCAAATCCCGGAAAAAATCAAATAAATCATAATTTTTTGATGTTTTTCATTATATTTCTGCAAACACGTTGAGTTTTCGTGAAGGAAAACTCTTTAGAGAAGCCAACAAGCTCAAATTAGCTCCTATCTTTGCATTTAAAATGATTTATTCAAATTGACGTCTGAATGTGTAGAGCAAGAAGAACAAGGATAGGAAGATAAAGCAGCCCTGTCTTATTTCCCGTTGTCTAATATTTAATCATAGTAGAAAAGCAAAACTGGAACTGAAAGTCCTTGCAAGGAATAATTGTTAGTTATAGTGCATTTACATTTGGTTGCCTCTGTATAAAAATCCATATCTCAGTAACCAACTGAGGGAAAATGATGAGATTTAGCATATTACCTTATCATTATGCCCACGTAACAAAAAACTTTTGTTCTGAAGATTGTACAGCAGATTTCAATGTTTGTTTATATGCGGTATATAATTTACGGGTCAGGAATTCAAGTCCATAATTTTAAATATTCCTTCAGCCAGAAAATCAGCGTTCAATGTTGAATATTCTCCGTGGTTCACGGGATTGGCCTTATAGCAAGAACCCCGCGCTGTGTAAACTGGGAGTGTTTAGAGATGTCGCCAATGTGGGTTATTTCATGAAACCTGATTATTATTATTATTATTATTTTAAATCTTACCACTTATCGCTAACATTGGAATGTGTGAATATTGTTCAGTGAGACTGAATGTGAAATTTTGTACACTTCAAAGCATTGCTATGAAGCTGTACACATATTTTTGCCAAGAAGCTGATCGCAGGAAACTGTTTCATACTATTATAAAATAAAAATTTAGTTGCATGTCCTTCACAGGACGTAGCAGTCAACCCCAGCATTTTTTCTATTCGTGAATCCTGGACAAATTTTACGTAGTTTGCGATTGCTTTCTGAACGATCGGTACCTATACCTTTTTCGAAAAAACCAGCACTGCTGTGTTTTGAACCCGGGTATACAGGCTCACAAACCGCGTTCGCAAGACCTTAGCCACGGCGTCTGGCCGTAATATTTGACTATTACTATTCTATTATACTATTGCACTATTATACTATTACTATTCGTACTATTCATACTATTACAAATTCCGAAAAAATGAACAGTGCATGCATTTGGTTTGAGCAAACGGTCATTTCTTCGATGGGTGCAAAAAATCTGGAATTAAACCACCACGCAATAACCAAACGGTAGGTAGAAAGGCTATTGTAGATGATAGCTTTGACAAGGATGTCATAAGGCGAGCTATTATAAAAATGCTGGATGCCAAAGAAACAGTGACTGTAAGAAAACTTAGGGTTTGGTTGAGAAAGAACAATAACATAGACCTATCCAAAACAACTTTGTAGAAAATTATAAGGACATTAGGCTTCACTTTTAGAAAGTACAAGTGAGGTAGAAATATCCTTTGCGAGCAACCGCATTTAGAAGCTATGAGAAGCAGATACCTACCTGAAATAAGGGAAATGCGCAAAGAAAATTATGGCATAGTGTATTTGTATGAAACGTGGATCAATATGCACCACACAAGTGATAAGGGATGGCAATCAGTGGATGGAAAGATAAAGCGATATGTGCCCAGTAGTACAGGACAGCATTTGGTCATGGCCCATGCTGGTAATACACATAATGGCTTACTACAGAATACTGGAATAGTGTTCGTATCAAAGCATACAGACAATAGAGATTATCATAATAAGTTGAATGGTAATGTATTCAGAGATTAGATGAGAATACAGTGCTTCCATCCCTAGATAGACCGTCGTGTCCAATTATGGACAATGCATGATATCAATGTTGTTGCCCAAGAAGACAAAATACATACAGCATCGAGCACAAAGGGAGCAATACAGATATGGCTCCGAATGGAAAACATACCATTTCCAGAAACGTATTTCTAACTAGAATTGTTGTCCCTTGTAAAACAGACGCCAAAAAGCAAGAAATATCAAATCGACAAGTTGATAGAAGAGCTTCGCCATGGGTGCTTGAGACTTCCGCTGTACAATTCTCGTTTAAACCCTATAGAACTTGTGTGGGCTAAAATTAAAGGACAGGTGGCAGCTGACAGTACTATAATCAAATTGTCTGACGTCAAGATACTAACTCAGTTTGCGCTATTAAATATTGATAAAAGTTAATGGGAAAAAAATGTGGGGACCATGTGTTGAAAGAGGAGGATGACTATTGGAGAAAGGATGGATTGAATTGTATGCAACCGAGAACAGTAATCAACCTACTGGTATCGTGTGACACAGATTAAGGTCTGGGCAGATCGCAGACATTAATCCACATGCACACATACTTGGATATTTTTGCTCCAACTATTCAGAAGAAGAATTGCAGGCCCTTAACATGACAGCATCGGCACAAACAATACAACTTGTCAATAGCAACAGTTTGTATTCCACAGTGATGAATTTTCAATTCAGTAAGCCCTCAACGGTGACAAACTGGCATTGCAAAAAAAAAAAAAAAAAAAAAAGAAGCTCTAGACGCATTGAATATCAACCGAAGAGTAATATTGTGGTGGAAACTGACATATTGTGGCATAACAAGAAACATGAGAAGAAACACGTTGTCAAATGAGGGGACAACACACGAACATACGAATAATTCTATAAACTTCACAGAGGACCAACATCTTGACAGTTATGAAGGAAGCCCACTACAGAGACATTCACAGCTATATCCGTGGTGCAAAACAGGTAATCATGTTCCGTCTCAGCAGAGTGGACATTGCACCCACTCCATACGAATCCGAATACGCCTTGTATCGTCATCTGAATTGGCGGGGCATTCATTACTATAAAATAAGTTTGTTAGCGAGAAATCACTAGTTTTTCACCAAAACACCAAAGAAATGTCGCCGCTTTCCATGATTTAAATTGCTTTTGGACCTATCAAAGACATATTCCTTGTCTTAAAATATAATAAGGGGTAAATATAAGACGGCAGGAAAAATTTCATAACGATGCAACAGATAGTTTTTTTTTCTTCAAAATAATTGATCGCGAATTACGGCATTCATTTCTGGACAGACTGGGAGTCTCTGTGGCGAAGTGGTCAAGCCGTTTGACTCGTGCTCAGAAGGTTGTGGGTTCGATTCCGGGCCGCATCCTTCGGTTTACGAGTTAAATGTTTCGGAGACTCCCGTGGGTCGTCGCTAAAAGCTAAGGAGTTCGTGCTTTGTGCGACGCTTTCCGTACTGCGGAAAAAGACCGAGCCATATGGGATAAAACCCGGTGCAATGAAGTCGACCCTGTCGACTTTTAAGCGACTTTTTTATTTCTGGACAGACTATAGACTTATTCGTACTGTGGCTAAATAAAGCTACCGAAAGCTACACATACATTTCTGTTAACAAACAAGACATACTTGGCAAGGTTCAAAGTGTTCATGTCTTGTCCATTATTATAATAATCACGTAAAGTACTAAATAATTATTCAAGCTATTTAATTAAATCCTTTGAGTATTTGTTCACATTAATTAAAACAGAACCTGACGAGTTGATGATTGTTGTGTTGTACTTTGTACTTGTACTTCTAGTCAAGGTGATTAGATCGCCGTGATCAAAAGAAGCCAAGTCGCGAAATAAAAAAGCCAAAGTAAAACCAAACGTTGCCAGTAAAAAATGAAAAAGCCAAAATAAAAGCCAAACATTGCCCAGTAAAAAGATATATTAAAAATATACTTACATCACATGAAGACCTCTTCTTCAAATAAGTATTCCTCTTCATTGTTGAAATTCAGTACAAGATTCATTAAAATATACAATTCCAGCTTTGAAATCATTCAACATTTTGGATGAAGGTACAAATTCATTACAGCACTTGTTTGAAGATAATAGTTCCGCTCTAATTCTAATAATTGCTTCTAAGAGAGACAGCTGAAGTCTGTTCCTTGCTTTGGTTTTTATGCATGTTAAAAGAGATAACACCCTCTCCACTGCAGCAATGCTAATAGGTGTTATTAAGCAAGTAAGAGCAAAAGAAGCAAGCTCTTTAAATTGGGGATGTTTCATGACTCCTTGCCAGAGCTGCTCTGCATTTTTAGGCAGTCCATTTTCTTTAAATTGTTCTTCTTCCTTCCAATCTATAAAAGGCAATTTTCTGTATTGTTCTTCAATAAATGTGTGGTGGTTTTCTTCAGCCAAATTCAAAAAGGGCAATTTCGAAAATAATGGTCTAGAAGCACTGGTTTAAGATTATTCCAGTGTTAAAACTAGTTAGATTGCGTGTAATTTGTGTGCCAGGATGTAAAACCAGGAGTTTCTACTCAAGATCTGCGCGGATGCTACGGAGTTTCGTGCATTCGAGCGAAGCAATCCTTGAGTGAATTTTTGGCAGCGTGTGTGGTTTCTGTGTTTTCGGTTTTTCAACATGGCGGAACAACGTGTGTTCTCCGAGCGGTCAGCAGTCAACCTAACGAGGCGGCGTGGACGCCGCGCAGGCAGAAAGAAGCAAGGTAAGCGTGGTGGTTTAAGACGTTTTAGACTCAAGTGTCACCGTCTAGGACTCAGGAATATCCGTATTCTGTATTGGAACTGCGCCAGCGTAAAACAACGGGGCTCTATTTTAGAAACCCTGGTTTACAGGAACGATATTGTAGCACTCCAGGAGACGAGACTGGGCGATCAGCTACTCCGAATTGCCGGCTTCAAATGTTTCTACAACAGACGACATCTGGGAATGGCGATTCTCGTTCGCGACAGCATGGTGGCGTCAGAGCTAGACATGTCCAGTTGGGACAGTGACGATATACAAATACAGGCGTTGAGAGTTCATTCCAGTATACCATTCGTGTTGGTTAATGTTTATGCCCGCAATGCGAGTATGGACGCCCAGAAGTGGCAGTGCTTAAGTGGCATATTAGGTCACGAGAGAAATGTTATTTTCTGTGGCGACTTCAACGCTAAAGGCAGATCATGGGGAAATATTTCCTCCAATACACAGGGGGAGGAGCTCGAGACTGCACTTGAAACCATTGACCTGGTTTGTATCAACAGTGGCTGTGTCACCAGGACAGCAAGCCGTCCAGGCGATGAGGACAGTGCTATTGATCTGGCGCTGGTTTCACCTTCACTCACTACAGTGTGTAGATGGGGTATCCTAGGACACCACGGCAGCGACCACCACCCTTGCAGCATATTGGTGGAGAAAGGCAGAACCAGGCAGCACAAGCTAAAGGTAAAGACTTTCCAGTATGACAGTACAGGGCAAGATGTGGTGAGTAAAATAAGACGTGACAAGCGCAGAAAGCTTCAGGGCAGGAAAAAAAGCTGGGAGCAGCCACCTTGGTGGAATTTCGAGGTGGAGAAGGCTTGGGTGGATAAGCGTAGTGCTGTAAGGAGATGGCAAAATGCCAAGAAGAACAGAGCTGGTCATCCTAGTCCCTGCATGCACTTAGAAAGAGAGATGCACACAAAAGTAAGCTATTTCAAAAAACTGGTCAAGGTGGTTAAAAGCGAAAAATGGGCAGAGGTGTGTCAAAGAGTAAGCACAGACAAGTCACTGAAATTGTTCTGGCGACTACATAAAAGCATGAGTGGTGTAGTCAAGAATAAGAGCATTTCTGACTTCCAAGGTGCTGACCTCATCTGGCAGAGGACTGACGAGGACAAGGGCAAAGCCCTCTTTGAACGCTATCTAGAGCAGAGCAACCAGACAGACATGGGAGGCCGAAATCTGGCCAAGGAGGTCACCTCAGACAGGTGCAAGGCCCAGAACACTTCGGATGAAGACACAGTGACAGTGAAAGAAATCAAGGCTGTACTTCGACGATCAAAAAAACAGCGCTCCAGGGCCTGATGGCATAAGATACGACGACATCAATAGGTGTACCGACAATGAGCTAGAGAAACTAGCAGACATGTACAACAACAGTATAGAGAGTGCTAGCATCAAGGAGGAGTGGTTACACAGCTATCTGATTCCCTTGCCGAAGCCTGACAAAGACCACAAAAAAATTCAGGGATATCGAATTATAACCATGCAGAATACAATAGGCAAGCTGCTGGAGAAGGTAATTGCCAGGAAAATATCAAGCCAGCTAGAGAGGCAAGGTGTTTTCCCACCTACCCTGGGTGGGTACCGTCCAAAAAGAGAAACCTGGACCAATGCAGCAGTCTTTGCCCATGATGTCTATGAAGGTTTCCACTCAGGCATTGAAACCTTTGCTGCAGCGATTGATCTTGAGGACGCATACAACAGAGTACCATTGGATTTTTTAATGCTTCAGCTTCTTGAACTAAAAGTAAGTCCATTCCTCCTTAGTTGGATCGCTGCAGCCCTCTTCCAACGGAAAGTAGTTTTTAGATGTGGCAGTTGGACTTCGGAACCAACAACAATATATCCTGGCCTACCACAGGGATCACCATTATCTCCGGTACTGTTCAACGCCTACACAGTGAGAATCACCAGTGAGCAGATCACTGGACCTGGCAGGACATTGTCATATGCCGATGATGTTTTAGTGTATCGTCAGGGTAAGGATAGAGAGCAGGTTGCTGTGGAACTACAAACCGAACTCAATCGCATAAGTACTTGGTGTGATGAAGCTGGGGCAATGGTCAACCCAACAAAGGCAACAGTGACTTGGTTCTCGTTGAATAATCATATTGTCAACACTCCAACACCAACTGTAATGCTGTGTTCAGAGACGGTGGAAAGAACGCAGGCAATGAATTACCTGGGGATACGGTTTGATCGAAGCCTTGCTTATAATGAGCACATAGACCAGGTGATAACAAAGGCCAAGCGGGGTTTGGCTGCGATGCGGGTGATGGCGGCAGCAAACTGTGAGCAGCGCCATCTATGTCTTCTGTACGAGGGGCTGGTCATGTCTGTTTTGGAGTATGCAATGGCAATCCTGACTCTCAGCCATAAGCAGATAGAAAGGATGGAAAGGATACAGAATGAAGCTATGCGCATTATTCTTGGATGTACAAGAGATACAGCATGCAGGGCGATGCGCTACCTTCTTGATTTTCCAACCATTGAAGAGAGAATACAAGTTTGCAGGGCACGCGCCTACCTCAGAGTTAACGCAAACACACAACATCCACTGCATAGTGAAATTATGAAGGTGAAGGGCAGCAGGTTAAAAAGAGGACGGTCGTGGATGGGTCAAGCCGAAGACATTCTTCAACAGGTGTGTTCACTTGAGGACTTAGAACCTGGCGAGGAGTGGGTGCAAGTGCCAACAGATTTCTGCACATCCTTTTCAGTTTGCATCCAACTAGATAGAAAATGCAGACAAGAAAATCCGGCTGCTGTGGAGGCTGAAGTACAAGCGTTGATTTTCGAGAATTCGCTAGACGGTGATGCGGTCATCTACACAGATGGGTCGGTCGTCCGACATGTGAGAAGCTCATGGGCCTTTACAGCTCGGGCCGGAGGGAGAATTGTGAAGGAGGACTCTGGTGCTTTCACTGAAACCACAAGTAGCCTGACTATGGAAGTCATGGCAGTAAGTAAAGCAATAACATGGCTCGAGACACAGACATTCACTAGGGCATGTTTCCTCAGCGACTCAATGAACATGATCAAGAGGATAGAGGAGGGGTCGATCCGAAGAGAATGGTTGCTGCCTCTGGAGCGGTCTCGGCTGGCAAAGATTAGTTTCATCTTCGTGCCAGGGCATGCGGGAGTACAAGGAAATGAGCGGGCTGACAAGCTCGCAGGTGAGGCTACTGTGGAGGGCGGACGCGCCATGGACCAGGCTGACATTCTGAATGCTCTACGAGAAGTAAGACTTTTGCGTGAACCAAGTGATGACTGTGAATCTACAACCATGGCCAGACTGCGAGAACAGCAAATTAAAAGAGGGGTGGCCAAACAAGAACACTACGCAGGAAGCCAAAGAAGATTGATAAACCAACACAGAACTGGTGTCGTTAGCCTCTACACGCTGCGGGATTTGCTGAGGAGGGGATCCTAGCACTTATGGACTGAATGGTTCGATGTGCAATGAGGATGATCTGTCGACTAACTAACTAACTAACTAACTAACTAGATCTTTAAATATATTTCTTGCTGAAGGAAGCCGCTTTCTAACTTGATCAAATGATTCTTCTCGCATTGATAAGCACCTTTCTTTGAGATCTAAGACCTCTTGTTGGCAATTAATTGTTGTATCAGAACTTTTTGAATGTAGTTATCACACTCTGACAGGAATTTGATGCCAAAATCAACATTAGAAACATCTTTTTTTCTTATTATTGGTATCATAAGTCCTACTATTAAGACGCTTATAACGCAAAAATAGTTCTTCATGTAATTCGTGAGGATCTGCCTTACTTTTCTGAAAAAAAAGGCTATTTAATCTTTCGAATTCCTGCACAATAGGGGTTGCAAAATGAGAATAAGGGTAGTTTCTTTGATCTAGAAGCATTTCCTTTATAAGTCGTGACTTAAATTTAGTGTCATAATTTGCTAATTCAGCAGAAATAAAATAAGCCTTGAGTTCTTTCCAATTCATTAGAATGTTGAACATTACTTTTTCCTGGACAAGCCAGGAGAAATTTTCTCAAAAGGAAGTGGTGCATTTCTACCTTGCTGAAATTCTGTCGATGAGTTCATAATTTTGAATAAATCTTTAAATGCTTCTCGTCTTAGATTGCTATGTCTAAACCAATTTGGTATTTCTGTCAGCAAAAATCCAATGTTTGAAGGTAGTTTGACACTGCATATTTGATGCACAATGCTAATGAATGGCAAACATACTTATACTGAACACATGAAGGAGATACATCTGTCATTCTGGACCAAACTGAATTGTCTGGTTCTAAATATTCAGGTACCGATTTGTTTAAGAATGTAACTTTGTAATTGTTTACAAAACGCCATCGTTCTAACCTCATTACATATGCGGATGTCTTTGCATTATTAATGAGCAAACCGATCGATAACGCTGCTGAAGGCTAAGTCGTGTGTGTGCTTACCAACGTGTGTTCGCGAATCAGCTGTTGGGAATGCAGGCATACGATGTGGGCGATTTGGGTTCAAATTGTATTTACCATATATCGCAAATCGTTGCATCTATTAGGTTGCTGTGTTAGAATAGAACATAGTTAATAGTGCCTGATAGAAACCTAGATTTATGTCAGTCAGTTGCTGAAGCAAGGAGAACTGTTAGATAATGAGGTAAGTTGGTAGGTGGAGATTCAGACAAAATTGTGCTTAGTTAGTTAGTTAGTTAGTCGACAGATCATCCTCGTTGCACATCGAACCATTCAGTCCATAAGTGCTCGGATCCCCTCCTCAGCAAATCCCGCAGCGTGTAGCGGCTAACGACGCCAGTTCTGTGTTGGTTTATCAATCTTCTTTGGCTTCCTGCGTAGTGTTCTTGTTTGGCCACCCCTCTTTTAATTTGCTGCTCTCGCAGTCTGGCCATTGTTGTAGATTCACAGTCATCACTTGGTTCTCGCAAAAGTCTCACTTCTCATAGAGCATTCAGAATGTCAGCCTGGTCCATGGCGCGACCACCCTCCACAGTAGCCTCACCTGCGAGCTTGTCAGCCCGCTCATTTCCCTTGTACTCCCGCATGCCCTGGCACGAAGATGAAACTAATCTTTGCCAGCCGAGACCGCTTCAGAGGCAGCAACCATTCTCTTCGGATCGACCCCTCCTCTATCCTCTTGATCATGTTCATTGAGTCGCTAAGGAAACAAGCCCTAGTGAATGTCTGTGTCTCGAGCCATGTTATTGCTTTACTTACTGCCATACTTCCATGGTCAGGCTACTTGTGGTTTCAGTGAAAGCACCAGAGTCCTCCTTCACAATTCTCCCTCCGGCACGAGCTGTAAAGGCCTATGAGCTTCTCACATGTCGGACGACCGACCCATCTGTGTAGATGACCGCGTCACCGTCTAGCGAATTCTCGAAAATCAACGCTTGTACTTCAGCCTCAACAGCAGCCGGATTTTCTTGTCTGCATTTTCTATTTAGTTGGATGCAAACTGAAAAGGATGTGCAGAAGTCTGTTGGCACTTGCACCCACTCCTCGCCAGGTTCTAAGTCCTCAAGTGAACACACCTGTTGAAGAATGTCTTCGGCTTGACCCATCCACGACCGTCCTCTTTTTAACCTGCTGCCCTTCACCTTCATAATTTCACTATGCAGTGGATGTTGTGTGTTTGCGTTAATTCTGAGGTAGGCGCGTGCCCTGCACACTTGTATTCTCTCTTCAATGGTTGGAAAATCAAGAAGGTAGCGCATCGCCCTGCATGCTGTATCTCTTGTACATCCAAGAATAATGTGCATAGCTTCATTCTGTATCCTTTCCATCCTTTCTATCTGCTTATGGCTGAGAGTCAGGATTGCCATTGCATACTCCAAAACAGACATGACCAGCCCCTCGTACAGAAGACATAGATGGCGCTGCTCACAGTTTGCTGCCGCCATCACCCGCATCGCTGCCAAACCCCGCTTGGCCTTTGTTATCACCTGGTCTATGTGCACATTATAAGCAAGGCTTAAATTGTGCTTAGTTACTAAGTAAAGAAAGGACTTAGTTCTTTGCCACCAGGAATGATGTAACTATTGTGTAGTAACTTAATAGTGAATTCATGGTGTGGAACACGGGATTTCTGTGTGAAGGTAAGTTTTCATATATATATATATATATATATATATATATATATATATATATATATATATATATATATATATATATATATATATATATATATATATATATATATGATGTGGCATTGTGTATATATATTAGGTCATGGCATGTGATACTTCCTGGAGTAATTCCGAACGCCGAATAGGTCGACGCGTGATAACAATGCGTGCCGTCGCGATATACATATGCGTTCTGAATTCTTGTCTTAGCTATCCTGTTCTTTCACACTGGCGCTATTGCGAGTGAGTGCTAAGGTGCTGGAAGTATGGAAGGATGCAAGGAGGTTGTATGAGACACGGGGACGTATAGGATATGGGGGATTTTAAAGCAAGTTATGAAAGTATAGGTTGGCAGACCAGGCCAACTATGAAGTTCGGTCCAGGCCAAGGCTAAACCACTTGGGAGGGCGGAACTGGAACATCACCCTTTTAACATGTGGGGAACATGTATTATCAAGAAGGCTTCTTGACTCTAAGGAAGAGTCTGATAAGAAGAGGTTGCTGCAGCGTGGGCAGGTGGTCCCACCAGCAAACAGGCATGTGTACATATTGGATGCGATCATGTACTATTCCTATATCCCGAGGGATGGTATATTGATCAGTATTATGTTTATTAATGAACATTGATAATGTAAGGAACGAGTCCAGGGAGTCTTTACCTTAAGGTGTAGTTTGATTAATTTTAGAACTATGATAACAGCGTACTATCACTAGTGACGTTAGCGACAACTGGTAGATGATTAGGGATAGGTGAGACCTACGATCAGACTCGTCATTCTGATTTCTTGCTCTGTTTGACGGGCTGTTCTGTGAGGCCAGCTGACATTAACGAACCCATGCTTTACTACTCTCCATATAGAGATAATGCTTTAGTTATTTGCATAACTAAGTAGCATGACTGAGGGTTGAGTAGTCATTGGTAGGATGCATGTGGACTAAGGTTTGGGCCAGTATATTCTCACCGGTCGCTCTTCCTTTTCAGGAGTTTGCCTGTTGAGGAACCAGTCAACTATACTTGTCGTTGGCGGGAAACCACTTCGTGTAACACAGCGAATGGTCCAATTCTTTACTTATCTCGCCAGACTCAACCACACCATGTGCACAGTGTGATTCATCATGCGTGAAGGTTTGCCTCCAGTGATTCAGGTGCCCTGAAGGTGCACGTGTGGGACATGATGGTTTGTGTTGTTTTTCTGCCTTAGAAGATACTCGATTTCAGCAAGGAATATTTCAGCAACTTGAGCAATCATGCTCACAGAAAGGAAACACCTGACCGTATACTATTACGGTGGTTCCGCCTAAACGCGGAAAGAATTTATTTAGACACTTGAATGGTTCCTATGACAGCTTTAGTGGCCGGTCTTGAGGAGACCTACACCAGCTTACAAATGGTACCTTGTGGCAAGTGTTAACAGGTGGAAGGGACAATTGATTATAGTCCAACCTGAATTGTCTCCCTTGGAAGTAGATGTCTGATTCTAATAGTGTACTGAAAGAGTATGAAGACTTTGAACTATGTTCGTGTAGGACTCTGTTACATATCAGTTGCCTTATCTGATATTCTACAACCAGTGTTACTGTGTTATGAGTGTGGGACCATTGAATTGGTCATTGACTTATTAGACAACCAGTGTTCCTGTGTTATGAGTGCGGGACCATTGAATTGGTCATAGACTTATTATCCAACCACGGGTAATGTACTACTGAGGGACCATTAGATTGGTCAGTGGCTACTTAGATTCATTGAAGTCACGAATAATTGGGGTCAAATTCAGGAGGATTGTCTCCCAGCCAGTGTTGATAGAGAACTGTGTATTAACAGTGACTTAGTAGGAGTGATGAAGATGCAGTTGGTCCAGTTGAGTGAGGTCCATCGGTGACTCTATTGTTGTTGATCCACGCTCTGGGGACGGAGTGGTCTCCAAGGTTCTAGTCATCTCACTGGAAGGAAGCCGGGTGAGTGGCGGACCGAATGGATCTGCATCCAATCTACTTCTCAACCTGATGATGACAACTATATCTCTGATTCTGTCTCTACTCTATCCTCTATTTGTGTAAATAGATTATTCTATCAGGATGTTCATTTCAGTTCTATATTCTCAAGGGTAGAATAAACTTTATGTAAGTTGACTTGCTCTTTGTATACTGATTGAGTGTGGTCTCGGACGATGCCTAAGTGTTCATTGTTCCACAGGAGTAGGTAGTTAGTGGGGGTCTAGAATCTGGAGGGGCTTGTAGACAAATGTAACTAATAAGAGATCAGCCACAGAGTAAAACTGTGTATCTGCCTATCCAACCCCTGGGGTTAGAATACACGGGAGTGCTAGAGACACCTCGGGTGTGGTTCACTCTCACTACCCAAGGCGATCTTGTCACACTCTAGATACAGAGTGGGAGCTCGTCCGGGATTATTCCAAGCTCTCTGTGTGTTGTAGAACTCTCGCATAGGGATAGGGACTTAGTCTATATCCTCTACTTCAGTCTACATAAGATTCTACTACTTCTACCTATCTCATAACTGTCTGACGGACATTTGGGTTGTGGTGTTTAGTTAATACTATTAATTAGTGATTAATTGTATTGCTTCACCCACACATACTTGAGTACCCACCTCTCATAGTCAACATGTCTACCCAAGAAATAGACGTAGACAAAGTTCAGGAAACTGGGCGTAAGTCAGGTCTAGAGGGAGATGCTTTGAAATCCTATGTGCAAGAGGTGGAAAGAAATTTTCGCCAAGAGGAAAGAGAGAGGAAGACAGCAGAAAGAGAACTGGAAGCCAGTAAAGTGGCTCTAGAGGAAAAGAGGATAGCGGCTGATAGTGAAATGAAACGGCTTGAGTTGGAAGCCGAGAGAGAAAGACGTGACCATGAGTATCGAATGAAGCTACTTGAGGCACAAGTACCTGCTACTGGGGTAACTGATGGAGCAGTGGGAGGAGGTGGACCTCCTAGCTCAGAGTCAACCAGTAGACGTGACTACCAGGCTATGAAGTGGCCTTTACCGCCGTTCGAACCTGAGAAAGAACAGATAGAGCAGTACTTAGAGAAGTACGAGGCCATGTCTATTGCAATGGGATTAGACAAACAGAAATGGTGTTTGAAACTTTCCCAGGGACTCAGAGGTGCCGGTTATGAAGTGTACGCACGCTTGCAACCGGGTTTACAGAATGATTACCCGCATTGAAAGCGGCTCTCTTGAAGAGATTTGAGATCACAGCGCACTCATACCGAAGGAAGTTTAGGACTTCCAAGGCGAGAGCCTGGCTAACTGTTTTCAGCATACAGTGTGAGATTGAACTCATACCTTCTAAAATGGATGGCCTTGACCGGATTTAATGAGTAAGTATGAAAGTTTGCGTGAGTTGATGTTGTAGATCAGATGTGAATGCAAATGTCGAAACCCTTGCGAAACTTCTTAGGTGAGAACGGGGCTGAGAGATTAGATATAGTCACCAAGTTAGCCGAAAGATACGTTGAAGTCTGTGGTCTCTTTGCTGTGTCGGTATGATGTGTGGTAACCTAATTAGCAATTAAAAATGGGTCAGTTAGACCAGACAACCCCGATCGGAGTGATGTATGATTGCTAAGATTTCTTTTAAAAGCAAAATGTAGTTAAAAATTAAAAAAAAATTCTAAAAGTTTGATAATTTGAGCTCGCACCAATCAACTCAAACAGCGGAATTTTGAAAAAAATAAGTTGTTATGAGGTTCGTTTAAAATAAAATTACTAAAATTTGCAACACAAGTGTCACAGATGAATATGTAGTCATAGTTCATTTGCTGTGAATAATCTTTATTAATATTATATAACTGATTTATACTTCTATCTATGATCTTAGATGTAAGGCCAAGTGATGGTATAGTTGTTGGTGTTGCATTCTAACGACATGGCCAAACTACTTGATCTTCTGTCTTCAAATAAATGTTGCACAGAGATGTTGATCCCACTGTCTGTCTGATTACAGCATTTCTTACTCAGTCTCGGATTGTTAAGTTGGCAGCTCTCTCAGGCATCTCATCTCGCAGGCTTTGCTTTGCGGAAGTGTGATTTTGATAAAGTCCAGGTTTGAGATTGTAGCATAGGGTTGTGTGAATATGTTGTTTATTATCTGTCGTTTTGCGGACATTGGTATATTTGGATGTTATCAGTATGGTGAATAGTTGATGTGTAAGTTGCACTAGCTTTTTGACATCTGATTTAGATTTCTCTGTGGCTATGCTCTGGGCTATTGCTAGAAAACATCATAGCCATGTACCCACTCAAGCCGAAGTGCAGTAAGAACACAGAAGGTATATCAGATATGTTCACAGTCAATACAGAGTGTGAGACGGGATTGTGTGCTCTCTCTCTCTGCCATTTATGTTTACATGGACAGAATATCCAAAGAAGCAAGTCTTGATAGAACAGATTCAGAAAATTTAGAACTCTTTAACGCCAGATGAAACAAACTGATCCACGGGAAAATAAATGAGCTTCTATTTGCAGACGCTCAGTGCCTGTTTTACAAGCGATGAGGGCAGACTACAAAAGCATATTAATAAATCTGAGTTCAACCTGCAGCTGATACAATATGAGTATAAACACAGCCCAAACCGAAGTAATGCAAGTTAGCAGATCGCCGGGCCCACTAGTAGTATACTGATAAATAGCACAACTCTGAATCAAGTTAACAAGGATCATCCTGGAGATATTAAAAATGCCATTGACAAACAAATAAGGGGTGAACAGGGCAGGCTTTTGATCAAATATACCCTGCACAGGCCAGGACAGTTAATAGCGCATATAATAGAATAAAAGCATCGAACTGAAACATAACCACTTTAGTTTGGATGTGTTGACTATGATAGGCCCTTTGATATCATTGGTAGGGAATCTTTTGGAAATTGGTGAGGCATTATTTATAGCATAGAAAATCATACTTAATAAGACGAGCCATGAACTGTATGTCATTACAGGTCAAGGACTTTTGCAGGAGCGATTCCTAAGACACCCGCTGGTCTTGATGTGACTGTTGGATAGCTATTAGCGCTCTTTTGTCGTCTTCTCCTTCACGGATTTCCTGGACCACCATATATAAGCGCTCCCTGGCTGATGCCGGGGAACACCACCGGCGTTGATTTGCCCTAATCATTGTCTATTCTCATCTTATCTCATCTTGTTCCTCTTGTAGCTTGCGGCGGTCGAGATGAAGCATAAACAACGGGATCGTGCCCGTTTATGGGCTTCAGATATCGAGATTTCCATGGGCCCTGTTATTATCTCTGTCTATCGTTTACATGACCGGCTTCGTCTTCTAGTTCCATGTGGTATGTTCATCATTGCTTGTTGTGGTATACTGTTAATTGGTAGCGTAGTTTTATGACCGAACCATTTAACTTGATTTTTCTAATGAAATCTAACGCTGCTTTCCACTTCGTTTTTGTTCAAGAACGAGCTAGAAAGCACGGACTGTTTGGTCTGGGGACTCGCCTAGCATCACCGGAAGTCTAGCTTTTCTGCTTTTCTGACTGTCTAATCCTCGTTCATAGACTTGGAAATGGCCACGAACTGTGCCTTCCTGGAGTACAGCGCAAGGCTTGAGAGACCTGGTGGAACCACTAGCCACTTCCGGTGTGGCTTAAAGACAGACCAAAAAATGTGTTCTATTCTGATTAATATTTTACTATTCTTTATTTGCAGGAAGCAACACTCACAATGCCTGGGCCTTTCTCATTGAGTATGATTAATTTGTACATAAAGATCAGGACAAAAAGAAGTAATAGTTTGTATAAGATACAGAAGACTTTCCCTGTTTGTTCAGCTTAGGAAACTGTAAACTTGACATTGGCAGTCAAAAATACACAGGAAAGAATCTCTGTGAGTTAGATGTACCAACAAACGAGTGGATGTCCCTGTTAGAGGATCTTAGTGAAGTTTGTTACGGTGATATGGAAGTCTGGAAAGACAATCTTCTAATTTATGTGTATACAGAATTTGGTGAATATGGAGAGGCTATTTAGCTGAACCAAAAGATTAAAGATCAACATTGTAGGAATAATTTAGCATCGCTCGTGAATGCTGCGGTCTTGTTCTTTAGAACTGGAAATTTACATGAAGCACATGCAATGTTAGATGATTTTAAAAAGCTGAAATCTCAACAAACATTTGCTGATCTTAAAATTAATGCTGTATGTGAGCTCGGTTATGCATTTCGTAAACTTGCTGGTGCTAAAAATCTCTAATTCTCCATCTCATTTCTGGAGTTTGTATTGTTATTCCGTCCATGTGATGAAAAAATACAGCTTATGCTTGCTATAGTATACCGACGCTGCACTCATTTCCACATCTACTCAGCTGACCCAGAGAATATTAATTCCCATGATTTTGCCCTTAAAGCTGCCACAAGTCTCTTCAAGCTAGGTACTACATCAAAAAGCACATCATTCAAAGCTGCAGCATTGATAGAACTGACTTTCTTGAAATATGGGGATGATATATGTGATTAACATATCTCATTTATTTGTTTTACTAACATTGCAATGACTAGTGATTTAATTATTATTACTTTAAATATTTTTGGTACACGTACATAATTACAACATATCATCACACCCCTTACACAAACACAAACCAGACTGTATACTACTACAAGAAACAAACATATATTAAGAAATGCACGTACAGAAAATCACCAAACAGCCAGGTCTCAGACATTTATGTTTTAGTTTAGGCATACACAAAATCGGGCCAGGTACAGCTATGCTGCAGACATCAGACAGGTGGGATATTATTTAGAACACACACTGATGCCCAAGGACGAATCTGCATAATACAGGTAGACAATACTACATGCATACACCATAGCAAACATACATGCACCACAACGAACATACACGCACCACCACATTACAATCATCAACCAATTGTTTACCAAGAGATTAGACACACTGCTCACGGAAACATCGAGAGGGCAAAATGTTATCCTTGCAGGGGACTTCAATTTTGTATTCTCAGATTTGGATATTGTAGGGGCAAGAAGGGCAGGAATCAAGACACAATTAAGGAGAAGTGACGAAAATTGAAGCAACCAACTGGATATACTGCAGAAAACCATAGACATACACAATTTAACAGACGCTTTCAGACACAGACACACTAATAACATTGATACAGCACACAAAAATAGGGCACACAGCAGATCCGATAGACTAGACAGAATATACACACCTGCAATACACCACGTAACACACACAACACACCTACAAGAAACATTTCAACACACATATCACAAAGCAGTACTAGCATATATCACTACAGACACTACAAAACGATCACCACATTAGAAATTCAACAACACACTATTCCAAAACACAGGTTATATGCAACACATGACACACCTCATTCTCGCAAACAAAAAACAAACTGTGTTTTTGTTTTCTTTGTTCTAAATATGGCCGAGACATGGCTGAGAGGTTGTGATTTCTGCCTCAGACTCAGAGGTACTGATTTTTTTGGGTCCTTGCTCGTTTTAAACTCAAGCGTAGTCCATACTCACTACTTTTGCATGTGGATTAGCTTTCCCTATTACAAGTGTCCCTCACCATCAGGGGAACATGTGACAAACTATTGTCTGTCAAGACAGCAAGGTGCCCGTGAGAATGGTCTCGTCATTTTTTAAACATTGAGCACAACCTACTACTGGCAACGCTGATCATATTCCTGTAAGAACCTAAGGCCTTGTCCACGCTTAGGTTCGTACCGGAATACGATCAGCGTTGCCAGTAGTGGGTTGTGCTCAATGTTTAAATCTCAAATCCGGAAAAAAATCAAATAAATCATAATTTTTTGATGTTTTTCATTATATTTCTGCATACACGTTGAGTTTTCGTGAAGGAAAACTCTTTAGAGAAGCCAACAAGCTCAAATTAGCTCCTATCTTTGCATTTAAAATGATTTATGTAAATTGACGTCTGAATGTGTAGAGCAAGAAGAACAAGGATAGGAAGATAAAGCAGCCCTGTCTTATTTCCCGTTGTCTAATATTTAATCATAGTAGAAAAGCAAAACTGGAACTGAAAGTCCTTGCAAGGAATAATTGTTAGTTATAGTGCATTTACATTTGGTTGCCTCTGTATAAAAATCCATATCTCAGTAACCAACTGAGGGAAAATGATGAGATTTAGCATATTACCTTATCATTATGCCCACGTAACAAAAAAACTGTTGTTCTGAAGATTGTACAGCAGATTTCAATGTTTGTTTATAATGCGGTATATAATTTACGGGTCAGGAATTAAGTCCATAATTTTAAATATTCCTTCAGCCAGAAAATCAGCGTTCAATGTTGAATATTCTCCGTGGTTCACGGGATTGGCCTTATAGCAAGAACCCCGCGCTGTGTAAACTGGGAGTGTTTAGAGATGTCGCCAATGTGGGTTATTTCATGAAACCTGATTATTATTATTATTATTTTAAATCTTACCACTTATCGCTAACATTGGAATGTGTGAATATTGTTCAGTGAGACTGAATGTGAAATTTTGTACACTTCAAAGCATTGCTATGAAGCTGTACACATATTTTTGCCAAGAAGCTGATCGCAGGAAACTGTTTCATACTATTATAAAATAAAAATTTAGTTGCATGTCCTTCACAGGACGTAGCAGTCAACCCCAGCATTTTTTCTATTCGTGAATCCTGGACAAATTTTACGTAGTTTGCGATTGCTTTCTGAACGATCGGTACCTATACCTTTTTCGAAAAAAAACCAGCACTGCTGTGTTTTGAACCCGGGTATACAGGCTCACAAACCGCGTTCGCAAGACCTTAGCCACGGCGTCTGGCCGTAATATTTGACTATTACTATTCTATTATACTATTGCACTATTATACTATTACTATTCGTACTATTCATACTATTACAAATTCCGAAAAAATGAACAGTGCATGCATTTGGTTTGAGCAAACGGTCATTTCTTCGATGGGTGCAAAAATCTGGAATTAAACCACCACGCAATAACCAAACGGTAGGTAGAAAGGCTATTGTAGATGATAGCTTTGACAAGGATGTCATAAGGCGAGCTATTATAAAAATGCTGGATGCCAAAGAAACAGTGACTGTAAGAAAACTTAGGGTTTGGTTGAGAAAGAACAATAACATAGACCTATCCAAAACAACTTTGTGGAAAATTATAAGGACATTAGGCTTCACTTTTAGAAAGTACAAGTGAGGTAGAAATATCCTTTGCGAGCAACCGCATTTAGAAGCTATGAGAAGCAGATACCTACCTGAAATAAGGGAAATGCGCAAAGAAAATTATGGCATAGTGTATTTGTATGAAACGTGGATCAATATGCACCACACAAGTGATAAGGGATGGCAATCAGTGGATGGAAAGATAAAGCGATATGTGCCCAGTAGTACAGGACAGCATTTGGTCATGGCCCATGCTGGTAATACACATAATGGCTTACTACAGAATACTGGAATAGTGTTCGTATTAAAGCATACAGACAATAGAGATTATCATAATAAGTTGAATGGTAATGTATTCAGAGATTGGCTCGAGAATACAGTGCTTCCATCCCTAGATAGACCGTCGTGTCCAATTATGGACAATGCATGATATCAATGTTGTTGCCCAAGAAAACAAAATACATACAGCATCGAGCACAAAGGGAGCAATACAGATATGGCTCCGAATGGAAAACATACCATTTCCAGAAACGTATTTCTAGCTAGAATTGTTGTCCCTTGTAAAACAGACGCCAAAAAGCAAGAAATATCAAATCGACAAGTTGATAGAAGAGCTTCGCCATGGGTGCTTGAGACTTCCGCTGTACAATTCTCGTTTAAACCCTATAGAACTTGTGTGGGCTAAAATTAAAGGACAGGTGGCAGCTGACAGTACTATATTCAAATTGTCTGAAGTCAAGATACTAACTCAGTT
Source organism: Cepaea nemoralis (assembly GCA_014155875.1). Lineage (NCBI taxonomy): Eukaryota > Metazoa > Mollusca > Gastropoda > Stylommatophora > Helicidae > Cepaea > Cepaea nemoralis. The sequence goes on along the minus strand of JACEFZ010016999.1, from coordinate 143,086 downwards.
CGCGCTATTAAATATTGATAAAAGTTAATGGGAAAAAAATGTGGGGACCATGTGTTGAAAGAGGAGGATGACTATTGGAGAAAGGATGGATTGAATTGTATGCAACCGAGAACAGTCATCAACCTTCTGGAATCGTGTGACACAGATTAAGGTCTGGGCAGATCGCAGACATTAATCCACATGCACACATACTTGGATATTTTTGCTCCAACTATTCAGAAGAAGAATTGCAGGCCCTTAACATGACAGCATCGGCACAAACAATACAACTTGTCAATAGCAACAGTTTGTATTCCACAGTGATGAATTTTCAATTCAGTAAGCCCTCAACGGTGACAAACTGGCATTGCAAAAAAAAAAAAAGCTCTAGACGCATTGAATATCAACCGAAGAGTAATATTGAGGTGGAAACTGACATATTGTGGCATAACAAGAAACATGAGAAGAAACACGTTGTCAAATGAGGGGACAACACACGAACATACGAATAATTCTATAAACTTCACAGAGGACCAACATCTTGACAGTTATGAAGGAAGCCCACTACAGAGACATTCACAGCTATATCCGTGGTGCAAAACAGGTAATCATGTTCCGTCTCAGCAGAGTAGACATTGCACCCACTCCATACGAATCCGAATACGCCTTGTATCGTCATCTGAATTGGCGGGGCATTCATTACTATAAAATAAGTTTGTTAGCGAGAAATCACTAGTTTTTCACCAAAACACCAAAGAAATGTCGCCGCTTTCCATGATTTAAATTGCTTTTGGACCTATCAAAGACATATTCCTTGTCTTAAAATATAAGGGGTAAGTATAAGACGGCAGGAAAAATTTCATAGCGATGCAACAGACAGTTTTTTTTTTCAAAATAATTGATCGTGAATTACGGCAATCATTTCTGGACAGACTGGGAGTCTCTGTGGCGAAGTGGTCAAGCCGTTTGACTCGTGCTCAGAAGGTTGTGGGTTCGATTCCGGGCCGCATCCTTCGGTTTACGAGTTAAATGTTTCGGAGACTCCTGTGGGTCGTCGCTAAAAGCTAAGGAGTTCGTGCTTTGTGCGACGCTTTCCGTACTGAGGAAAGAGACCGAGCCATATGGGATAAAACCCGGTGCAATGAAGTCGACCCTGTCGACTTTTAAGCGACTTTTTTATTTCTGGACAGACTATAGACTTATTCGTACTGTGGCTAAATAAAGCTACCGAAAGCTACACATACATTTCTGTTAACAAACAAGACATACTTGGCAGGTTCAAAGTGTTCATGTCTTGTCCATTATTATAATAATCACGTAAAGTACTAAATAATTATTCAAGCTATTTAATTAGATCTTTGAGTATTTGTTCACATTAATTAAAACAGAACCTGACGAGTTGATGATTGTTATGTTGCACTTTGTACTTGTACTTCTAGTCAGGGTGACTAGATCGCCGTGATCAAAAGAAGCCAAGTCGCGAAATAAAAAAGCCAAAGTAAAACCAAACGTTGCCAGTAAAAAATGAAAAAGCCAAAATAAAAGCCAAACATTGCCCAGTAAAAAGATATATTAAAAATATACTTACATCACATGAAGACCTCTTCTTCAAATAAGTATTCCTCTTCATTGTTGAAATTCAGTACAAGATTCATTAAAATATACAATTCCAGCTTTGAAATCATTCAACATTTTGGATGAAGGTACAAATTCATTACAGCACTTGTTTGAAGATAATAGTTCCGCTCTAATTCTAATAATTGCTTCTAAGAGAGACAGCTGAAGTCTGTTCCTTGCTTTGGTTTTTATGCATGTTAAAAGAGATAACACCCTCTCCACTGCAGCAATGCTAATAGGTGTTATTAAGCAAGTAAGAGCAAAAGAAGCAAGCTCTTTAAATTGGGGATGTTTCATGACTCCTTGCCAGAGCTGCTCTGCATTTTTAGGCAGTCCATTTTCTTTAAATTGTTCTTCTTCCTTCCAATCTATAAAAGGCAATTTTCTGTATTGTTCTTCAATAAATGTGTGGTGGTTTTCTTCAGCCAAATTCAAAAAGGGCAATTTCGAAAATAATGGTCTAGAAGCACTGGTTTAAGATTATTCCAGTGTTAAAACTGGTTAGATTGCGTGTAATTTGTGTTCCAGGATGTAAAACCAGGAGTTTCTACTCAAGATCTGCGCGGATGCTACGGAGTCACGAGCATCGAGCGAAGCAATCCTTGAGTGAATTTTTGGCAGCGTGTGTGGTTTCTGTGTTTTCGGTTTTTCAACATGGCGGAACAACGTGTGTTCTCCGAGCAGTCAGCAGTCAACCTAACGAGGCGGCGTGAACGCCGCGCAGGCAGAAAGAAGCAAGGTAAGCGTGGTGGTTTAAGACGTTTTAATCTCAAGTGTCACCGTCTAGGACTCAGGAATATCCGTATTCTGTATTGGAACTGCGCCAGCGTAAAACAACGGGGCTCTATTTTAGAAACCCTGGTTTACAGGAACAATATTGTAGCACTCCAGGAGACGAGACTGAGCGATCAGCTAACCGAATTGCCGGCTTCAAATGTTTCTACAACAGACGACATCTGGGAATGGCGATTCTCGTTCGTGAAAGCATGGTGGCGTCAGAGCTAGACATGTCCAGTTGGGACAGTGACGATATACAAATACAGGCGTTGAGAGTTCACTTCCAGTATACCATTCGTATTGGTTAATGTTTATGCCCGCAATGCGAGTATGGACGCCCAGAAGTGGCAGTGATTAAGTGACATATTAGGTCACGAGAGAAATGTAATTTTCTTTGGCGACTTCAACGCTAAAGGCAGATCATGGGGAAATATTTCCTCCAATACACAGGGGGAGGAGCTCGAGACTGCACTTGAAACAATTGACCTGGTTTGTATCAACAGTGGCTGTGTCACCAGGACAGCAAGCCGTCCAGGTTATGAGGACAGTGCTATTGATCTGGCGCTGGTTTCACCTTCACTCACTACAGTGTGTAGATGGGGTATCCTAGGACACCACGACAGCGACCACCACCCTTGCAGCATATTGGTGGAGAAAGGCAGAACCAGGCAGCACAAGCTAAAGGTAAAGACTTTCCAGTATGACAGTACAGGGCAAGATGTGGTGAGTAAAATAAGACATGACAAGCGCAGAAAGCTTCAGGGCTAGGAAAAAAAGCTGGGAGCAGCCACCTTGGTGGAATTTTGAGGTGGAGAAGGCTTGGGTGGATAAGCGTAGTGCTGTAAGGAGATGGCAAAATGCCAAGAAGAACAGAGCTGGTCATCCTAGTCCCTGCATGCACTTAGAAAGAGAGATGCACACAAAAGTAAGCTATTAAAAAACTGGTCAAGGTGGTTAAAAGCGAAAAATGGGCAGAAGTGTGTCAAAGAGTAAGCACAGACAAGTCACTGAAATTGTTCTGGCGACTACATAAAAGCATGAGTGGTGTAGTCAAGAATAAGAGCATTTCTGACTTCCAAGGTGCTGACCTCATCTGGCAGAGGACTGACGAGGACAAGGGCAAAGCCCTCTTTGAACGCTATCTAGAGCAGAGCAACCAGACAGACATGGGAGGCCGAAATCTGGCCAAGGAGGTCACCTCAGACAGGTGCAAGGCCCAGAACACTTCGGATGAAGACACAGTGACAGTGAAAGAAATCAAGGCTGTACTTCGACGATCAAAAAACAGCGCTCCAGGGCCTGATGGCATAAGATACGACGACATCAATAGGTGTACCGACAATGAGCTAGAGAAACTAGCAGACATGTACAACAACAGTATAGAGAGTGCTAGCATCAAGGAGGAGTGGTTACACAGCTATCTGATTCCCTTGCCGAAACCTGACAAAGACCACACAAAAATTCAGGGATATCGAATTATAACCATGCAGAATACAATAGGCAAGCTGCTGGAGAAGGTAATTGCCAGGAAAATATCAAGCCAGCTAGAGAGGAAAGGTGTTTTCCCACCTACCCTATGGTGGGTACCGTCCAAAAAGAGAAACCTGGACCAATGCAGCAGTCTTTGCCCATGATGTCTATGAAGGTTTCCACTCAGGCATTGAAACCTTTGCTGCAGCGATTGATCTTGAGGACGCATACAACAGAGTACCATTGGATTTTTTAATGCTTCAGCTTCTTGAACTAAAAGTAAGTCCATTCCTCCTTAGTTGGATCGCTGCAGCCCTCTTCCAACGGAAAGTAGTTTTTAGATGTGGCAGTTGGACTTCGGAACCAACAACAATATATCCTGGCCTACCACAGGGATCACCATTATCTCCGGTACTGTTCAACGCCTACACAGTGAGAATCACCAGTGAGCAGATTCACTGGACCTGGCAGGACATTGTCATATGCCGATGATGTTTTAGTGTATCGTCAGGGTAAGGACAGAGAGCAGGTTGCTGTGGAACTACAAACCGAACTCAATCGCATAAGTACTTGGTGTGATGAAGTTGGGGCAATGGTCAACCTAACAAAGGCAACAGTGACTTGGTTCTCGTTGAATAATCATATTGTCAACACTCCAACACCAACTGTAATGCTGTGTTCAGAGACGGTGGAAAGAACGCAGGCAATGAATTACCTGGGGATGCGGTTTGATCGAAGCCTTGATTATAATGAGCACATAGACCAGGTGATAACAAAGGCCAAGCGGGGTTTGGCTGCGATGCGGGTGATGACGGCAGCAAACTGTGAGCAGCGCCATCTATGTCTTCTGTACGAGGGGCTGGTCATGTCTGTTTTGGAGTATGCAATGGCAATCCTGACTCTCAGCCATAAGCAGATAGAAAGGGTGGAAAGGATACAGAATGAAGCTATGCGCATTATTCTTGGATGTACAAGCTCGCAGGTGAGGCTACTGTGGAGGGCGGACGCGCCATGGACCAGGCTGAATGCTCTTCGAGAAGTAAGACTTTTGCGTGAACCAAGTGTTGACTGTGAATCTACACCCATGGCCAGACTGCGAGAACAGCAAATTAAAAGAGGGGTGGCCAAACAAGAAAACTAAGCAGGAAGCCAAAGAAGATTGATAAACCAACACAGAACTGGTGTCGTTAGCCGCTACACGCTGCGGGATTTGCTGAGGCGGGGATCCGAGCACTTATGGACTGAATGGTTCGATGTGCAACGAGGATGATCTGTCGACTAACTAACTAACTAACTAACTAACTAACTAACTAGATCTTTAAATATATTTCTTGCTGAAGGAAGCCGCTTTCTAACTTGATCAAATTCTTCTTCTCGCATTGATAAGCACCTTTCTTTGAGATCTAAGACCTCTTGTTGGCAATTAATTTTTGTATCAGAACTTTTTTGAATGTAGTTATCACACTCTGACAGGAATTTGATGCCAAAATCAACATTAGAAACATCTTTTTTTCTTATTATTGGTATCATAAGTCCTACTATTAAGACGCTTATAATGCAAAAATATTTCTTCATGTAATTCGTGAGGATCTGCCTTACTTTTCTGAAAAAAAGGCTATTTAACCTTTCGAATTCCTGCACAATAGGGGTTGCAAAATGAGAATAAGGGTAGTTTCTTTGATCTAGAAGCATTTCCTTTATAAGTCGTGACTTAAATTTAGTGTCATAATTTGCTAATTCAGCAGAAATAAAATAAGCCTTGAGTTCTTTCCAATTCATTAGAATGTTGAACATTACGTTTTCCTGGACAAGCCAGGAGAAATTTTCTCAAAAGGAAGTGGTGCATTTCTAGCTTGCTGAAATTCTGTCGATGAGTTCATAATTTTGAATAAATCTTTAAATGCTTCTCGTCTTAGATTGCTATGTCTAAACCAATTTGGTATTTCTGTCAGCAAAAATCCAATGTTTGAAGGTAGTTTTGACACTGCATATTTGATGCACAATGCTAATGAATGGCAAACATACTTATACTGAACACATGAAGGAGATACATCTGTCATTCTGGACCAAACTGAATTGTTGCATCCAACCATACTGGAAGCACCATCGGATGCAAAACCAATGCAAATTTTTAATGCTTGATTACATTTTTCAATTTCAGTGTTAATCAAATTAAATATATTATCCCCTGTAGCCTCCTGAACTGGAATCAAACCTAGAAAACTAGTAGTAATTTCATTTCTTTTATCACTGAGGTATCTAACTAAAATGCACAAATACTTTTGGGTCGAGACATCAGTGGACTCATCAATGATGAGTGCATACTTCTTGTTTTGCAGATCTAGAATTAGATCAGGTCTTAGAGAGGTCTTAGTGATGTGCACTTCGTTCGGTGCAACTTTATCTGACCAAGAGTGCTGCCACATCCATGGGCCTACCATTATTTCACCTAAGTGACCGATGGTGTGTATGGCACTATGGCAGGCCATGCTAACGGCAATTTGTAACTCTGCTAATTTGACTTTATCATCAATTTTCTTGCTTATTGTCACCACTAAAAGTGGTTTTTGTGAAGATGGCGCGCTCCGCTTGTGTTTTTCTGTTGTTGCATGATTTGCGAGATTTGAAAATCCTGGAACAATATTACAATTTGCAATATGCCTGTTCAGAACCGTCAGTGGATTTCTTGAGCCACACAAATGTCTTTTCCCATTGATCATTATATTTCCGATTAGTATCATAACATGGTTTCCACTTTGGCATGATAATAGGCGCAGTCAATAATATTAATAAGAAATACTTGCGACTTGCGATTGCGATGAAGGTATAATTAATTTGAAAACTAAACTAAACAGTAAGGTGCTTCCAGTATGGTTGGATGCAACAATTCAGTTTGGTCCAGAATGAGAGATGTATCTCCTTCATGTGTTCAGTATAATTGTGTTTGCCATTCATTGGCATTGTGCATCAAATATGCAGTGTCAAAACTACCTTCAAACATTGGATTTTTGCTGACAGAAATACCAAATTGGTTTAGACATAGCAATCTAGGACGAGAAGCATTTAAAGATTTATTCAAAATTATGAACTCATCAACAGAATTTCAGCAAGCTAGAAATGCACCACTTCCTTTTGAGAAAATTTCTCCTGGCTTGTCCGGGGAAAAGTAATGTTCAACATTCTAATGAATTGGAAAGAACTAGTTCTGCTTAATTAGTAAATTATGACACTAAATTTAAGTCACGACGTATAAAGGAAATGCTTCTAGATCAAAGAAACTACTTTTATTTTCATTTTGCAACCCCTATTGTGCAGGAATTCGAACGGTTCAATAGCCTTTTTTTCAGAAAGGTAAGGCAGATCCTCACGAATTACATGAAGAACTATTTTTGCATATAAGCGTCTTAATAGTAGGACTTATGATACCAATAATAAGAAAAAAGATGTTTCTAATTGTGACGAAACGCGATTATCTGTCTGTTGTCGTCAGGATCCCGCACTATTTTGGCGCGTCATCGGGGGACTTTCCCAGCTATAGACTGAGGGAAGCCGATGGAGGAATTACCGTCTAGAATCTTCTCGGAGCACCTGAATTTGAGTGACCCGTGAGGCTGGGTATAGCACTAAATTCTCGTGCAGAGAGATCTAGAAATTCTAGGCGGGGAATGAATGTTTCCCGAGAAGGTGTCTTTTCCCAAGAAGCACTAGCTCCTCGTGCGCATGAGTTGGCACGAGTGGGGAAATGCGGCTAAACCATTCATTCACTTCATGACTCTCGAAGAGAGCAGACGCAGGCCTGTGTTGAGCCATTTTGTGTTGCGTCTCACCTCAACCATGTTTCGGCTGACTGTTATAGAAAGGAGGCTGATGAGCCCTTGAACAGTTCTGAAAGCTGACTGGAGTCTGGTTCTAAATATTCAGGTACCGATTTGTTTAAGAATGTAACTTTGTAATTGTTTACAAAACGCCATCGTTCTAACCTCATTACATATGCGGATGTCTTTGCATTACTAATGAGCAAACCGATCGATAACGCTGCTGAAGGCTAGGTCGTGTGTTTGTTTACCAACGTGTGTTCGCGAATCAGCTGTTGGGAATGCAGGCATGCGATGTGGGCGATTTGGGTTCAAATTGTATTTACCATGTATCGCAAATCGTTGCATCTATTAGGTTGCTGTGTTAGAATAGAACATAGTTAATAGTGCCTGATAGAAACCTAGATTTATGTCAGTCAGTTGCTGAAGCAAGGAGAACTGTTAGATAATGAGGTAAGTTGGTAGGTGGAGATTCAGACAAAATTGTGCTTAGTTACTAAGTAAAGAAAGGAACTTAGTTCTTTGCCACCAGGAATGATGTAACTATTGTGTAGTAACTTAATAGTGAATTCATGGTGTGGAACACGGGATTTCTGTGTGAAGGTAAGTCTTCATTGATGATATATATATATATATATATATATATATATATATATATATATATATATATATATATATATATATATATATATATATATATATATATATATATGATGTGGCATTGTGTATATATATTAGGTCATGGCATGTGATACTTCCTGGAGTAATTCCGAACGCCTGAATAGGTCGACGCGTGATAACAATGCGTGCCGTCGCGATATACATATGCGTTCTGAATTCTTGTCTTAGCTATCCTGTTCTTTCATACTGGCGCTAGTGCGAGTGAGTGCTAAGGTGCTGGAAGTATGGAAGGATGCAAGGAGGTTGTATGAGACACGGGGACATATAGGATATGGGGGATTTGAAAGCAAGTTATGAAAGTATAGGTTGGCAGACCAGGCCAACTATGAAGTTCGGTCCAGGCCAAGGCTAAACCACTTGGGAGGGCTGAACTGGAACATCACCCTTGGAACATGTGGGGAACATGTATTATCAAGAAGGCTTCTTGACTCTAAGGAAGAGTCTGATAAGAAGAGTTTGCTATAGCGTGGGCAGGTGGTCCCACCAGCAAACAGGCATGTGTACATATTGGATGTGATCATGTACTATTCCTATATCCCGAGGGATGGTATATTGATCAGTATTATGTTTACTAATGAACATTGATAATGTAAGGAACGAGTCCAGGGACTCTTTACCTTAAGGTTTAGTTCGATTAATTTTAGAACTATGATAACAGCGTACTATCACTAGTGACGTTAGCGACAACTGGTAGATGATTAGGGATAGGTGAGACCTACGATCAGACTCGTCATTCTGATTTCTTGCTCTGTTTGACGGGCTGTTCTTTGAGGCCAGCTGACATTAACGAACCCATGCTTTACTACTCTCCATATAGAGATAATGCTTTAGTTATTTGCATAACTAAGTAGCATGACTGAGGGTTGAGTAGTCATTGGTAGGATGCATGTGGACTAATGTTTGGGCCAGTATACTCTCACCGGTCGCTCTTCCTTTTCAGGAGTTTGCCTGTTGAGGAACCAGTCAACTATACTTGTCGTTGGCGGGAAACCACTTCGTGTAACACAGCGAAGGGTCCAATTCTTTACTTATCTCGCCAGACTCAACCACACCATGTGCCCAGTGTGATTCATCATGCGTGAAGGTTTGCATCCAGTGATTCAGGTGCCCTGAAGGTGCACGTGTGGGACATGATGGTTTGTGTTGTTTTTCTGCCTTAGAAGATACTCTATTTCAGCAAGGAATATTTCAGCAACTTGAGCAATCATGCTCACAGAAAGGAAACACCTGACCGTATACTATTACGGTGGTTCCGCCTAAACGCGGAAAGAATTTATTTAGACACTTGAATGGTTCCTATGACAGCTTTAGTGGCCGGTCTTGAGGAGACCTACACCAGCATACAAATAGTATCTTGTGGCAAGTGTTAACAGGTGGAAGGGACAATTGATTATAGTCCAACCTGAATAGTTTCCCTTGGAAGTAGATGTCTGATTCTAATAGTGTACTGAAAGAGTATGAAGACTTTGAACTGTGTTCGTGTAGGACTCAGTGACATATCAGTTGCCTTATCTGATTCTACAACCAGTGTTACTGTGTTATGAGTACGGGACCATTGAATTGGTCATTGACTTATTCTACAACCAGTGTTACTGTGTTATGAGTGCGGGACCATTGAATTGGTCAATAGACTTATTATCCAACCACGGGTAATGTACTACTGAGGGACCATTAGATTGGTCAGTGGCTACTTAGATTCATCTGAAGTCACGAATAATTGGGGTCAAATCCAGGAGGATTGTCTCCCAGCCAGTGTTGATAGAGAACTGTGTATTAACAGTGACTTAGTAGGAGTGATGAAAGATGCAGTTGGTCCAGTTGAGTGAGGTCCAGCGGTGACTCTATTGTTGTTGATCCACGCTCTGGGGACGGAGTGGTCTCCAAGGTTCTAGTCATCTCACTGGAAGGAAGCCGGGTGAGTGGCGGACCGACTGGACGGGACATCTGCATCCAATCTACTTCTCAACCTGATGATGACAACCATATCTCTGATTCTGTCTCTACCCTATCCTCTATTTGTGTAAATAGATTATTCTATCAGGATGTTCATTTCAGTTCTATATTCTCAAGGGTAGAATAAACTTTATGTATGTTGACTTGCTCTTTGTATACTGATTGAGTGTGGTCTCGGACGATGCCTAAGTGTTCATTGTTCCACAGGAGTAGGTAGTTAGTGGGGGTCTAGAATCTGGAGGGGCTTGTAGACAAATGTAACTAATATGAGATCAGCCACAGAGTAAAAATGTGTATCTGCCTATCCAACCCCTGGGGTTAGAATACACGGGAGTGCTAGAGACACCTCGGGTGTGGTTCACTCTCACTACCCAAGGCGATCTTGTCACACTCCAGATACAGAGTGGGGGCTCGTCCGGGATTATTCCAAGCTCTCTGTGTGTTGTAGAACTCTCGCATAGGGATAGGGACTTAGTCTATATCCTCTACTTCAGTCTACATAAGATTCTACTACTTCTACCTATCTCATAACTGTCTGACGGACATTTGTGTTGTGGTGTTTAGTTAATACTATTAGTTAGTGATTAATTGTATTGCTTCACCCACACATACTTGAGTACCCACATCTCATAGTCAACATGTCTACCCAAGAGTTAGACTTAGACAAAGTTCAGGAAACTGGGCGTAAGTCAGGTCTAGAGGGAGATGCTTTGAAATCCTATGTGCAAGAGGTGGAAAGAAATTTTCGCCAAGAGGAAAGAGAGAGGAGGAGAGCAGAAAGAGAACTGGAAGCCAGTAAAGTGGCTCTAGAGGAAAAGAGGATAGCGGCTGATAGTGAAATGAAACGGCATGAGTTGGAAGCCGAGAGAGAAAGACGTGACCATGAGTATCGAATGAAGCTACTTGAGGCACAAGTACCTGCTATTGGTGTAACTGATGGAGCTGTGGGAGGAGGTGTACCTCCTAGCTCAGAGTCTAACCAGTAGACGTGACTATCAGGCTATGAAGTGGCCTTTACAGCCGTTCGAACCTGAGAAAGAACGGATAGACCAGTACTTAGAGAAGTACTGAGGCCATGTCTATTGCAATGGGATTAGACAAACAGAAATGGTGTTTGAAACTCTCCCAGGGACTCAGAGGCGCCGGTTATGAAGTGTACGCACGCTTGCCACCGGGTTTACAGAATGATTACCCGGCATTGAAAGCGGCTCTCTTGAAGAGATTTGAGATCACAGCGCACTCATACCGAAGGAAGTTTAGGACTTCTAAGCGAGAGCCTGGCGAACTGTTTTCAGCATACAGTGTGAGATTGAACTCATACCTTCTTAAATGGATGGCCTTGGCCGGATTTAAAGAGGAGTATGAAAGTTTGCGTGAGTTGATGGTTGTAGATCAGATGCGAATGCAAATGTCGAAACCATTGCGGAACTTCTTAGGTGAGAATGGGGCTGAGAGATTAGATATAGTCACCAAGTTAGCCGAAAGATACGTTGAAGTCTATGGCGAGACTGGGGACACCAGTCCAACAGATCCGAGATCGAAAGATCAGGATCAAGGTAAGTCAAAGAAGGCAAAGAAGACCAATGGTTCTGTTGAACCAAGTAAACAGGTAAACTCTTTAGAGAAGATCTCTAACGTCAACCAAGGTAAGAATAGCCCACCTAGTTCTCCAAAGAGGAAGTGGAGTGAACGATGGTGCAAATTCTGCAAGTCCAGCACTCACAATACGAGTGAGTGCAAGAGTAAGCCCAAGGACTTTCACTTTGCTTGTCTTGCAGAGGTTAGGGATAGACCATGCAGGAAAGTGAAGTCGGTTGATGGGAATGTAGAACCTAGACGACCTCCAGTGGTTGAGAGAGTAGAAGTGAACGGGCAACAGGTGATGTGCCTCTATGACACAGGATTGCAATTTCCTGCTGTAATTGCATCCCACCTGACAGGCCCAGAGCAACTCACCGGGGAGATAACGGAGATACAGCCAGCCAGTAGGAGTGCTGTAGCGCTACGTTGCCCGATTGCCAATGTGGAGATTCGGAGCAAGTACGTTACTGGACGCATTCAGGCGGCAGTAGTACCTGATCCTCTCTATCCCCTAATTCTTGGCCGGAAGTACGTGTTTCTGGGCGAACCAGAACACCCTAGCATCCATAAGTCTAGGCAGGTCAGATATACAGAGGAAGAGGGTCTAGAAAAGGTAAGTCTCCGGAAAACTCACCCGGATGTGATGAGTAGTGCTCGGAGCAAGGATGCGACGGAGTGTCCTTGTTCGGAATGGTTGTCCAACGATGAGAACCCGTTAACTCAGGGTAAGTTCGAATCTGACAACCGGTCACCGTTAATTCAGACCGGAACAGAGAAGCGGCAGAAGGAACGTAAGTTAGTTCCTGAGAGCTTCAGAGCTAATCTGCTGCGAACGGTACATGTCAGGTCCCCAACCGGACATCTGACTGTAGGGACAACCAGTAAGTGTCTATCCCGGTACTATTGGTGGCCGGGAATGACAGGCGACGTGCGCAGATATATCAGGTCTTGTCCTGAGTGCCGTAAATGCACACCTGAGAAACGGACGAAGACGAAGATATCCTTAGCGGTTGGAGACCGAGTTCTAGTACTCCTCCCAATCGAGGGGAACGAATTCGAAATCGGGTGGCAGGGCCCATTCCTAGTGGATAAAGTGGGGCTCCACAAGCACTATGGAGTGGCGATCCTGGGAAAGTCTTCTACTTTCCATTCCAGTCTCCTCATGCGCTATGAGGGGAAGCCCGATGATAAGTCTACCAGCCCAAGGGCGCAGAGATTCGCTGAGAGAACGGTTCGGGGTTCAGGTCAGGTAGCGGAAAGCCTGTCACACCATAGGAAGTCCTATATGTATGTGCAGGTACCTTCTTCGGTTCAGCCCGGTGCTCGGGGGAACATGACCGGCCAAAGGAACACCCGCAGTGCTAGCTACACTGAGAACCGTGGTCGGAAGAGGTGGGTTGTGTCGGAACGTACACAGACCCCTGGTTCCTCAACCCGACCGACTGCAGTCCAGCTGGGTCCTCGAAAGGGGAAGCTGGAATTGCAGAAGTCCAGTAAACTCTGGCAGGAACGATCGTTAAATCAGATCGAGACGGGAGCTCTGGTCCGCAAGACACTGCGAGATGCCCGATCGCAGTAGCGGAGTAGGCGTTGATCACCCGTGATACTGAATAGCTTGTCTACCCCACCAAAGGTGGTAAAAGTATCCTATGAAATATTGACGGGTTAGACTTCCTCACCCGCCATCCGGTCTCTAAGAAGGAAGAAAGAACGACATAGACAGCTTCTGCGTAGAAGTGGAACGACGGGGTCGATCCTCTTAAAGTGGGGGCCTATGTGACGAAACGCGATTATCTGTCTGTTGTCGTCAGGATCCCGCACTATTTTGGCGCGTCATCGGGGGACTTTCCCAGCTATAAATAGACTGAGGGAAGCCGATGGAGGAATTACCGTCTAGAATCTTCTCGGAGCACCTGAATTTGAGTGACCCGTGAGGCTGGGTATAGCACTAAATTCTCGTGCAGAGAGATCTAGAAATTCTAGGCGGGGAATGAATGTTTCCCGAGAAGGTGTCTTTTCCCAAGAAGCACTAGCTCCTCGTGCGCATGAGTTGGCACGAGTGGGGAAATGCGGCTAAACCATTCATTCACTTCATGACTCTCGAAGAGAGCAGACGCAGGCCTGTGTTGAGCCATTTTGTGTTGCGTCTCACCTCAACCATGTTTCGGCTGACTGTTATAGAAAGGAGGCTGATGAGCCCTTGAACAGTTCTGAAAGCTGACTGGAGTCTGGTTCTGAATATTCAGGTACTTATTTGTTTAAGTCATTTAACTTTGTAATTGTTTACAAAACGCCATCGTTCTAACCTCATTACATATGCGGATGTCTTTGCATTACTAATGAGCAAACCGATCGATAACGCTGCTGAAGGCTAGGTCGTGTGTTGTTTACCAACGTGTGTTCGCGAATCAGCTGTTGGGAATGCAGGCATGCGATGTGGGCGATTTGGGTTCAAGTTGTATTTACCATGTATCGCAAATCGTTGCATCTATTAGGTTGCTGTGTTAGAATAGAACATAGTTAATAGTGCCTGATAGAAACCTAGATTTATGTCAGTCAGTTGCTGAAGCAAGGAGAACTGTTAGATAACCAGGTAAGTTGGTAGGTGGAGATTCAGACAAAATTGTGCTTAGTTACTAAGTAAAGAAAGGAACTTAGTTCTTTGCCACCAGGAATGATGTAACTATTGTGTAGTAACTTAATAGTGAATTCATTGTGTGGAACACGGGATTTCTGTGTGAAGGTAAGTCTTCATTGATGATATATATATATATGATGTGGCATTGTGTATATATATTAGGTCATGGCATGTGATACTTCCTGGAGTAATTCCGAACGCCGAATAGGTCGACGCGTGATAACAATGCGTGCCGTCGCGATATACATATGCGTTCTGAATTCTTGTCTTAGCTATACTGTTGTTTCATACTGGCGCTAGTGCGAGTGAGTGCTAAGGTGCTGGAAGTATGGAAGGATGCAAGGAGGTTGTATGAGACACGGGGACATATAGGATATGGGGGATTTGAAAGCAAGTTATGAAAGTATAGGTTGGCAGACCAGGCCAACTATGACGTTCGGTCCAGGCCAAGGCTAAACCACTTGGGAGGGCTGAACTGGAACATCACCCTTGGAACATGTGGGGAACATGTATTATCAAGAAGGCTTCTTGACTCTAAGGAAGAGTCTGATAAGAAGAGTTTGCTATAGCGTGGGCAGGTGGTCCCACCAGCAAACAGGCATGTGTACATATTGGATGTGATCATGTACTATTCCTATATCCCGAGGGATGGTATATTGATCAGTATTATGTTTACTAATGAACATTGATAATGTAAGGAACGAGTCCAGGGACTCTTTACCTTAATGTTTAGTTCGATTAATTTTAGAACTATGATAACAGCGTACTATCACTAGTGACGTTAGCGACAACTGGTAGATGATAAGGGATAGGTGAGACCTACGATCAGACTCGTCATTCTGATTTCTTGCTCTGTTTGACGGGCTGTTCTGTGAGGCCAGCTGACATTAACGAACCCATGCTTTACTACTCTCCATATAGAGATAATGCTTTAGTTATTTGCATAACTAAGTAGCATGACTGAGGGTTGAGTAGTCATTGGTAGGATGCATGTGGACTAATGTTTGGGCCAGTATACTCTCACCGGTCGCTCTTCCTTTTCAGGAGTTTGCCTGTTGAGGAACCAGTCAACTATACTTGTCGTTGGCGGGAAACCACTTCGTGTAACACAGCGAAGGGTCCAATTCTTTACTTATCTACGCCAGACTCAACCACACCATGTGCCCAGTGTGATTCATCATGCGTGAAGGTTTGCATCCAGTGATTCAGGTGCCCTGAAGGTGCACGTGTGGGACATGATGGTTTGTGTTGTTTTTCTGCATTAGAAGATACTCTATTTCAGCAAGGAACATTTCAGCAACTTGAGCAATCATGCTCAAAGAAAGGAAACACCTGACCGTATACTATTACGGTGGTTCCGCCTAAACGCGGAAAGAATTTATTTAGACACTTGAATGGTTCCTATGACAGCTTTAGTGGCCGGTCTTGAGGAGACCTACACCAGCTTACTAATAGTAACTTGTGGCAAGTGTTACCAGGTGGAAGGGACAATTAGATTATAGTCCAACCTGAATATGTCTCCCTTGGAAGTAGATGTCTGATTCTAATAGTGTACTGAAAGAGTATGAAGACTTTGAACTGTGTTCGTGTAGGACTCAGTGACATATCAGTTGCCTTATCTGATTCTACAACCAGTGTTACTGTGTTATGAGTGCGGGACCATTAATTGGTCATTGACTTATTCTACACCAGTGTTACTGTGTTATGAGTGCGGGACCATTGAATTGGTCAATAGACTTATTATCCAACCACGGGTAATGTACTACTGAGGGACCATTAGATTGGTCAGTGGCTACTTAGATTCATTGAAGTCACGAATAATTGGGGTCAAATCCAGGAGGATTGTCTCCCAGCCAGTGTTGATAGAGAACTGTGTATTAACAGTGACTTAGTAGGAGTGATAAAGATGCAGTTGGTCCAGTTGAGTGAGGTCCAGCGGTGACTCTATTGTTGTTGATCCACGCTCTGGGGACGGAGTGGTCTCCAAGGTTCTAGTCATCTCACTGGAAGGAAGCCGGGTGAGTGGCGGACCGACTGGACGGGACATCTGCATCCAATCTACTTCTCAACCTGATGATGACAACCATATCTCTGATTCTGTCTCTACTCTATCCTCTATTTGTGTAAATAGATTATTCTATCAGGATGTTCATTTCAGTTCTATATTCTCAAGGGTAGAATAAACTTTATGTAAGTTGACGAGTGAAATGGCGAGTCATGACCGCCCACGCTTTCCGGCATGGCACATGATTGATTGCTCTTTGTATACTGATTGAGTGTGGTCTCGGACGATGCCTCAGTGTTCATTGTTCCACAGGAGTAGGTAGTTAGTGGGGGTCTAGAATCTGGAGGGGCTTGTAGACATATGTAACTAATATGAGATCAGCCACAGAGTAAAAATGTGTATCTGCCTATCCAACCCCTGGGGTTAGAATACACGGGAGTGCTAGAGACACCTCGGGTGTGGTTCACTCTCACTACCCAAGGCGATCTTGTCACACTAATGTTGATTTTGTCATCAAATTCATGTCAGAGTGTGATAACTACATTCAGAAAAGTTCTGATACAAAAATTAATTGCCAACAAGAGGGGGAGTGTTTGACTTTATTTTGGCTTTTTTATTTCGCGACTTGGCTTCTTTTGATCACGGCGATCTGGTCACCCTGGTGTAGACACTACTTTAGTTTCGACATTTTTATCAAATCGCTGTCGTTAGTTTAGTTAGTCTGCTTTGCCTTGAGGCTTGTTTGACTTTGCATATGTTCTAAATAAACACATAATACTAATACTAATTTTTTTAAAAAATACTACTACTAGACATATTTGATCAGTGGCTAGGCAACGCCAACGGCAACATTGTGTAGATTTTGGTTTTTCTGCTTTTTAATTTTAGTTTTAGTAAGTTTTACAGTTTTACTTTTAGTTTTAGCATATACTGGATCACAGCATTGTGAAGTAAATCAATTTCCCGGTTATTCCAAGTTAATTTTCTCGTAACACTTCTTTCTCACAACAAAAGCTGGTGACATTTCATGATTCGGGGAACATCTGATTCGCAGTGGTGTAGTGTAGTAACATCATTTTTCATTCGCAGCTGCGAAGCATTATCGAGAATAAGCTACCTAACTGTTCAAGAAACCTAATAAGTAATAATATGGAGGAAAAGAATGGCACGTTCCAAGCCTAAAACCAGAAGTAGAAGGCACCCGATGTTTAAGATGAGCAGCATAGAAGCCACCAAGACCGCCAAGAAGACGAGAGGAGAGAACCTGCCTGCGAGCTGCAGCAAAGCACAATAACTTCCAATAACCTCAAATGAAATGACCACTAGGAAGAGCGATGACAACCCACCAAGACAAGATCAAAAACTACTGAGAAGCAGATTGACCAGAAAGACACCGTAGTCGAAAAAACCGACATGCAGATGATCATTTGGCTGATCAAACGCAACCAAGTGGAGCTTACAGACAATCAGATACTGAAGCAGCTCATCATCATCATCATCATCATCATCATCATCATCATCATCAAGTGTCCTGCCAGCTGGCGTGCCGTAGGCGTCCATGGCTCTCCACAGATCACGGTCTTTTGTGTTATGGATCACCTCTGATGATGATATTCCTCCATGCCAGTCTCAATCCATCCAGCATCATTTCTCTTGGTCTGCCTTTGTCTCTCTTCCCCTCGATCTTTCCAGTTGTCACGATGTTCTCCAGTGCCTCTCTTCTCATCACATGACCAAAGAAAGCTGTTTGTCTCATTCTTATTGTTGTATATAGTGTTCTAGTTTCATTAGCCTCTTTCAGGCAATCGTTATTAGTTACTCTGGCAGTCCAAGGAATTTGCAACATTCGTCTCAGAAACCACATCTTTGTTGATTCCAAGTCCTTCCTAATTTGTTCATTAACATTCCAAGATTGACTGCCATACATCAAAACTGGTTCTATATAGCATTTCAGCACTCTCTTTTTTACAGTCAATGATAGTGACTTATTGAATAAGATACTCTTCATTTTCTGAAATGCAGCTTTTGCCTGCCCTATTCTACTCTTAATCTCTTTTGTACATCTTCCATCTGATGTTATAAATGCCCCTAGGTATTTAAAATTATCCACTTGGTTAAGAATTTTCCCTTCTATTTTTATATCACGTTTTGGTGTCATCATTTTCTTTGATGCCGGTCTCCCTGGCCTAGGTGTTAGTGATTTCTCCAGTAATCCCATATACTCTCATGAGTAACGTGACGACGGCGAGAATCAGCAGTGGTTCTAACCGCATCGGTAACTTACGGGGTATGTGAGCCTATCACTCCTCCGGCAAACTACTGAGCGTAATCTTGCCAAGAAATCAACAATCAGCTGAACGATGCTGATGTTGACAGCCATGTCCTGTAAAGGATATGCAAAGTTTTTTTTATTTTCTTTGATATCACCATTGTTACTGTTTTCTTAATATTCAAGGAGAGTCCTTTCTTTGCACTCTCTATTACTACAATGTCCAACAATTGTAGGTCTTTTGCATTATCCGTCACCAATACTGTGTCATCAGCATAGCTATATTGTTTATATTATAACTTCTGATTAGTATTCCTGGCTTCTCTTTGATCTCTCTCATTATTACTTCTCTATATAGGGAGAAGAGATCCTGTGACAAGACACACCCTTGTCGTACTCCTAGCTTTATCTGTTCATAACTACCCTCTTTATTTCCCATTTTAATTGCAGATACTTGGTTCCAGTAAATATTCTTTATTATTCTTATATCTTTCTCATCAATGTTGATATCTTCCAAAAATTTAATCAGTTCATCATGTTTTACTTTATCAAATGCCTTAGTATAATCTATGAAGCACAAATATATGTCTTTCTGTTTCTCTTTTGACCTTTCTATTAGTGTCCATAATGTATATATTGCATTGTGTGTACTCTTTTCTTCCACAAATCCATACTGTTTTTAGCCAATTTCCACTTTTATTTTCTTTCTTGTTCTTCTAATTAAATTCTGATTAGAAGTTTAGTGACATAGTTATGAGCTTAATTGTATGAAAATCTTAACATTCAATTGTTCCTGGTCTATTTGGTATAGCTATAAATACAGATTTTAGCATGTCGCTTGGTAAATATCCACTGCTGTAAATATCATTCAACATTTTGGTTATTATATCCATTCCAAATTCTTCCAGTACTTCTAATTCTTCTATTGTAATTTCATCTGGCCCAGCTGTTTTTCCTTTCTTCATATATCTTTCAGCATCAGCGATTTCTTCTTTTAGAATAGCTGGACCTTCTAAGTTACTTTCTTCTGTTTATTCTTCATTTTCTCTATCATATAATTCTCTTATATACTCATTCCACCTGTTTATTATAGCACCTTCCTCCAATAATATTTTAACTGTTTTTGATTTCTAACACCCTATATTCTTAATTTTCTTACCATGAGCTCACTGATTTGTCTGTGCATATTTTTTTTGTGTATCTTTAATAGAGTTTAATTCAATTTTTTTGTTTTTGCACTGCAGCTGCAACAGGAAAATCTTCACATCCGAGTCTTAAAGGCAGATCGGCTTCTGACCTACTCTACGATTCCTACAACTCTAGCAGTGGTGACAATAGAGGAGAGCGAGATGTCAATCAATGTGTCTATTAACAAGAAATTGCAACAGCCAAAACAATTTGTTCCGAGGATCACACAATGCTCTCGGTGCCAAAGGGCTGGCCACAACAGAACAATGTGCTGCAGGAAGACAGAGATCTGCCGATACTGCGCCAAACACCACGCCTTCAAGGAATGTCTACTGGCCAAACAAGACAAAGACTTCCAAAAACCTAATGACAAAAGAAAGTGCGCCAACTGCTTGGGCAAGCACATGGGCTGCCCATACCTCCAAAAACACAGAGACATCTTAAAGATCGCCATAACTACAAAGACGCCATACAAAGAAGCACTGTGGAGGTGTGAGACAATCACAGGCATTTCACAAGCTGAAAAATCTCAGCTCCAAGACCAGATAAACAAGCTGAAGAAGCAAGTCAAGGTACTACTGGATGACATGAAGGAAATTCAGTACAGCATCCAGCAAGAGGAGGGGCGCATGGCCCAGATGAAGAAGGAGAATGAAGAAATCTTGCAAGCAATTAAAACAGAGAGAGTACTGCTGAGAAGCGAAAGGGAGTTGGCCCAGGACAAGCCAGCAGAAGCCTCGGGAAATACCACAGAGAAGAAGCAAACTGAAGCCAAACCAAAGACCAATCAGAAACCTCAAGCTATGTCCAAGAAATTCAAGGGGAAACCAGTATTCAATCAGAAATCTGAAGAAAGCATAGAGGAGGAAACTGACATATCTGAAGATGACTTCGATGTAGACAAATGGTTCAACGAAGGAGCTGAAGTTCAGGCAAAGAAGGTAAAGAAGCATTTAGATGAAACATTGCGGAGAATAAGGCAAGGAAACCTAGACAAAAATTATTTTTTATGGTCAGGTGAAAACCATGTTTTATGTGCATTCTTTATGTGGAGAAAATGCTTACCCTATGATGAACTGATTCTCTGTTCAGAAATTAGGGAATACCTTTCCATTTTAGTTTATTACTCCATGTCTGTATTTTCCCATGATCTCCTCAAAGCCTGTGTTATTTGATCCTATCTTGGCATTCAGGTCACCCATCAGAATTTTGATATTCCTATTTCCTTGACTGCTTACAGTTCTTTGCAACTTCATATAACATTCCTCCTTAAGATTCATCCTTGTCTGTTGTGAATTACATTCATGCTTACTGTCAAAGACTTGAACACATCCCCTCAGCCAGGAAGAGCAGGTAATCTTAAAGAGGCCATGAGGGGATACTGTGCCCGAGGCAAGGGCAGGGGAGATGAGGGAATAGGGTCAGGTTACCCATTCCCTCATGAGACACGCAGGCGTGGTTCAGAGAGTTAGCACTCTAACCACGATAAGCATCACGCCTCGTGGTAGCGGGAGAAGTTGAGTAGACACTCAACATGACACGTTTGCCATCAAGCGTGCCAGGTGAGGCAACACGCGTCAAGGTGAAGGTGACTCCGCGTGGTGTGTACCGGCTGGAGTAAAGATTGGCAGACGGGAGACAGGACGTGTCGAGTACACCTCGTTTAGAATAGAGCTAGGGTTTTGTTGTAACTACATAGATAGAAAGTAGCATAGTGGTTAGCTATTTGTGATAGAGGATTCTGTGGTAGAGTGTTATGTGTTTCATTAGCGACTGTTCACTGCTGTAGCGAGCCAATGGCAATAAATTGCACTATGTATTTTGCCTCCCACACGACTTGCAAGTATTCTTGTATTGGTGTGAGAGAAGTACCCGATGATGTCTGTCAGTGAGTTGTTGACAGGCCAGGGTAATTGTGGTGTCAAGAAGTGGTGCTTGGACGAAAGAGCCAAGCTAATACCCACAGCACAGGGTAATTGTGGTTGTCAGAAGTGAAGCTTGGACGCAAAGTTCAAGCTAATCCACTCGTCCACGAGCTCCAGACTAGGGTTTAATTTAATTTGTGTAGTGACGGTGATTTGTGCAGACGAGAGAAATTTTGCAAGCTAGAAATGTGCCTATCGTGACGTATTAAACTGTTTAATTGTGTTTATGAAATATTTATTTAGTCAAAGTATGTATTCATCAAAGCTGTAAGTATTAATATTCTGGTTTTCTCATATTGATTTATATATTTACCTTTTTGTTGAGAAATGAGTACCAAAAATGATTAACGGCGGAGCGATACGAAGCCAGCAAACAATATCGATTTTTCATCGCGCTGTGCTGTGACGTCAGATGATTGACAAACAGTCGTCTGGGCTCATTAGCATACAGCAAGCGAGTGTTTACAAAGTTGCTAAACGGCGCTCGCCTGAATCGGTACGTTATATCAGCTATTATTTCTTTATTTGATTTACGAAAGTAATATATTTATTTATTTAAACATCATTAGGTTATTTATATTTATGAAAAGCAGTTATTAATATTTTTGGTCTATTTTCTCATTGTTTACCGTCACGATGGAACTACTTTCGGGCGAGCAGATGGCACTTGCTTGCACAACACTTACATAAATTAACTAGAATAGTAACGTAAGGCAATACTGATAGAACGAAGACAGGACATCGACATTTAATTTACGTGATACATATTCTAGTTGTTCGTGATTCTGTCATTGTCTAAGTCATTGTCCTTAGTTGTCAGGGTAATTATATCGTGCACCTCTGGGCGTAACACTGCCGCCCTACATATCGAAGAGTGAACAACAGCTGTGTACGGATGCCGGTGTGCCAACTAGGGTGTCCCAATTACGTAACGTGTTTCCTACCCTAAAGTATCAAGGTGACCTGTGTCGACGGAGTTCCGTTCCCCGATCCTCGGGAACGTTAAAGCTGAGTACACTTACATATTTTGGCATGCAATTTGATTAATAGTGCATCTCTTTTTCAGCTTTTGAGACACTATTGTATTTTTTGTGCTCTGTTTTTTCAGCATTAAATTTTGCAGGGCACAAGCAAAGAGTACACGTCTTTGCGCTCATTGGTGAATAAAAATAACATATCAAAGATAGATAATTAATAAAAAGATCATTGTCTGTCACTGCTAGCCAATTACTAAATTAAGATGGCAACTTTATCAGATTTCATAAAAGCAGGTAAAGAACTGGAATTAACAGGGAAAGAACTACAGCAATATGCAGATCAGAAATTTAAAGAATTAAAAGATACTGAGAAAGAAGCAAAAGAGGCTGAAAAAGCTGATCGCATACGAAAAGAAGAGGCTGAAAAAGCCGATCGCATACGAAAAGAAGATGCTGAAAGAAACGAACGCGCACAAGAAAGACAACATCAAAAAGAGATTGCTCAACTAGCTGAGATAACAAAACAGAAACAGCTAGAAGATGATAAACTCATTAAGCAAAAAGAATTAGAACTTAAACAACAACAGTTAGAACATGATAAGACAGTTAAACAACAGCAGTTAGAACATGAGAAGGAGATAAAACAGAAAGAACTAGAATTAAAGCAAAGGCAATTAGATCAGGACAAAGAATTAAAGCAATCTGAAATAGCTGAAATGTCAAGGGTCAAAGAAAAACAGATACAAGTAGAATCAGAGACACAGTTAAAGATGAAAGAAAGAGACATAGAGTCACACGCAGAAGTCTCTGCCACTAAACTAAGAAGTCAACAAGAGGAAAATAAGTTCAACAAATACAAAAATATTATCAAACCATACTGTAAAGATGATCCCATATCAGCATGGATAGAGAATGTAGAGTACCAATTTAAATTTCATCCAAGTTCCATTAGAAATGTGGGCTCCAATTTTTATGAAGAATCTCAGTGGTGAGCCCCTCAAAGTAATAGAGTCCATACCAACAGACCTCAGATCTAACTATCAATACATCCATGATAGGATAATGCAACACTTTTTACTTGATGCCCCTGGATATCAAAATCAATTTTCAAATTTAAAGCCTAAACCCAATGAGACTTTCATTGATTACGTCTCAAATGTTCTAAGTGTACTAAATAGATGGCTTAAAGCGGCTAACATAGGAAGAGACTTTGATAGATTAAAAAACTTAATTGCTATGGATAAGGTTATATCCACCATACCTTCTCCTTTTGCTAAATTTTTACAGCAGTCAGACATAGAAAACATAGAACAGTTTGAAAAGAAAGGATCGGCATATTTTTCTTCTAACAGAGATGTCTTTAAAACTTCAAATGACTCTGAAATAGTTTCTTTTGTGAAAGACCAACCAAAATATCAGAGTAATAGAAAACCATTTCAGAAATATGATAAGAAAGACATGAAAGTGTCCAAATGCATACATTGTCAACTTGTACATGATTCTTATGCTATGTGTGACAAATCGCCAAATTATCCGGCGCATCTTGAAAAAGTGATCAAGAAACAGCAGAGCAAAAGATCTGCATACAGGCGGGCCATTAAATGTTTTTTTTGTTCCAGCTATGGCCATTATAGTAATAAGTGCCTGGGCCGCCAACGTATGAAAGCTAGCAATGCTATTTTGATTGACACCTCTTCAGATGGTGGTAGTGAGAATGAGTCTGAGAGTGAAAGTGACTTACCTAATAACCAAGCAGAAAATGTTTGTGGTGCATACGATATGTTGAGCTTCGACAGCTGTGAACGATGTCACCAATTCCATACAGACGCGAAGCTAGAATGTGGACATACAGTACTATGCTCATCTGAGAGTGTAAACGCAGCAGTAGCCTCCAGAGGCAATCTTGTGTTCCACAATGCGATGGTCAATAATGTAGCATGCCAGTGTTTGCTGGACAGCGGCAGCTACCCTTATTGGTCTTCGGAAAGAACTGGTTAATCCGGGTGATTACACAGGTGATACTGTCAAATGCCGTACCTTCTCGGGTAACATTGAAATTTACCCTTTGGCAAAAGCCCATATTGATTCTCCTTTTCTCTCTGGTACCTTTACCTGTGCAATACTGAACAACCCTTGTACTGATTTGATTCTGGGGTGCTTACCCCAACTAAAACATTGTACGATTGATGAAATAGTTGCATGGGAAAAAGTAAAGGCAACTATTACAACAGCCAAAACAGACACTTCAAAACATCATAACATATTACAAGATGAGACACTACTGATGCTTTCTACAACCAGCACAGATGACACAAACAAACAGAAACTTTTACACCACCAGAAATCTACTCTTAATGTGTCTCCATACTTAAAATTGTTAAAGGTCAAAGCCAGAGTGACCAAAAATGCATCTTGTTTATTTAGACGTAAGAATGGCATTTCAACTACAGGTCATGCTACTGGTAACCATGAACAGGTGTTACCTGAACAACACCGGTTAACTATGCCAAAATATGCACATAAAACACCGGTGACTGGTCATCTTGCATACAACAACACCAGACCAGGTTTTTTCAAGAAGATAAAATTATGTTTTCATAATGTATTTGCGTGTAATGTCTGTCAACAATTGGTACAAAAGTTTAAGGGTAGACATCCTACAACTGAAGTACAACCTTCTATACTGGCTCCCAAGCCATTTGATAGAGGAAGGGTCAGTTCTACCACAAACACACAAACAACGGTGCAAGAACCAGTGATCTTGAACTTGATCAAGACAGATTTAAGCTACTTCCATACCAGCGAAATGGCAACGACTATTCAAGGTGGTACATAACCATGGTACATGTTGACTATGAAATATCGATAAACATACACTTAGAGATATTCCATGTCAACATGCGTAAACTTTACTTTTCAAGACAACAGACAGAAGTAGACACAGACGAACATATTGCAACAACACCAAGTGATCAGACGACAGACATACATAGCGCAACTACACTAGTGAGTGAGACTGGCAAATCCGACGAGGGGCATACATGTAGTGAACTTATAGAATACACATGAATAAATCAGAATACTGATGACTAGACAATACACCTACTGAAACTGAGACATGCCTTTGACAGAGTGCGACTCTTCGGTCTCACTGTCAAACCAAGCAAAGTCAAATTATGCCTAAAATAAATTCATTTTTGGGTCATGTCATTTCTCAAGTCCAACTGTAGACTGACCTGAAAATTAGTACCAAAATTATGAATCTGACCATGTCTAACAGAAAGAAACAGGTCAGAAACCTTTTGGAATTAGTAAATTACTCAGAAATTACAATTATATGTGAAAGATGCATTATTAATTTCTGCATTGTCAAAATTGAAAATTTTTTCTGTAAATATTCCAATCCTCCGCTTGCCTAATCCGAGGCTCGTTTATTATTCTATGACAGATGCCTGCAGTCCTAGGCCAATTTTATGAGGGCATCTTCCACCCGATTTGTTACGTGAGCCGTAAGATCACACCTGCCGAGTCCAGATATTCAATATCAGAACTAGAAGCCCTAAGCGTCATCTATGCGGTGAGAAAGCTCCATCGATTTCTGGCAGGTGTACACTTCATTGTCCAGACAGATAATTCTCCCATTACAGTCATCCAGTCCGGGGTGCACCGAAACGACCGGATATACAGGTGGTCTCTTATTTTGCAGAACTATACGTTTAGTATAGAACACATCAAGGGTAAAGACAACATTTTAGCTGATACCCTTAGTAGACCATCAGGGGTAGAAATACCCGAAAGTCCGCATATAGATAGAGAGTGATAGTCAGTACATAAATAGATTACAATAATGTATATAAAATGTGTTACATATACATCTACTTTATGTGCTAAATACTGAATCCAAGTACAATGAACTATCAGGTGTCCGCAGACATGAACTAAAGAACTGTGCTGCAGAACGTAGATACTACCGTGTGTAATAGGACAGCTCATTTCCAACTAAGCTCCATTCCGGTGTATCATGTGTGTGAAATGCAGAGAACAGTGTCAGAACAGTGCTTAATTATAGACACTAAAAAGACTGAGCTACGACACCAGCGAATCTCTACACGGGCACTACCGAGAAAACTCTAGTATGACTGTATAATGTATTTCAGATACCCAGGCAAATTGTGTAGATTTATTATGCCTATACAACCAATGTGCAAACATGAAGGCAACTACTATCCTGAAGGAACTGAATACAGTGTATATAAACTTAATGTGATATGTAATTAAATATTTTAAAATAATGATAAATTAGAGATAGAATTAGGTAATATAATAATTCTCATTTAGTTAAATAGTTTAGGTAGTACGGTAATTAACCCGGTTACTTAACTTAAATTTAAATTACAATATTAGATTAAACATAAATATAGTTAATTACATCATAATAAATTAAATTAAAATAGTGATAGAAATAGCACCATTTAGATTGTGATATTTCATTTAACTGCAATATAGTTTAGCTTATTCCATCTTAGTGAAATCATACCATCGATCAAACATCACCATTTATTAGTATTATCATTTTACATTATTATAGGGTAAAAACATTACATAAGTGAACTTACATCATTTACACCATTTAGAGTAAGAACATCAATCATATAATTTCTTGTCAATTTAAAAAAATTAGGTAATATAGTGGTAGAAAAGTATATAATTTCTGTTCACATCATCCATTTAATTAAGGTACATAACTCACATCACATCATGTACAGTGAAATAGTTAGATTACATCCCTTAGATTAGATAAACATATCAGATAATTAGCATGACAAAAGTTAGATAACACATCAAATACTGAGATATAGAAATAGGATTACTATGTTATAGTGTAGAGTCTTAGATTAATGTAATATACTGTACGATGAGATCAAGGGGACAAATTATCAACACGGTCTCATCCATGTAAATATAGTGTAAATAGATGACTCGTGCAGCGACGTACGCACAGTCATTGGGCTCGACAGTCTCAAACTGCGCCGAATCTGTACAGTGTTACTCAAAGGTTTTTAAATAATCAGAAGAATGGGTATATAAGGATAAAAGATGTATGATAGAATTAGGAGTGAAAGGAGTATGACAGAAGTGTGAATGTGAAAACGAATGGAAGAGAGACAGGAGAGAGGGAGGTTAGTCAGCAAATTCTTCTGCTGCCTCGCTTAACTTTTAATATTTGTTTGTGTGATTGTTGGTTTTCGTTAGTGAACATGTGCTAATGTGAATGTGTTGTCTGTAATATAGGTTAGAACTTAGATTACAGTATTTTGGGTTTCATAACCAGGGAATGTAGTCACGAATTAGTGTTATGCACCTGTTTGTGGCCACATTGAACCAAATTATGACACTCAAAAAAAAAACTAACATACATACACATACAAGTTATAAATATAGAGTAGGAATTAGATTAGTAGATTAATTACATACAAACACGCAAACAACCAGGAAAACAAACATATAAATTACATACACTTTTTGTAAATCAAAGGGAGATAACTTTGGGTCAGGGGACATAATAGACAACGAAAAACTATCTTAACAGTGAAATGGAACTTTACACGCGGAAGCGATGTAGGTAAAGCCTATCGCACACACTCTTGTATAATGGTTGTTAGATATTATATGGGGGACATGAAGCAATTCATGTGTTGACCCTAAGAAAGTCAACTTTGGATGGGTAGTAAGTTAATTTACTATGTGAGGGCAGGTCTTATAAGACAACGGTCCGGTTCAGACATACCTCTAATAAGTATAATATAGCATGTGAGAAAGGGCTCACGCCAACCAGTCAAGTTTGTGGCGATTGCCAGTAGCCAAGTAAAGTTTCGCTACATTGTGGTAAAAGTCAGTAGGAGTCTATTAGAATGCCCAAAGCCAGGTTATCTAGAGTCTTTGACAAAAAATTAGAGACACTAATTTTTTAGAAACCTCTTGCGTCACAACCAATGAGTGAAAGTTGGTGACGCAACACAGGAGGGGCGGGTGTGTGTCAAAGACTTGAACACATCCCCTCAGCCAGGAAGAGCAGGTAATCTTAAAGAGGCCATGAGGGGATACTGTGCCCGAGGCAAGGGCAGGGGAGATGAGGGAATAGGGTCAGGTTAACCATTCCCTCATGAGACACGCAGGCGTGGTTCAGAGAGTTAGCACTCTAACCACGATAAGCATCACGCCTCGTGGTAGCGGGAGAAGTTGAGTAGACACTCAACATGACACGTTTGCCATCAAGCGTGCCAGGTGAGGCAACACGCGTCAAGGTGAAGGTGACTCCGCGTGGTGTGTACCGGCTGGAGGAAAGATTGGCAGACGGGAGACAGGACGTGTCGAGTACACCTCGTTTAGAATAGAGCTAGGGTTTTGTTGTAACTACATAGATAGAAAGTAGCATAGTGGTTAGCTATTTGTGATAGAGGATTCTGTGGTAGAGTGTTATGTGTTTCATTAGCGACTGTTCACTGCTGTAGCGAGCCAATGGCAATAAATTGCACTATGTATTTTGCCTCCCACACGACTTGCAAGTATTCTTGTATTGGTGTGAGAGAAGTACCCGATGATGTCTGTCAGTGAGTTGTTGACACTTACTTTCTTTTTTGTAGTTCTAAATGTTGCTGTTATTATTCTCGAACTCACTGCTTCCCATTCTTTTAGTTCTTTCTTTTCTTCAATAGTTAACGTGAGGGCCTCTTCTTCTGGCATTTTTCTCAGTATGGCCTGAGTACAGCACATTGTTATCTATGGTTAGAGTGTTTGCCTGTTCCATCCCATCTTGTTTCACACAATCCCAGAATGCCAGTGTCATAGTGTTTCATCTGCTCCATCGCCTGTGCTGCTTACCTGATGCATACACAGTTCTAACATTCCAGGTGCTAATTCTGGAGATTTCCTTAGGTGAAATTAAGACAATCTACGATCTGGACTCTTTGCAACTTTCTCCGCCAACACCATACCTCTTCTAGAAGAACCTTATTTACTCTTGGCTGGCTTGGTTATTATTTTTTCTATATCTGTTTGGGTGGATTTTGTAGCAACAGTTTTTCTATGGAATGGGAAAGTCAGTCCCATGCCCAACCTTCCTTTGTTGCCCTTTATGGGCCTGTATGGTCATCCTATTCTTTGCTTCCTTTAAGAATCCCAGTAACATACAGGCAGAGCCTCCTTTGTGGTCTTTTATGACATGCTTGGCAGGCTGCAGGGTTACTATGCATGAGCATGGTGGGATATGTGTTCAGTGCTAGCTCCTGATGTTTGCTACAAATCAGACTGATCCCCTATTCCTCCATGTAGTCAGACTGACCAAGTGTGAAGATCCTAACACTTCACACACCCACAGCACATTTCTGCTACGGGTTGTTTTTTCCTCAGCAGAAGATGGTTGACAATACAATGGCCTGATGCCAAGAGACTTGATACAACTCACAGCAGCAAATGATGATTTATTAAACAAATGATCTCACTCTGTTGGATTCCTTGAAAGGCTTCTGTACCAATTTCTCAGCCATGCAGAGGATATTTCACACCGTGCAAAAGACATCCACTCTACATAGTTCTCCTACACAAGAAATATCAATGTTACTTAAAGAAGATCAAGATTAAATATATCTCATGCCTGAATGTTGGTCAGAGTCTATCAGACAAGCATAACATGCAGAGATGATTTCACACAGTTCATAAGACAGCTACTCAATGAGTTCTTACCATTATACCTTTACACCTACTCCGTTCAACCTCAAAGAGAAGTTATATTGGGGTTCATCCCTGGCTCAGATTAATAATCCTGTGACTGAGTCAGCCACAAATAGTGGCTGACCTAAGTTCTACACAAAATATTAAATTGAAGGTAATTGTTGTCCAAAGAGGATAACAGTATATGAGTTGCATCAAAAGATAATGAATAAACATATCTCATGCCCGGTTGTTGATCAGAGTCTGTCAGACAAGCATAACAAGGTCATTTTTACATTCACTGACTGGCTGTTTCATACAGCTCACAATGTTGACAACTGTGTTGTTACAATGATGAAATCTCTTTAGGCATAACATTGACAGAAGGACATATTTCTATCGTTGGCTGGTTAAACAGGCAAACTTGAAAATATATAGTAAAAAGTATGGTGATGATTTGATACTGGACATGAGTTCACATAAATGTTCATCGAGGATGCGGTCCTGACATAAAATTAAACAGCCTGTCAACAATCTGACTCAACAGATTCTGTCTTTCATGAATGTTCAATTGTACTCTGCTAGGAATGAGTTATTACCCTTAAAACTCAGTATTTTGTTGCTATATTTAACTATGTTGACAATAACTTGGTTGTTTTTTACATTTGTCTAGAATCAATGTCTACTGTTTATTTATTGCCAGTTTTAGTCATTCGTTTAACTTATTCTGTCTTTTTTACTATTAATCCTTTATCTGAGTCCTTGACAGACTGAACTAATTGATGATGATATAATTTGAGTGTTTCACCATGTATACAGAGAATTCCAATGCTTGCAGTAATCTTGTGTCAGTTTCCAGTAATGCATTCTTACCTTTGTATATTTATTTTATCCTTGACCAGTTGTTGTTTGTAATCCTTGCAATTAATTTTACTCATGTTTCTGATTTCATTTCTGTCAGATTCCCACTAGCTCAAATCTAATATTCTTAAAACCAGCTCTGCACCTCTAAACAATAGGCATTAGAATTCTGAGTTAATCATGTTCTTAAACATAAGGTAAGGGAAGTCTCATAGCAGATATTGCCATTGATATGTGAATTATTAGGCCTGTGCTATTCCAGGACATGACATATGGGGTCAGGTGGCTGGGCAGGTCCCTTTCTTGCTGCCCTTCCTTCAATGACAATGTTCAGAACATCTTTTAGATTGTCTGGTACCCACATGTATGAGGCTGAGTTGACGTAAGATCTGTACTGGTCAGAAAATAATAATCCTGCATTTGCTGGGGATTGAACCTGGATCACTGTCTTGGCAGGCAAGTGCCCTAATCACTATACCACTGGGGCTTAAAGACAGACAAAACAACAATTTTTCATGTAAAATCTAATGTGTTCTATTCTGTTTCATATTTGACTATAATTTGTTTGCAGGAAATAAAACTCAAAATGTCTGGACCTTTCTCATTGAGTCTGATTGATAACGTCCACGAAGATCAGCATAAAAAGAAGCAACAGTTTATACAAGATACAGAAGACTTTCCATGTTTGTTCAACTTAAGAAGGTTTAAACTTGATGTTGGCAGTCAAAGATATACAGGAAAGTATGTCTGTGAGTTAGATGTACCACTAAACAAGTGGAAGTCCCTGTTAAAGGCTCTTAGTGATGACAGTGAAGTTAGTGAAGGTGATAATAAAGTCTGGAAGGACAATCTTCTAACTTATGTGTATGCAGAATTGGGTGAATATGGAGCAGCTTTTAAGCTGAACAAAAAGATTAAAGATCAGCATGGTATGAATAATTTAGTAGCACTCGTGAATGCTGCATTCTTGTTCTTTAGAACTGGCAATTAAATGAAGCATATGCAGTGTTAGATGATTTTAAAAAGCTGAAATGTCAACAAACATTTGCTGATCTCAAACTTGATGCTATATGTGAACTTGGTTATGCATTTCGTAAACTTGGTGGTGCTAACAATCTCCAGTTTTCTGTCTCATTTCTGGAGTTTGTATTGTTATTCCGTCCATGTGATGAACAAATACAGCTCATGCTTGCTATAGTATACAGACGCCTCACTCATTTCCACATCTACTCAGCTGACCCATATAATATCAATCGCAATGATTTTGCCCTGAAGGCTGCCAAAGTCTCTTCAAACTTGGTTCTACATCACAAAACACATCATTCAAAGCTGCAGCATTGATAGAACTGGCTTTCTTGAAATATGAGGATGATATATGTGATAGGTGCAATGTCAGCGAAAATCATAGGATATTAAGCCGAGAAAAATGGTTTCAAATTGTTCAACAGAGGACTTCGAAACAGTTATGTGAAGAAGCCCTTGAAATTTGCGAAGATGGACCTACTGAGAAGGTATTAAAAATAGCTGGACAACTGTATCGATATTACGATGATGATGGGTGTTTAGAAAAATCGGAACAGTTGTTTAAAACTGCAATTGCAAAAATACCTTCAAATAAAGCACACCACCAACTTGGTTTAACTTACAAAAAAATGGCTTCATGCGACGAACAGAGAAATAGCATAAATGAACACGATTTGCACGATATAGAAGATGCAGTTATCAGATATAATGTTAAGACTAGCTGGCTAGATAAACCTAATAGATTTGAAAACAATATGATGAAGTGAAATAAACCAACATAGGAAATTACCATCAGAGATTTGTTGACAGGCAAGTAGGTCATTTTCATCAACAAGGCTTTGCAAATGGTTTAATGGTCGCAGCTGGTGGATATGCTTGTGGTTGTAGACTTAAAGTGTTACCAGAACCACAACAGATGGAGAAGCATCTGAAATACATTGCCAAAGTACCAGATTAGTTCAAATCTTTCAGCAAAGTTAATCCTTACACAGACAAAGCAATTCACCACTTAAAGCAAGCAGCTGAACTAAGCTGCTGTCAGAATATGAAAGCAGTGTATGATTTGGCATGCATTTTAGTTCAGGCAGAAGATTATAAGATATGAAAATAAACATGTAACATTTTGATTGAAGAGAGTACCAGTTTAAAGACCTCAACAACTGACCCTATTTGCCTCGTTAATGCATGCAATCTTTATGGCATCTGCTGTGCTAAAGAAGCTGAAGTTGATGTGAACCAAGTGAACAAGGAGCGGCTTGTAGCTGAGAGTGAACAACACCTTACACTAGCTGTTAGACTGGCATCTTGTCTGGCGGCTGCAGTGCCAGAACTTGAAATGTGTGCCACCGATTTATGGAATGCCTTTAGATCATTAGAAAAGAAATTTAAATTTGAAGGACAAAAAGAAAGCAAGGAGAAACTGTTCAAAATATATGAGTATATCAGTGATTATAGATATTTGGAGGCTGTTGATGACATTGTTTCACAAGATCCCTCAGAGCTTCAGAAGATAGAAGTTATTGAACAGTGTTTGCAGCGGTATTTAAACATGAAAGCATATAACAGTGCTTTGTTGTTTCGAGATCTAGTAAGTCTGCAGCCTGGAGTAAAACCCAAGTTATCTAACAGCAAGGTCTATAGACAGCTGGTGCTAGAAGTTGCTGAAGGCAAATTAGATGAAACATATCTGGAAAGAAGCACTGGGGCATGTCGTCCAGATCATGTATGGAAGCAATTATTTAAAGATGAGTTCTGTGTTACAAAAAATTCCAAGAAATATGATATTGTTGTTGTGAGTGATGTTGATGATGATTATGAACAGAAAAGAGGAACGATAAGTGATATCTCAGAGCATCTAAAACTAGTCCTGCTAGAAACATTTGGCCTCAATGTTGTCCATGCTCATGAGAAAAGCTATCCCGGGGGCATGTACTTGGAACAGCAGCTACAAATCATAAGCAGCTCACACGTATCCCTCTTTGTTTTGACAGCCCCATACACTGACTCATTGCCTCTGGCATCAGAGATAGCAGGTCTCAGGATATCCGAGAGCGGACATACTGTACCAGAAAGTGCAGCTGTAAATAATGAAAGTCAGGACTGCTGTACTCCTGAAGGAGCTATGGCTGGAAATCAAAACGAGAATGAGAATTCAATATCTAGAATGTATGAAAGGATAATCAATGCAAGCATCAGCAATGTTCTGAGCAAGGTGGGTGCCACTCGTATGATGTTAGTTGTTCCATACAGCCTGAAACTTGAAGATCTGCCACAAGCTGTTCGAGGTCTACCAACTGTTGTCCTTTCACAGAGTGAAATTGAAACCCTCACAGCTACATCACCAGGCAGAAGTAATGAACAGTACGTTACCCTCATGAAGAAAATAGTTCAGAGCTATACTTGGTAACTGCCGGACTCTGTGGTGAAGGGAGTTACGGACGCGGTTTCGTAATCCTGCATACCCGATTTCGAAACACAGCTGCACGTGATTTGGCAGCAGACCGCGTTGCACTTGTTTTTTTAATGAAATGGTATGGGTACCGGTCGTTCAGAAAGCAATGGCAAACTACTGAACGTAAACTTGCCAAGACATCAACAACAACAAGCAATGCTGGTGTTGAGTGCAAACTTCCTGTAAAGGATATGTCGCTAACTTACCTTTACCTTGGTAACTGTTAGCTGTGAGTACAAACATAACAGAGGGTTCATTTCTCACTTGTGATTACATCAGAAATAACTTCATGCATTTATCTATACCAGAACATGTGAACTTCATATGGTGGATTCTGGTGTATTTCATGTGGCTTTAGGATGGTTGTATACTGTCAGTTGTGAATATTTCTTGAATTACTTTTGCTTCTGTGCTAGCAGTTTGAAATACACTTCTGATTACATAGAGGGCACATCTTTCGAAATTCACATAAGTCTCCTGGTTTACAAGCAGTCAAATATTAATAACCTGATTCAGTGCCAAACAAAATGTTGGTTTGGACCAAACAAAAATGGATGGCAGAAAACTTGGAAGTAGAGTTGTGTCACAGTAATGACTTAAATGTTGTTAATATGGTAGCAGACATGTTGTATTATGTATCAAATTAAAGAGGATTGCATAGGGAATACTGCTGTATAGATATTTTAACCATGTTCTTAAAACATCATTCAAATAATGTTAAATTATCTAACACACATTGATTAAAATTATGTAAACAATTATTAAAATTTTATCTTACCAAGAGAACATTCCTTTATCCGTGATGACAATCTAATGAGATCCAATGAATAGGTAAACAGCACTTTTTGTCTTCACAAATATCACTATTTACTATCATATTAATTATTATTTACAATGCTGCTCGGTTTATTTGCGATAGTCTGATAACCAAACTTTGGGGCACAAGTGTGGCTCATTAGAGCAAACATAACATGACCCGTGTCATTATATAATGACAAACTTTCACTATCAGTGGTTTGTTCTCTGTCATCTTCTGCTGAGTCACTAGAGTCACCACTACTGCACATGCTACCAGAATCTTTTACAAAGTCATTTAAATCAGAATCACTGTCGTCTAAAATAGTTTGAAACAATCTAGCTTCTTTTGATGTTAATTGGCGGGCATGAGAACTACTGGGCGTAGCCATTTCTGAATTCACAAAATAAACCACTAAAAACATAAATTTCTACAGCATGTCAAGCCATCATTTTCCAGTGCTTTGCCAGTCAGTGTGAGTAATTATGCTTCTCCACAAATTGCGATCTCTGATGGCATGGATCAGTTCTTGTGTTTACGCCTTTCTGTTCCATGACACAAGACTGTCAAGAATTGTCTCACTTTCTCACGTTGTCTTTCTCTACCTTCTCTTTCCACATATCTTTCCCGTTGTCAATACATGTTCCAGTTTTTGTCTTCTTATTAATAGGCTATGCATGGTATAAATTCTAATACATGAAAAATACAATGTATATTTATGTTTACTGAGCATTACAATTGTGGAGGATACCGCAAAACAACCAAGAGAAATGATGCTGAATGGATTGAGACGGTGGCGTGGAGGAATACCATCAGCAGAGTTGATCCAGAACACGAAAGACCGAGATCTGTGGAGAGCCATGAACGCCTACGCCAGCTGACAGGGCACTTGATGATGATGACTGCAAAACAAAACAAATAACGTGATTATTGTTGCATGGCGATATATCAGCCATAGGCAGAAAATGAGATATCGGTCATGGTGATACTTCAGCCTTTGGCACTTAATCAGTTAGTTAATTACCCCTCACAGCCAGATGTCACATTTTTATTTTATGCATGAAAACACATTTTTATATGCTTTCTGTTAAGAGATGTTTTTCATTGCATGCAGTTAAACCCATTTTTATTGTGATTTATAATGGGTAAGAGATTTTAATTTTATGCACAAAAATACATTGCTATTGTGATTTTTTTTTAATTTGGCGAATTTTAAATTTATTCAGTCAGAGTTTACATTAGGTATATGAATTCTAATCATTTTAATAATAATAAGAATAATAATAATAATAATAATAAGAAGAAGAAGAAGAATGATTTTAAAGTCTAGGTATAATTGTCATTGTATGTATGAAATCTGATATTTCAATTGCTAATTTATTTTTTCTTCAATAAGTTTCAATTCTCTCTCTCTCTCTCTCTCTCTCTCTCTCTCTCTCTCTCTCTCTCTCTCTCTCTCTCTCTCTCTCTCTCTCTCTCTCTCTCTCTCTCTCTCTCTCTCTCTCTCTCTCTCTCTCTCTCTCATATGAAATTTATATTTTTGTTGAATGTATGTAAACTGATATTTATATTGGGTGTGACGATTTAAAGACAATGAAAGAATTATAGTTAATTTAGAAGGTTAATATATCACAAAATATGAAGATCTGCTTTTAAATTACATGTAACTGTCTCGGATGAGATGCCTGTGTGCAATGAAAGTGGTTCTTTATAAACCAAACCAATACAATATGACAACAATTTAATACGGTATGAAAGTATAATAAAGTAGAAATATTTCTTATCAATAAAAAATATGGTCTTAGCACAATTTTCATTTTAAAAGTGTGGCTTAGAGAAATATGTTTGGGAGCCATTGGTCTGTACTGTATTTCTATTTATATTTTCTTGCATTATATTGGCATTTATAAACTTAAAGCATTGTTTTCCTAATGTAAGTTTAAATAATGAAAACACAAGCGATAGTTACATGATTTGTTGCCTGGCATATTTCACCAAATGAGATACAGCGAAATAGGTCACAAATAATATTTTGTTTGTGTTTTCTTTTGTTCAAGTTCACAGATGTTAGTTTTATTTATCACTTTTCAATTAATTTAGATTTTATTGTCCTTTTTCAGCTTTTTTATTTTAGTGGCCATAGTTATATTGAGGTGACTAACTAGAGGTCAACTTTATTATGTTTATCCTTTGATTGGTCACTCAGTTTGTGTCTGTCTGTCATCATTCTTCATTTATTAAATGTTATTGCTGTGAAATAATTTATGTGAATTTACAAAAATATTACTCTTGAGATATACTGTATTTATTCATCTGTCCCTTGAGAATTACTGTGATTCATCTGTGATATGAACTGCGTATGAATATTTTAATTGTTTTATCTCACACAAGAATTTTAAAATACATTATACATAGAAACACATTTGAACTATACCTATTACTGTGTGCTTTAATTGTTTCAGCTAAAATATTATTTATATATTCACTTTATGTTATATAACAGTAATATGGACCTGACGATGTGCAGCGAAATATACCAGGCAATAAATCATGCAACATATTGTTTGTGGCTTCTGTGTTTAAAACATCTTGGCCACATCAAACGTCACAGAGCTGTAGAAAGATCGGTAATGGAAGGCGTGGCTCCTGGAAGCCAGGCCGGAGCTGACCAACACAACAGTGGACACCTGGACATTAAAGACACCCTGGGCAAGGACATGCATGAGGCAGAGGAATGGCTGCAGGGTCGGGAGTTTTCTGGCCGACTGTGATGACAGAGAATTACTACTACAGGATAACTGATTGGACGAGAATTTATCTCACATTAATTTATGACATAACAACCCCAGAATGTACGTTATCTCATGCATCTCTAATTATGTATTATCACTTGACACTCAAT
The DNA here is from genome assembly GCA_014155875.1 of Cepaea nemoralis. NCBI lineage: Eukaryota > Metazoa > Mollusca > Gastropoda > Stylommatophora > Helicidae > Cepaea > Cepaea nemoralis. The sequence continues at coordinate 104,467 of JACEFZ010016999.1, read as the reverse complement.
CTGTTAACACATTAAGTGATACAATATTCAACCTATTTAAGTTACAGTTTGGATATACAGTGACTGTTTTAACTGAATATTGCATTACACACTGTTTTCATTTCACATTGTGATGTATTGTAATCATGACTTGTATGGATGGAATCTTGGAATTTATTTCATGCTTTCTTTTTCATACATGGGGTTTCTTATTTTAGTTAGTTCTCATATTTATGTGTAGTTTTTTTTTTACTTATCCTAGTGTGAGGAAATGCATCATAAAGACTAAATGTCATGGCAAAGCAGACCAGGCCCTAAACCTTGTCTGCAACAGGTCCAGGACAGAAGCTCTGTGAAGGCGGACAGTCAGAGCATTGATGTGCTGATCCGGCAGCTTCTGCCGCTTGTCTTGTTCCAGATGTATTGGTGTTACCTTTCTTCTGGAGTAAACTAGCCAAGACCAGAGAGGGATCATGCTGCATGGGCAACACATGGTCTCTAAACTCAACACAGGCTTTAAGCTATGGAGAGGTATAACTTTATTTTACAAACTATCGTCTATGAAGACGGCAAGGTGCCAGTCAATTGACTTGTATTTTTCCTGTTTATATGCAGACATAATGACTGCAGTGACTCATGATTTAATTTATCTATGTGTCCAAAATGTACATAGATATTTTTTAAAAATCCTTTTCTACTATTTGTAACCCCACTTTACAGCTCCCCTAGAACTATAATTCTAGACATATTATCAACTGCTTTAAGTGTGATTCATTGATGCAAATGTTCTGTTAATGGTACTCTTTATTATAAGTTTTCTTGCACTCTAGTTAATCATCATCAAGTGCCTTGCCAACAGGTATGGGCAATCATGCGTTTCCACATTTTGCGACCTCCATCAGCATGTATCAATTCATGCGCTGGCACCCTCCTGTGTCATGACACAAGGGCGTCAAGAATGTTCTCCTGGTGTCTTCCTCTATCGTTCTTTCCACGCACATTCCAGTTATCACAGTATGTTATAGTTTTTGTCTTTTCATAATGTGTCCAAAAAATTATGATGTCTCTTTCTGATGTTTATTTTATGTTGTCAGTATGTCTCAGCCTCTTTTTAAAAATTCTTAGATTATTTATTTTGGCTGACTAAGGAATTTTCAACCTTCTTCTGTAAAGCCATATCTCTTAAGCTTCTAAGGAACTTTTAACTTGTTTACAAACTGTGCAAGCCACAGCCAATTGTTAAAACTGGTTCTAAGGTAACATGCAAGAATTCCTTTTCTAACCCCCAAGGACTCTAGCTAATAATAATTGTGTAGATTATTGTACATTTAGCACTACTAGGTTCATCCATAAATATTATATTCTCTAAACAAAAAACTCTGGGGATCTAAGGCTTGTCTACCATAGTGTGTGAAGCCTGGATTTAGCAGACTGTACAGAGGAAGGAACTACACTTGCCTACCGCACCATTTGTCATGTGTTTGTACTTCCTCAATTCAGGGACTTTTAAAATATTATAAATTGAACTGGGCTTCCCACGTTGACCCAGCCTGAAAGGAGTACCAGGGAATGTTTTGGGAAAAGGATGTGGCATTAAATAGACCACATGACCCGTCGAATGCTGATTGGTCTATACAAATATGAGAAACCCACGTCAATGGAAAGCAATCCCTGCCTCGACTGGAATACGAAAACATGACTACTGATCCGGCAAGCAAACGTGCTATCCACTGTGCTGGCATGGCTGCTGTCCTGCCAATAAGTTGCCGGATTCTTTTCCTGCAGATGAAGGGGATAATTTTGGCAGGTCACGACACATCGAGTGTACAATATTCACCTCCCTCAGGGCAGGATGACTTGTGGAGAGACACATGCAGCGGCATATTTGTGGGATAAAATAAAATGTTTTGCATATCCTTTACAGGACATCGCCGTCAACATCAGCATCTTTCAGCTGATTGTTAATTTCTTGGCAAGATTACGCTCAGTAGTTTACCATTGCTTTCTGAGCGATCCGGCTCCATCCTCTCATAAGTCACTGGCGCGACTCCAACCGCTTCCAATTCTCATGCGCTCACGTCAACCACGAGAGTATTCGGGGTTACGGAGAAAGCTGCTAACTCCTAGGCCAGGGAGACCGGCTTTGTGGGATAAGTATGAATAATTATTAAAATGTCTGATAGCTGGAAGGCAGGTTGCGAACCAGAATGTCAAGAAGTAAAGGAACAAAACATTCAGCAAACGGGGACTGCTTCTGATGATTGGAAGCCTCCTGTCATACTTGCTCCAATGTGTAGTTTATATCGCTCATCACTCTATAGAGTGTCTGCCATCCTCTGTACGGTGCCCCAAATATGGTTTATAACCTCAGTATGATTCTTTGCTGTGTTCCTTTAGTTTTGTCTTTCTTAGGATTTATCTCTAGTCTCCCGCATGACAGTTCAAGTGGAATACCCAGATTCATTCTGAGATCATGCTCAATTCAATTTCATCATCATCATTTTACATTTGTTGAAGATGTCATCCTGTTTGTTTATCCAAAAAACAATGTTTGATTAGTAATATTGTGCATTCTTTAGGGAGCTGATAATTAAGGACATGAGAAACACACACAGGTTCAATCCATTCTATCAGATAAATAATCCTGTGACTGAGTCGGCCACAATTCGGATATTATTTTTTTTTTTTTAAATAAGGGCTTGCAGTTCCCCAGGAGTCAGAGCTGCCCCATGAGGTTCCATGTCCCTGTCTGTCATTCGGATAACCGCCTCTGCTGGTGGCCGTGGCAAGATCAAGTGCCAGAAGGCAGAGTGGGGAATTGTTGTCTAACGAGGGTATTGTTAATAATCATCTTGATTACTATAATTGAAGTTAGCAATTGTTGTTTTGATTAACGAAAAAATGTTTTAAGTATTCCTTTAAGTTCAAGTGTTACAAATATGCTGCCACCGTGGATGCTGCTGTATTTCTTCTTCTTTTTTTTTTGTTGTTAAAGAAGAATGTGATTATATACATGTAGCAATATTTAGTGCAGTTGAAATGTCCCAATAAAGATAACCTGTGATTACCTAGACTTCGTAAACTTTGTTGTGTCCCTTAGAATATATGATTATGTTACCTCTCGTATAAAACTCTCTCTCTCTCTCTCTCTCTCTCTCTCTCTCTCTCTCTCTCTCTCTCTCTCTCTCTCTCTCTCTCTCTCTCTCTCTCTCTCTCTCTCTCTCTCTCTCTCATGCCTACCAACTTATCTATTTGCAACCTTAAATCCCCTATAGAGTTCTCTCTCAATGGCTGCACACACTTGTCTCAACTGGCCCTCTATTGTTGGAAGCATTTCAAGAAGACTTCTTTTGGAATGGAGTAGAGGCAAAAGTTGCAAGAGGCAATGTCGGGAGATGATGGAGCCCGACGAACTAGAAAAACACTGTATATCACAGAGGGTCTGCATCAGAAGCGAAGAATGGGTTTGTGCGTTGTCAGATGGAGTTGCCAACTTTTCTTTAGCCACAAGTCCGTTCGTTTGCGCTGCACAGCATCACTAAAGTGATGGTTTACGCCTGTAATGGATTTTAGAATTGTGGTTCATACTCGCGATGCACCATCCGACGGGAGTCATAAAATTATTTTGGCTGTTCCTCAAGCTGAGATATATGTCAATGAGAAGTACCTGATTTGAATCACGAGACGACATGCGGAACTCGACGTCCACGCCGTATTCATTTCATAGAGAGACCTTCCTGCAATGCTTTCGACAGTAGTGTGGGAGGGAATGGGGGGTAGCTAGTGGAAATGTTATTCGTCCCAAGCAGAGTACTATGAAGGGGTTAGGATTTCAGACCTCCAGGTAATTGCTCTTTTCTCTGCCAAAGGTTAAATACTTTATGAACAGGTCTCGCGTGTGAGAGTGTGTGTGCATATAATAAATGCACACTTACATAGATAGACAGACAGACAGTTAGATGGACAGATAGATAGACAGATAGATAGATAGGCAGGCAGAAGATAGATAGATATGTGGGTAGGTAGGTAGGTAGAGAGAGATAGATAGAGGGGCAGACAAAGAGACAGGCAGACCTATAGATAGATAATGTGCTACTTATCTCAGAATACAAGGCTGTGATACCAATGTTCATGAGGACCTCAGTGTGGTCGACTTCTGTTACGACGTGTCTATTGAAGAAAAACGCAGATATTTTAGCCAGTAAGGTTTATTATTCGAGTTTCATGTATCTGTTTCGTAACAAAATGGTTTTGTATCTGCAGCAAAGAACCTCAATGGCTCGGAACGCTGAAGAAGATGAAGGTTTATTATTATTTTGTGTATAGATTTCATGACAATATAAATCTATGACAGTATCACAGTAAGAGGGTGAGGGTTACAAGCTCTATCATAATGTATAGATAATTCAGTAATCATAAATATACCTATAATAAAGAAGAATTAATGTACGTCAACAACCAATGTGGGAACCATGGTAGAGCCTTGCACCAGTTGCTTACTTGCCTGTTCAGAGGTTCAAATTGACATGGAGATGAATGTTGTAATACAGGGATGGGCAAATTGCGGGCCGCATGCGGCCCACCAACTGATTTTATGCGGCTCGAGAGGGCATTCAGGAATAAAATTTTTTACTTCGTATTTAAGTTATTTTGTTGAATTTTAAAGAATTTCCTGTACAGTTATAATTGTTTTAACATTTTTGATAAAATGTCTTTCTAATTATCTATTTTTGTAAACAGTCCTTGACCTTCGTAATGTAATGCTTCCTCTTCTTTCGCTCGCCTTAAATATGTCTATAACTGCAACGTTGTCTCTTGTATGAATTTAACTGTCCTTTTTAGTTCACTCAGCAGTCCATAGAGTTTACCTTCCACTCTCTAGGCCAGAAGGTTTCCCTAGACATGTTGTAATTTGGGCAGTCTTTGAGTATGTGCTCTGCTGTCTGCGGCGATAATCCATATGTGCACATGGCTGATTCACCAATCTTGAATCTTATATACATGTGGTTGCATAATCTATTATGTCCTGTTCTGAGGCGCAGAATAATGACTTGTTCTGGTCTGTCCATAACGTGGTAGTCGTTTTGAGCAGGTTTTGGTGGCCTTCTGATAGATTTGATCATTCTTTTCTTTTGGTGGTATGTAACGGGCACATCAGGCTGTTTTTCGTTTGCTCCTTTCTTAGCCAATCTATCAGTTCTGTCGTTTCCGGGTACTCCACAGTTGGATGGTATCCACTGTATGGTGACCTTATGCTGGCTGCTATGTTCAGAAAGTAGAGTCCTTAGTACTGGCAATTTTCAAGACATCATTTCGTTTTCGTTGATGTGAGTTTCTTGCAAGCAACATACGCTTACCTTTTCTTGGTCCAAGATGTTTTCTAGTTCTTTTGTTTTGTTGCTTAATCCCTCCGCATTCCAGTGCATTAGTTTTAGTCTTTGTTTGGTATGGCCAGAAGCTCTATTCTCATGTTTCCTGGCTTCACTGGACATCTGAGAAGGGCCTCCAGTAGCTGTGGTTGGAACCTTTCGAGGCATATGGCCCGACACTACACCTGCCTGGGGGTCCAAAGCAGGGCGAGCACCGTAACATTTAGCAGTAGTCGACATATTTCATTACGCGTGATTGTTGGCATCCTGATTTCTGTGGTGCGCCTCCTGGTTGGTTGCCTCCGTCTTCGGCACCTTTCCTTTGCTAGAGCAGACAGTGGTCTTACTCGAGTTTAGGTGTGTAGGCACGCACACACATTTCTGCGCATGCATGTACGTGCATACACATCTAGAGCGTTCTGGATATTTCTGGGCGCTAGTGACTCGCCGCCTCCCCTTCTCCTGTAAGTTAAAACAGTTCCGCCACAAGAAGGCCAGGAGTTGGACTTTTGCTGCATTGGTGATGAATGCACGGGCCATTGGGGTATTTATGCAAGGTTGGGCGCTCACCCCAACCCGGCTCCTGGCTGCATACAGCAACTTTTGGAACCATGTAATGCTAAAATGCGAATTTATCGATTTTTATAGAGAGAAATATTTATCGACATCTTCTTCTTCAGCGTTCGGAGCCATTGAGGTTCTTTGCTGCAGATACAATCCGTCTCCATTCGTCTCTCTGGTTGACCTTCTCTTGTCAGTCGTTGATTCCAAGTGCTTGTAGGTCTGTACATGTATTATCTCTCCACCGTCTTCTTGGTCTACCTCGGGGTCTACGGTCATTTATTTCCTGAGTGTAAGCGAGTTTTGTTTCCCTATTATCTTCGATTCTTTCTATATGCCCCAGCCATTGCAGTCTATTAGCCTTCATGATACCAGTGATTAGCGGGCACTTAAACAGATCATAAATGTCTTTGTTACTTCTTCTTTTCCACTCTCCACTTTGTGTATCCCTAATGGGTCCAAAGATGCGTCTTAAAACTTTGTTCTCAAAGGTTTGTAGCAAGGCTTCGTCTCCTTTCGTTGTCCTCCAGGTTTCGACATGTAAAATATTAATAAGGATGATTTTATGAAAAACAAATATTTCTCCGGTGAATAAAATGATTTATTTTGCAAGAAAATATTAAATTTAAAAGGCTTTTGCTGTTATAAATTATTTCCACATTTACAATGTTCAAATTAATTTATATTTGCATAGATTGTTAACCACGCATAGAAAGAACAGATTGTTCAATCAAAAATGTGAAGAAGCAGTCAGTAGGAAGAAGAATGCCAGACATGTATGGTTAAATGACATCAATAACATCCAAAAGGAAGATCATTATAGAAATGAATGTAAAGAGGCTACAAAAATAGTGAGACAGCAGAAGCGAGAATATATGAGTAATATAATCAAAGATATGGAAACTAATCACCAGAAAAATGAATCCAGAATTTTTTTTAAAGAACTGAAGTCAATGAAACGAGGGCACCAACAAAACACATATGGTTTAAAAGACAAAAATGGGAATATGATAAATACCAATTGTCACAAGATAGAAGCCATAGATTCGACCTTGTGGTATAAGGCAGACAACCCTACTATTGCCCGACCCGGTTCTCTGGAAAATTACCGCCCTTTGGCTGGCGTTCTAGATGATTCTAAAAACCCAAACCAGGTGAATTTGATTCACCGGCTGACAGCGCATGGTTTTGGCGCATGCGCAGAGGATTAGGCCGGGCGGACAAAGAACAGTTTCTGGCTGTCAGGGCGCGTGGACAGACGCTTTTGTGCACAGTGTGTTTTCATTAGAGAGAGCTGGGGCGACAGATGTCTCAAGATGGTTAAAGAAATCCGACGTTTAGTCCTGCCGAGTTACAGCTACTCCAGTATGAAACTGTGTTCAGCAATCTGAAGGTATGTGTACCCTTTAGTTTATTTAACTTTGGTACTCAGTGACCCGATAGTGCTAGGCGGTGTGTACTAACCGTGGCGCGGGAAAGTGGGGCATGTGTGAACAGACTACTGGCGTTGCCTGAAGGCAAAACCTGTTGAAGCGTTTATTTGCTAGCAGTGTAATACAGGGATATTTATTGTGTTAGCGGCGCTGGGGTTATTCACAGCTACTGTAGGTTGGGTTAAGTTGGTTCAGGACAACGAGAGCTTTAATTTGAGTTCACACATGAACCAGCTTCCTGAAATCGAACGTCGTCGATGCGGAATGACGTCACAAGGAGGAAAGCGGAAGTTGTGTAGGACGTCGCCTATACTAGGGCATGTGCGGGCTCAATCGACGCAGCTCGGCGAGGCGATTGTAGTGCGAAGATATATAGAACTATCGGAGGTCGTTTCAAGGTCGTGACTTGAGTCGAAAGTCTTTGTCACTTGGTGGGCGACCACTGGCTTCTTTTCTTGGCTTTCCTCTCATCTGTCTTATAGATAGTGTCCCTCAATGGACTGCCAGCTTAATATATAGTGGATTCCGGAGAGGGGGACAATGTGGAGAATTGACCGACGGGACAGGGCTGTCCTATAAGGGCAGTGACACCGTTCTAAATGCTCCGGCCCTTGAGGAGGGAGGGAGAGAACGGGGTGTGGATCTCTGCTACATGGAGAATTATTAAGACCATGTATATACTATTGGATTTAGATTTTGTACCTGAGGCACGGTACTATATCTGCGCTGGCTGGTAATAGGGACATGAACCAGGGAGATTGGCGTGACCCAGGAAGGGGTCCAGATGCTCATCACCGGCCCTACTTCAGGGCCATTCTGCCTACCATTACTAATGATTCACTAACCCTATATGTCATGTAGAAGTTTTGCAGAGTAGGCCGACACCTCAGTGACGAGTGACCAGCCACCTTGGCCCAAGCTATACTCCAGTCCGGGGAAGATAAAGCGGGACACTTAGCAGCCTGTCAGGTCCTAGACCCCGTTCTTCACTGGCACCTGTGAGCAGCATATGAAGGGACTGGGACTCTCCTGTGAAGAGTCCATGTAGCTGAGGAAGGTGGTGAGAGTGAACTCGCTCAGGGTAAGCTTGGTTCTAGATACTTTCACTGAGTGTTGTCTTCCGCAGGTCTACCTTCGTGAGTGAAGTCTTATCAGATGGTGACGGGTCCAGTGATTGGGACCAGGCAAGTGTGATTAGCGGACCAAGAACCGTACTATGAATCCTACCATGTATGTGTCACCCGAGTTTACTACACAAGAGGTTGAGTCCGACTAACCCTTGGCCGTCGTCAATACCAAGTATGTTTACTATGTCTATGATATCTGCAGACCGACTACACTCACGGCAAGTACCTTTATGGAGTGATTGTGCCTTGTATCAGAACTATCGACAGATCCACTACCAGCTAGAACCAGATTGTATTGACTTTGAGTGCCAGGCCAGTTTGGCCTATGAATCCGCTGGAGTCTAGAGACTGTATCTCCAGCATCAACATTCCCCATCATCATCTGAGAAGTTGCTCTCATATTTATGACACTCTTTTGAACTTTATCAGAGAGGGCAACTCCGTGTTCATATTGTGGCCTCCTGCCAGATCTTGAACATTTTGTCATCTGTGTGGAACACTCATTTGGAGCATCACGGAGTAGGTTTTCCGGAACTAGTCCAGGTCGACCAACTATTATCCTTTCATCTGGGCGAAGACGAGAGCTGGATGGAAGACTATCCAACTCTGGTGAGATCTAGTAACAGGATGACCTGTGGCGTCTACTCGAAGCCTTTCCAGTGATGACTGCTCCACCCTTAAGCTACTCCCAGGCTTGCTGTCTGGACTGTTCTATCGGTTAATAGGTCTATCTCATCATCATCATCCCCACCATCATCACCCTCATTTGTACAATACACATTTTTGTTTCCATATAGATGCCAGAGTTGAGTGTTGAGTCATGCAGTCAGGACGATGTGTGGGTAGGGTAATATCCCTTGGTTAACTGCAGTGAGATAGGTATTCAGAGACCGGTGGGGTAACGTAGACTGAGGTTCCCTAGTCCCAGGCAGATCACTTCCCGTTAGTAAGGTGTGACACCAGTTTCCCCTCACCCCAAGGAATGGTGTGACATTATTTGGGGGCTCGTCCGGGATGGTGTGACGATTCAGCTCTGGCAATTACTAGGTCATTGACACCTTATCTTGTTTTCTGTATAGCAAGTCTAGTCTACATAGGTCTTTGGTCCTATTTCCACTCTTGACTTTGACATAGTGACTTGTGGTGTGCAGTGTTGTGGTCCATAGATTAGCTTTGTGTATTGAGATATATACATTGCCTTGTTGGTTATACCACTCACACTACTAACCCACTCTCTTCAATCATGGCATCTACCAAACTAAATATGACAGAGGTGCGAGCTACAGGCGTAGATATGGGCCTGGAAGGTGACGCTACTCCAGAAGTACATACTGGAGGTGGAGAGAGACTTCCGTCAGGAAGAACGAGAGAGAAGACAACGTGAAGCCGAACAAGAGAATAGAAGGATAGCCTTAGAGGAACGCAAGATGGCTCACGAGGATAAAAAGCTCGAAGCTGAAAGGGAAGCCAAGAAGCTTGAGGCTGAACAAGCTGTCAAGAAGCTTGAGGCTGACCAAGCTGCCAAGAAGCTTGAAGCGGAACAAGAGGCTCAGAAGAGAGAACACGAGTATAGGATGCGGGAGTTAGAACTCAAAGCCCAATCTGAGGGAGCGGTAGGTGGAACTGGTCTCCCTGGTTCACCTAAGGTAGATAGACATGGCTATCACGCCATGAAGTTCCCTCTTGCTCCTTTTGAAGAGGACAAAGAGAAAATAGATCAGTTTTTGCAAAAATTCGAGGCGATGGCTGTTGCCATGGGTCTTGACAAAGACAAATGGTCTCTGAAACTGTCCCAAGGTTTACGAGGTACCGCGTTCGAGGTCTATACGAGGTTACCGGCGGGACAGGAAAACAATTACGACGCATTGAAGTTAGCGTTGTTGAAACGTTTTGAAATGACCGCTTACACGTACCGGAAGAAGTTTCGAACCGCAAAGCGAGAACCGGGCGAATTGTTTGCCGCGTTTAGTTTGCGACTGAAATCCTATTTACTAAAATGGATGGTATTAGCTGGTTTTGCCCAAGACTACGAGAGTCTCGAGGAACTCTGTGTAGTTGATCAGATGCGAAAACAGATGTCTAAGCCGCTTAAACTGTTCTTGGGAGAACAAGGGGCGGAACGGTTGGACGTAGTGACTAAGTTAGCCGAACGGTATGTATTGGTACATGGGGAAGCAGGGGAAACCCGTCCCAATAGTGCTAAAGGTTCGGATAACTCTGATAAGAAGAAGAAGAAAGGCACTCATCCGAAGAAGGTAGATTCTCCGGAAAAGAGTCCAGAGAAGAAGCAGGCGGGGAGCAAGAGCCCACCAAAATCTTCCCCAAAGAAGAAGTAGCATGGTAAATGGTGTAAGCATTGCAAGACGGCCACTCACAATACAGGGGACTGCAGATCAAAGGCCAAAGACTCCCACTTCGCGGCCTGCCTAGTGGAACCAAAGGCAGATTCCACCGAAAAGGTCGAGGTCGTCGAAGAGACTCTGGACTCCGAACGACCACCTGTGGTCGAGATGATCGAAGTGAATGGACAACAAGTAGATTGTCTCTACGACACGGGCCTGCAATTTGAGGCTGTCATTGACGCGAGTTTAGTCAGCCCAGATCAACTCACCGGGGAGAATATCGAAATACAGCCAGCGACGAAGAGTGCTGTGGCCATGACTTTGCCGATCGCCAAAAAGGAGATCAGGTCAAGGTACGTCACGGGCACAATTCAAGCGGCTGTGTTGATCGACCCCATTTTCCCCGTCATACTGGGATGCCGATATGTATTCCTAGGGATGCCCAAAGAGCCCATCCACATAGGTGCCATACAGACCCGGTCCCAACGGGGAACAGACGAAGCGGACGCAATAGTCTCTAACCCCCTGCCAGGGGAATTGCGGACTGCCCAGGGCGAGGACGCGACTCTGCGTTCTTGCTACAAGAAGCTGCAGAGGAGTGCTGACCCACCGAAACGGGGGCAGTACTACATGAAGAATCGGCTGCTCTACCGGAGAGCCGGACGGGGAGATAAACTGCACGGGCAGTTGGTGGTCCCGAAGGACTACCGTCCTCAAATTCTTCATATGGGGCACACCATATCGTTTAGCGGACATATGGGTGTCGGAGCTACGCTTCAGAGGATCTCCTGCCATTATTATTGGCCAGGAATGACCGGCGACGTGCGTCGGTATGTGAAGTCCTGCCCCGAGTGCCAAAGAGTGGCACCGAAACACTGGACAGCACCGGTGGTCTTGGGCGAAATGCCTGTAATGAACTCTCCGTTTGAGAGAGTGGCCATCGATATCGTGGGGCCTCTTCCTCGGACGAGGAAGAGAAACATGTACATCCTCACGATGGTCGACTGTTGTTCGATGTGGGGTGAGGCCATACCGCTGGCCACTATCGACTCCAAGAGAGTGGCCGACGCACTCATGGAGGCCTTTACGAGATTGGGTTTTCCCAATCAGATCCTTACGGATAATGGGTCCCAGTTTTGTGGAAAATTAATGGAAGAGGTCTTCCGAATCTTTCACACCCACCACATACACACCAGCCCTTACCACCCTCAAGCGAATGGGCAAGTTGAAAGATTCAACGGAACATTGATGACCATGCTCCGAAAACTTGCCCAAGAGAAACCCGAGAGGTGGGATGAATATATCCCCGCGGCATTATTCGCCTACCGGGAAGTGCCACATGGATCGACAGGACTGCCACCCGCGACATTGCTGTTTGGGCGGCCGATCAAGGGTCCATTGGAGGCCATGCTGAGGAGTTGGACCGAGGAGGGAACTTCCGAGGAAGTGATATCCTCCTACAAATATGTGGAAGAGCTTAAGGAAAAGCTGCACACGGGATAGGCTTTGGCGACCCAGAACTTGAGAAAGGCCCACAAGAGACATGCGGCATACTACAACCGCAGGTCAAAGGAAAGAGCTCTGGAGGTGGGCGACAAAGTTTTGTTGTTGCTCCCGACGGGAACCAACAAACTTGAGATAGGATGGCAAGGACCTTTTCCCGTTGAGCGGGTAGTGTCCAGAACCAACTATGAGATTCGAATCCGTGGAAAACTGAAAATTTTCCATATCAATCTCCTGCGGAAGTACGAGGAGAGGACGGGAGACGAGTCAGCCCACCTCATGGCGATGGCAGTCGCTGTAGAGACAGAGACGGGACCCGACGAGGGGAGGGAATATCCACTCCTGCACAAAGAAACCTATCGGGATGTGCAGGTGAACCCTAATCTGGATTCCCGAGATAGGGAAAAGATAGCCCAGCTCTTAGAGTCCCATCAGCAGATACTGACGGATAGACCTGGACGGACGGGGTTGGTTGAGTTCGACATGACCTTAACTACCCAAGATCCCATCCGTCAGAAGGTTTACCCGGTACCCTTCTCGAAAGAGAGGGCCCTGGAAGAGGAGATACAGAAGCTGCTGGGGGATGACGTGATTGCGCCATCCACATCCCCATATAATGCGGGGGTGGTATTACTACGTAAGCCGAGTGGGGAACACCGCTTATGTATAGATTACAGACTCCTGAACAGTCATACCAGATTTCAGGTAGAACCCCTACCCAATCCAACACAGTTATTCGCTAGGCTACACCGTGCCAAGTACTTTTCGAAAGTGGATCTAAGTCGAGGGTACTACCAGATTCCGGTTAAACCGGAAATCCGACCCCTTCTGGCTTTCAGTACTCCGAGCGGGCATTATGAGTTCAAAGTCATGCCGTTTGGACTCAGCAATGCGCCCAGCGTGTTTACACGCATGATGAGGGCCTTGCTAGATCCTTTACGGGATCCATCCATTATTTCCTTCATGGATGATATACTGATTGCCAGCGAGAACTTGGAGGACCATGTGACTTCCTTAGATAGGGTCTTTACACGGCTAAGGGAGGTCGGGCTCACGGCTCGCCCGGCTAAATGTATGGTTGGATACCAGACATTAGAATTTCTAGGTCACACAATCACTCCCTGGACGGATCGTCCCGGAGGAGAAGAACCTAGAAAAGGTCCGATTGGCTCCGAGGCCAAAAACGAAGAAGGACGTGAGATCCTTCCTCTCGTTGTGCGGGTTTTATCAAAAATTCATCCCGCATTTCAACGAACTGGGGGCTCCATTGACGGAAACCCTGAAGAAGGGATCCCCAGATCAGATTGTATGGACACCTGACTGCGAGGGTGCCTACAGTCAGTTGAAAGAGGCCCTAGTGAGCAAACCGGTCCTACAGCTCCCTGACCTATCCAAACCCTTTGTGTTAAGGACAGATGCGAGTAATATTGGAGTAGGGGCGACTTTGTTACAGGAGGGAAGGGAGGACAAGGCTATTTTGCGACCCGTAGCGTACGCGAGTAGAAAACTTCTGCCGGCCGAACGGAATTATTCGACCGTGGAACGGGAATGTTTGTCACTCGTATGGGCGGTGCAAAAATTTCAGCCATACTTGTATGGTGTACCATTCCGTGTACAGTCAGATCATCAACCGTTGATGTTCCTGGCAACCTCCCAAAAGCTCAATGCCCGTTTGATGCGTTGGTCTTTGTTGCTTCAGCCCTACAACTTTACTGTTGAATACATTCCCGGAAAGGAGAATGTGGGGGCTGACTTCCTGTCCAGACATCCAGTCCCGGAGGAAGAGGCTGAGTCCACTCGGACCGAACCTCCGGCGGATAAGAGTCGACTCGGTCAACTCTCTTAAGAGAGGGCCTATGTCACGAGATAGAAGCCATAGATTCGACCTTGTGGTATAAGGTAGACAACCCTACTATTGCCCGACCCGGTTCTTCTGGAAAATTACCGCCCTTTGGCTGGCGTTCTAGATGATTCTAAAAACCCAGACCAGGTGAATTTGATTCACCGGCTGACAGCGCATGGTTTTGGCGCATGCGCAGAGGATTAGGCCGGGCGGACAAAGAACAGTTTCTGGCTGTCAGGGCGCGTGGACAGACGCTTTTGTGCACAGTGTGTTTTCATTAGAGAGAGCTGGGGCGACAGATGTCTCAAGATGGTTAAAGAAATCCGACGTTTAGTCCTGCCGAGTTACAGCTACTCCAGTATGAAACTGTGTTCAGAAATCTGAAGGTATGTGTACCCTTTAGTTTATTTAACTTTGGTACTCAGTGACCCGATAGTGATAGGCGGTGTGTACTAACCGTGGCGCGGGAAAGTGGGGCATGTGTGAACAGACTACTGGCGTTGCCTGAAGGCAAAACCTGTTGAAGCGTTTATTTGCTAGCAGTGTAATACAGGGATATTTATTGTGTTAGCGGCGCTGGGGTTATTCACAGCTACTGTAGGTTGGGTTAAGTTGGTTCAGGACAACGAGAGCTTTAATTTGAGTTCACACATGAACCAGCTTCCTGAAATCGAACGTCGTCGATGCGGAATGACGTCACGAGGAGGAAAGCGGAAGTTGTGTAGGACGTCGCCTATACTAGGGCATGTGCGGGCTCAATCGACGCAGCTCGGCGAGGCGATTGTAGTGCGAAGATATATAGAACTATCGGAGGTCGTTTCAAGGTCGTGACTTGAGTCGAAAGTCTTTGTCACTTGGTGGGCGACCACTGGCTTCTTTTCTTGGCTTTCCTCTCATCTGTCTTATAGATAGTGTCCCTCAATGGACTGCCAGCTTAATATATAGTGGATTCCGGAGAGGTGGACAATGTGTGAGAATTGACCGACGGGACAGGGCTGTCCTATAAGGGCAGTGACACCGTTCTAAATGCTCCGGCCCTTGAGGAGGGAGGGAGAGAACGGGGTGTGGATCTCTGCTACATGGAGAATTATTAAGACCATGTATATACTATTGGATTTAGGATTTTGTACCTGAGGCACGGTACTATATCTGCGCTGGCTGGTAATAGGGACAGTGAACCAGGGAGATTGGCGTGACCCAGGAAGGGGTCCAGATGCTCATCACCGGCCCTACTTCAGGACCATTCTGCCTACCATTACTAATGATTCACTAACCCTATATGTCATGTAGAAGTTTTGCAGGGTAGGCCGACACCTCAGTGACGAGTGACCAGCCACCTTGGCCCAAGCTATACTCCAGTCCGGGGAAGATGAAGCGGGACACTTAGCAGCCTGTCAGGTCCTAGACCCAGTTCTTCTACTGGCACCTGTGAGCAGGCATATGAAGGGACTGGGACTCTCCTGTGAAGAGTCCATATGGCTGAGGAAGGTGGTGAGAGTGAACTCGCTCAGGGTAAGCTTGGTTCTAGATACTTTCACTGAGTGTTGTCTTCCACAGGTTCTAACTTCTTGAGTGAAGTCTTATCAGATGGTGACGGGTCCAGTGATTGAGACCAGGCAAGTGTGTTTAGCGGACCAAGAACCCTACTATGAATCCTACCATGTATGTGTCACCAGAGTTTACTACACTGGAGGTTGAGTCCGACTAACCCTTGGCCGTCGTCAATACCAAGTATGTTTACTATGTCTATGATATCTGCAGACCGACTACACTCACGGCAAGTACCTTTATGGAGTGATTGTGCCTTGTATCAGAACTATCGACAGATCCACTACCAGCTAGAACCAGATTGTATTGACTTTGAGTGCCAGGCCATTTGGCCTATGAATCCGCTGGAGTCTAGAGACTGTATCTCCAGCATCAACATTCCCCATCATCATCCTGAGAAGTTGCTCTCATATTTATGACACTCTCTTGAACTTTATCAGAGAGGGCAACTCCGTGTTCATATTGTGGCCTCCTGCCAGATCTTGAACATTTTGTCATCTGTGTGGAACACTCATTTGGAGCATCACGGAGTAGGTTTTCCGGAACTAGTCCAGGTCGACCAACTATTATCCTTTCCTCTGGGCGAAGACGAGAGCTGGATGGAAGACTATCCAACTCTGGTGAGATCTAGTAACAAGGATGACCTGTAGCGTCTACTCGAAGCCTTTCCAGTGATGACTGCTCCACCCTTAAGCTACTCCCAGGCTTGCTGTCTGGACTGTTCTATCGGTTAATAGGTCTATCTCATCATCATCATCCCCACCATCATCACCCTCATTTGTACAATACACATTTTTGTTTCCATATAGATGCCAGAGTTGAGTGTTGAGTCATGCAGTCAGGACGATGTGTGGGTAGGGTAGTATCCCTTGGTTAACTGCAGTGAGATAGGTATTCAGAGACCGGTGGGGTAACGTAGACTGAGGTTCCCTAGTCCCAGGCAGATCACTTCCCGTTAGTAAGGTGTGACACCAGTTTCCCCTCACCCCAAGGAATGGTGTGACACCAATGAGGAAATGTGCAACACATGGACAGAATATTTTATTGAATTACTAAATTGTGAAGCTCCAAGTAACATTTTCCCACAGGAAGAGGTTCTAACATGCGAACCACAAATTGAAGAACCTACATTTGAAGAAATCCTATATGTAATCACACGACTTAAAAACAATAAGGCAACTGGGACTGATGGAATTGCTGCTGAATTTATAAAGGCAGGTGGCCATGCATTACATCTAAAGCTATACGAACTAATAATAAAAATCTGGAGGACAGAAGAATTACCCCATGACTGGAAAGAGTCATTATTGATACCTATCTTTAAGAAAGGAGACAAGTTCCAATGTGGAAATTATAGAGGAATATCACTACTGTCCACAAGCTATAAGATACTATCCGAAGTATTACTAAATAGACTAAAACCATATTCAGAAGACATATTAGGTGACTACCAGGCGGGTTTTAGACAAAACAGATCAACATTAGATCAGATATTTATCTTACGACAAATAGCCGAGAAAAATTGGGAATATAAAAGAGATCTCCATAACATTTTTGTGGATTTTAAAAAGGCTTATGAGTGTCCATAGGAATAGTCTATGGAATGCTATGCAGGAATTTGGAATACCAAGGAAGTTAATCAACATGACCAGACTATGCATGGAAGATACTTATAATATAGTAACATATAAAGGCAGGAAATCAGACCCCTTCCAAATAACATCTGGCTTGAAACAGGGTGATGCACTATCGCCGCTACTCTTCAATCTGGCTCTAGAGAAAGTTGTAAGGAAGATAAAGGAGGAATGTGATATTGGAGGAACATCCAAGCTGCTTGGTTATGCAGATGATATAGATATTATAGGGCAAAGTGAACAAAAGACATTGGAAATATTGACTCACTTAAAGGAAAAAGCCCAACAGATGGGGCTGGTTATCAACCAAGATAAGACAGAATATATGGTAATTTCAAGAGACGGAATGGCTAAAAACTCTGGCCACATACAAATAGATAATATGACCATTAAAAGAACGGAAACATACAAATACCTGGGTACAATCTTCAACTGCTCCAACATCATAAGGGAAGAAATACAAACTAGAATCAACTCTGGAAATAAGATATACTATGCACTACAACATCTACTAAAATCAAAGGCGCTATCTCGTAACACCAAAATCACAATATACAAAACACTGATCAGACCAGTTGTGCTGTATGGCTCTGAAACCTGGAGTACAACGAAAGGAGACGAAGCCTTGTTACAAACCTTTGAGAACAAAATTTTAAGACGCATCTTTGGACCCATTAGGGATACACAAAGTGGAGAGTGGAAAAGAAGAAGTAACAAAGACATTTATGATCTGTTTAAGTCCCCGCTAATCACTGGTATCATGAAGGCTAATAGACTACAATGGCTGGGGCATATAGAAAGAATGGAAGATAATAGGGAAACAAAACTCGCTTACACTCAGGAAATAAATGACCGTAGACCCCGAGGTAGACCAAGAAGACAGTGGAGAGATAATACATGTACAGACCTACAAGCACTTGGAATCAACGACTGGCAAGAGAAGGTCCACCAGAGAGACGAATGGAGACGGATTGTATTTGCAGCAAAGAACCTCAATGGCTCGGAAAGCTGAAGAAGAAGAAGAAGTAGTAGTATTGATATATTTCTAAAATTTATTCCGAGCTCACTACTTGTTTTCCGAATATTTTAGTTTCACACATAGCCGGAAGTAGGTTTTGTTTCATTTCCGTTTTAAAGTTTTGTACAGTTCTAACTGTTCGAATTTTATTCAAAGTAATGAGTGTCAATAATAAACGTAAGATTGAAGATGAATGCCATGTTTTTAATGATGAATGGACAACTAAGTACTGTTTTATAAAAGTTGGTAGCAAATCAGTTTGCTTGTTGTGTTGTGAGTCAGTGGCTGTCTTCAAAGAGTACAATTTAAAAAGACATTATCAAACAAAACATTCCAATTTCGGATACAATTTAACAACCGAAGGTAGGTAAAGGAATTGCCTTGAGCTGGTGAAAAATCTGGAGAAACAGCAAACTGTTTTCACTAAACAGTCTTCAATTCAAGATGCTGCAACTGAAGCTAGTCTTGTGCTGTCACGCAGAATTGTAAAACAGAACAAGCCATTTTCTGATGGCGAGTTCATCAAGGAATGTTTGCTAGAAGTAGAAGCAGCAAAACATTATGTGTCCAGAACAAAAACACAGATTTGACAACATCACTTTATCAAAGAGAACTGTGGTCAGACGTGTTGACAAGATAAGTGACAATTTGATGCATAAACTTCAAGATGCAAGTAAACAATTTTTGTGGTACTCTCTTGCATTGAATGAGAGTACCGATGTACATGATACTGCCCAATTATTGATATTTATACGTGGAATAAACACTTCTTTCAAACTCACGGAAGAGTTACTGAATGTTGAGTCACTTAAAGACACAACACAGGCCTTGATATATTCAATGCTGTTACTAACTGTATTGAAAGAACTGGGTTGGTTTGGAACAAGATGGCAAGTGTTACAACTGACGGAACTCGTGCTTTGACTGGAAAACATGTAGGTCTGGTAAAGTTGATAAGTGATAAGCTTAAAGCAGAATATTCAAGCCACACATTATTACCACTTCACTGTGTGACTTATCAAGAAAGTCTATGTAAAACTGTTTTGAATATCAAGCGTGTTATTGACCCAGTTGTCAGTGTCATCAACCTCATCAGATCAAGAGGACTTAATCACAGACAGTTCAAGGCATTACTTGATGATTTGGAAACTGAACATTCCGATGTCCTGTACCACACCAGTGTTCGATGGCTGAGTCTCGGCAAGGTGTTGAGGTGAGTGTGTGAACTCAGAGAAGAAATAGTAATGTTCCTAGAGATGAAGGGCATTGAATGTGACTTTAATACTAACATTGTCAATAAAGAGTGGAAGTTAGACTTTATGTTTGCCATTGAAATTATGGAAAAGTTAAATGAATTGAATGTCAAACTTCAGGGCAATGGTGTGTTTGCACATGAATTGTATGTACATGTAAAATAATTTCAGGCAAAACTCTCACTGTTCCCCAGACAAGTAAGTGAAAAAAGATATTGTCACTTCCCCTTGCTGAAACAAGAAAGCATTTCTGGTGAAATTACTGAAAAGTACAAAGCTCAATTAGATGCATTGATTGAAGAATTTGGATGGAGATTCCAAGATTTCAAGAAATTAGAGCCATACTTCAATATTCTCAGTTCCCTTTTTAGTGCAGAAGCTGGTACAGCACAGAGGACATACAGTTGGAGTTGCTTGACTTACAAGCAGATCATGACCTGAAAGAGAAATTCAAGACAGATGGTTTGCTGGATTTCTATGGATCTTTATAACAAGAATCATTTCCCAACTTGAAATACTCTACAGCTAAACTTTTATCATTGTTCAGATCAACATACATTTGCGAACAAGCATTCTCTTGCTTGAAGATCAACAAATCTAAGAATAGGTCTTTATTGTCGGACGGCAACGTGCATGCTGTCATGCGAATTTCAACAAGTAAACTTGCTCCAGATTTCAAGAATATTGTCAAAATGTGCAAGCGGTTACATACATCTCATTAGAAATCAACATATTATAGTGACAGTGCAGTCGGTTTGTGTCTAAATTAAAGCCATTGATAGATAATAAAGAATATTTGTTATAATAACAAGTTGTAAAATCTTAGTTTAGTTTAGTTTAGTTAGTTTAGTCGTTGGATCAACATCACGGCACACGGTTTAACCCATAAGTGCTCCGTTTTCCTCCTAACTCAAACCTGAGTCTGGAGAAACTCAGCTCAATGCACGAACTCCGTTGCATCGGCGAGGATCCTGAAATACTTGGGTAGATTTTTTAACTCGAAATTTTGCCCGGGCAGCGCCGTTAGGCTACTCGTTTTCGATTGCCAACTGCCAAGGGATTTTTTACGTGCGCAACAACACACACGGGCGTCCGATCTCACTACCCAGAGACCAGGGGAAATTTTATTGCTGGAAGTCCAGGTGGATTTTTTAAATAAATCCCGGTCCTCACCGGGGCCTGAACCCGGGACCTCCAGCACTCGAGGCGGACACCATACCTCGAGACCACTCAGCCCCTTATTGTAAAATCTTGTTAACAAATAGTAAAAGTTTGTGTCCATATTGTCAAATATAATGTATAAATGTATAAGTAAAATAAAATTACAATAATTAGTTATTTATACTGCTTAATAACCTATAAATAATTAATAATTGCTTATTGTGAAAGGTTGCTGTAAACAAAATGGACATTATGTATATATATATATATATATATATATATATGCGGCCCGCCAATAGCTTTACATTTGTCAATGCGGCCCTCCGCACAAAAAGTTTGCCCACCCCTGTTGTAATAGATGTGGGTACACAAGTACACCCAGTGTAAAATGTGAATCAGGAAATGTGTGGGAAGTAAAGGCACCAGGCGTGATACTGACCACTGTAGCCCTTGGATGTTGACTGGTCAATAGACATGGGAGGCTTGCACCGCATGCTTGCTACATTTCGAGGCATGTAGAGTCCCACATGACTTTACTACTGATAGTTAGTTGCACAGCCCTTACAGGATCTGATCAACCCCAGCATTTTATGACTGTTTGTGATTTTTAAAATTTGTTTTGGAAGTTTATCTTCAGTACTTTGCCTTTTCTTTCTGAATGACCGACACTCATACCATTGTATTAAAACCAGCGCAGAGTGGTCTGCTTCAAAATCGCCGGCAGCTGTGTTCCAAATACGGTATGCCGGATTACGAAACGCGTCCATAACCCCTTCGCCACAGCGCCAGCTATTAATAACTAATAAACAATTTTAAAACTATGTAAGCTACACAATTCTTAAAATCTAAATAAAGAAAATTACAGATGAATTAATATATAACACAACAATTATGTAATTTATAATATTCTCAAAAATCACAAATATGCATTTCACATACGGATTAATGTACAATCGCATATGAATAATTAATCTTCAACGATGAATACATAATTAAAGAAATTAATATTTTAAACAATTCTGAAAATCATAAATGTGCATATTGATCACCCGATGACTTAACAGTGGTAGAACTCCCCCCGCCCCTCCCCAACAATCTATCAAAATGTCTCTCTATCATAAGCCAAATGCACTGCCCCTGTTGCTGTCAGGTGTAAATGTCCCTCTATCATAAGCCAGATGTCCTGCCTCTGTTGCTGTCACGTGTAAATTATCTCTCACATTGTGAATCTATTTTGTGATCTCTTCTTCTCCGCTCCCCAGGTACATCACCTTCCATAATTATCTTTTCTAGATTGTCATATCTTTTTACATAAATTGTGTTTTCTTTTTTTTTTTGCTCTGACAGTTACTTAATTAGTTTCTCAGTGTTCTATTCCTCCGATTACAAAGAGATCATATTGTTCCTTGTCAACACTTTCTCTAACATTCCTCATTATGTTTTCAGCACATAAGTAAAACATATAAGAGGACAATATGCAACATTATCGGTCTCCCTTTAACCAATTCAGTGCTGAAGGATAATATATCGCGAATGTGAAGTCTCATTTGAACATAGGGATGATATATTGTTATACTAGGGTCATCGTGATATTTTTATGTTTTTTATTTCTATGCAAGGGGGGGGGGGGGAATTGTTTCATGGTATCTTCCGTAAATTTAAAGCTCAAGGAATGGAAATTTACATTATAATACTTATTCATTTGATTATTTACCAGGTTTGGTCCAAGCCTACATTTTGTTTGACATTGAATCAGTTAACATGCATTTTACAGATTAATTAATGTACAGCAAGTATCAATACATAAACATTTTAACATAAACTGAATTAACAGATGAGAAAAGGATAGCGAATAGTAAAAAAAAAAAAAAAGAACGAAAATTGTGAGTATACAATGAAATCATTATTTAAACAATATCACAGATGCACATGCAGCTGATGGTATCCAGTATTTTTTTTCTCTGTGACAACAGTCAGTAAGAATAAAATAGGTTACAAATGGCACCAATGCCGCGCTCCTATTATTATTGTAAAAGTATTTGTCAGTTTACCCTCATGAAGAATTGTGCATTTCATGTCCTCATACCTTGCCTTTATTAAGTTAATGATCTTTTGTTAGATCCCATAGGGCCTCATTAGTAGAGCCGGGACCTTTAGGACCTAATAATCATGCAAATATGCAGGCATTTACAACTTAAAAATAAGAAACTATGGTATAAACATTTAAAATATGAACTTAAAATCTCCAATTATGGAAACCAAAAAAAATCATTGACCTTTATTGATTTAAAAATCGTATTGATTGATTCTCAGATATCTAGGTCTAACCTCTAAAATACACTTGGCCTTGTTTGTAATCTTTTATCTTTTTTTTTTTTTTAGATCTGCTTTTTTGTGTTGTTTGTTCATTTCAATTTTAAAGCGTTTCAGGAATTTTCTATGCTTTATGTTTTCATATACCTTTTCCTAGGACTTCTATACACAACTCATTCCAAATGTTTTAACCTGCTGTCAGCATTCTTCATTACTTAACTCGGCTATCTGACAGATGCTAACTGTTGCATTACCTGGCAAATATTACAGACGCTGACCATACTTTGTTCCTTAGTTTTGTGGTTTCTGAAATATCCTACACTGCATTGTTTTCCAAGTTTGTAAAAAGTTATCTATGAGTTTATCAGGACATGGTGATTTAAGACTACACCTTAACGTCTGGAAACTTCCATGTCATTAGTGATTACTTGATTTTTTTTTTGTGTTAATGCAAATATGATCAATCTAATTTGCTGTCTGTGGTCTGGTGTTAGCCACATTGCTTTACATTTTATTTTATGTGGGAAAATATTTCTTCCTATGACTTACTGCTTCCTTGCACAAACATTGGTGAATAATTCTCCATTTTCACTATTCACATTAAACCCATGTTTCCACGTGATCACTTAATAACCCATGTTATCCAATCTTATCTTGGCATTCAAGTCACATATCACAAGTTTGCTATAACCATTTCTTTAATTTCCTATAGCACTTCAAAGTGACATGTACAATTCCTCCTTAACATTTTTTGGTGCGCAATACTGGATTACATTAATATTTATTTTCATTATTGTAATTCTAATCGTTGCTTTTATTATTCTAGAACTCTGCTTTCTATTTTATAAGCGCTTTATCTGTCTCTTTTGATAATATTAGGGCAACCCCTTCACTGTAAGGACATTTTTCCTTGTATGACATGAGAACAGCACTGTTTGACTTGCGTTTATAAGCCTTTTGTTTGCTCATTTTAATCTTCTTTCATGTAATCCCAAAATGCTAATCTTACATTTAATTTCCTCTACTACTCGAGCTGTTTTTTCCAATCCATACATAGTTGTAACATTTCTGGTGCTGGCTCTAGAAATTGTCCTGGATGAAAGGAGGTGAATCAGCGATCTAGACTCCTTGCAGCTTTCTCCATATCGTGTTATACTTCTTCTTATGACTGAGCTACCGTACGACAGTATACGGTAATACTTGCTTTATGTTAGCGCTGAATGTTAGGTTTTAGTCATATATGACTGAGCTATCCTGTGACAATCGATGGTAATACCTGCTTAGGGTTAGCGCTGAATGTTGGGTGTTAGTCATATATGACTGAGCTACCCTATGACAATCGACGGTAATACTTGCTTTCTGTTAGCGCTGAATGTTGGGTTTTAGTCATATATGACTGAGCTATCCTATGACAATCGACGGTAATACCTGCTTTCTGTTAGCGCTGAATGTTGGGTTTTAGTCATATATGACTGAGCTATCCTATGACAATCGACGGTAATACCTGCTTTCTGTTAGCGCTGAATGTTGGGTTTTAGTCATATATGACTGAGCTACCCTATGACAATCGACGGTAATACTTGCTTTCTGTTAGCGCTGAATGTTGGGGTTTAGTCATATATGACTGAGCTATCCTATGACAATCGACGGTAATACTTGCTTTCTGTTAGCGCTGAATGTTGGGCGGCGCTCAACAAACCCTACATCCCACATTGTGCCAACGGCTTCGGGAGGAGGAGGAGCGCAATTTTAAAGATAGAAGCCGTATCGTGGTGCGAGGAAATGCAGCCTAAAGACTAAATGACAGACCGGACTCCAAGACTTGTTGGGCAACTGGTCTAAGATCGAAGCTCCGACACACGGACAGTTAGAGCATTGCTTTGCTTATCCAGCAGCTTCTGCAGCTTGTCGTGCTTTAGGTGTATTGATTTACCTTTCCTCTGAAGTAAACTAGTTAAGCCGAGAGAGGGATTATGCTGCATGGGCAACACACGGTCTCTACAATTCAGCCCAGGCTTCGAATTATGGAGAGGTGGTTATTATGCCTTCTGTGAAGTGCAATGTAACAATCTATCATCTGTCAAGACGGACAGCAGGTGCCAGTAGTTATAATATTCTAGGAGACGAGTCTTCTGTCTTTTTGGTTGGCTGAATTGTTTATCTTTTCCTGATTGACTTGTTCATGATTGGTTGGTTTTGCCGTTGAAGTTTTCTACAGGATGAGGTAGCCAATCTCTCGGCAATCCTCCTTAGTTGCCTCTTATGACATGTATGGTTAAACAGTTAGCTCCATATCCGTTACAGGATGTCGCAGTCAATCTCAGAAGTTTTAGGCTGTTTGTGATTTCTTGGCAAGTTTACATTCAGTATTTGCCATTGCTTTCTGAACGATAGGCACTCATAGCATTGCATGAAAACACTTTCAAGGTGATCAGTTTCCGATTCGTCAGCAGCTGTTTTTGAACGCGAATTTTATGTAAACTTTTCACATATGTAATAACTGTGGGAAATAACCTATGTCAATTATCACATGAGAAATACTACACATCAAATATCACATTTCAGATATCACATGTCAAATATTACAGTTCAAATACCACGTGTCAAATATAACAGTTCAACTTCCACATGCCAAATATAGCATTTCAAATAACACATTTCAAATATCACATGTAAAATTTCACAAGTAAAGTATCGCATTGCAAATACCAAATGTAAAATATAGCATTTCAAATATCAAATATTACATTGCAAATACCACATTTCAAATATCACATTGCAAATACCACATGTAAAATATCAAAACACAATGAGAGTTGAATTAAGCTGAGCCAAGAACTGACATCACAGCACTCAGCACATTCCCATACGAGTTCCATCCTTATCTTCAACCACCAATGATGACTCCCATTACTTATGGTATCAGTGCAATTTGGTTGTTTCTGTATGACCTTTCCTCGGAGTACTGAGTGTCGGCCAGATCCTCCGGTCACTCCCTGCCGCACCATTTTCTCCAGGCAATGACAGTGTATTTGGTCTTCCACGATGTATACACGATCCCAAAGGGCCGTGACCACATCTGTCTTACTGTACACCCAAACCCCACCCAGTAATGCAGATCCATCCAATTTGTCCTCCGGTTCATGTCCCAACACACCAGCATGTCCTGGAGAAAAGATTCAACAAATTCTCCCTTTCAAAATACAATAAATGTTCATTGGCACCTTGCTGTCTTGACAGACAATAGTTTGTTACATTGTGCTTCAAAAAGGCTTAATAACTACAACCCATGGCGGTGGTGAATGTGACTGTTAAGACTAATTCGCGCTGTAAATGTTCGTCCACAGTGGATGCATGTGAACACCTGGTCATATTTACCACATTGCACCATCTTACGTCTCACACGCTCGGCGTGTGAGTTATTTGCAATAATTTTCTCCTTTGTTTTTATGCATTTCTGATATTTACCCTCCATGCAACACGTTCAGTGGCGACTTGCTTCCAATGTGCATTATCAGTGCCTGTATCAATCATGTCCCGCTTACACATATCTTTGTATCGTAGTAGAGGCCGACCCTGAGATCTCCTACCCACCTGTAATTCACCAAAAAGGATGTCCTTTGGTATTCTACCATCATCCATCCTCCTCTACGAAGACTGAGCATGGAGTAAACCGTCACACAACCTGATCTTTCAAATACTTCAGTATATATGATTTTGTCTTGCCACTTAATAACAAGTATTCTTCACAGACACCGCATATGAAAGCTGTTTAAACGTTTCTCTTGGTGTGAGTAAGTTGCTCAGGCTTCACTGCCATAAAGAAGAGTACTATGGACTCGGGCTTGATAGACAAGGACTTTTGTTTTGGCAGTAAGCTTCCTGTAATCCCAGACTCTTTTTCTTAAATTGTTCATTGTTGTTGCCGACTTACCAATCCGGATGTTGATTTCCCGATAAAGGGATAATTTGCTATTTACCTCTGATCCCAGATATGTAAAATGATCTACTATCTCTAATTCGGTGTCGTCAATAAAGATTAATGATACCCATGTGCGCCTTGTGACATAATCTGTGTTTTCGTTTTGCTAATTGTTAAACCAAATTCAGAACAAGCATTGGAGAATGCAGATAGACGTTGTAATTCTTCCCCAGAGTGGGTCGTAATTGCAGCAGCATCTGCAAATAGCAACTCTCTAATCAGTACCCTCCTAATTTTGGTCTTGGCCTTCAATCTCTGAGCATTGTAAAGGCCGCCATCTGAGCGTGAGTGAATGTATATACCACCATCCTGATCACGAAAGGCATATTTCAGTAGACGTGAAAAGAATATTCCAAAGAGGGTAAGAACTAGTACACAACCTTGCTTAACTCCACTCTTGATGTCAAACTCTTCTGAAGTTGCACCATCAAACTTGATTATACGCTTCATGCCTGTATGGAACGATTCCACAATGGACAGAAGAGTTGGTGGGCAGCCAATCTTCAGTAGTGCCATGAACAGACCCTCACGACAGACCAAATCAAATGTCTTTGTGAGGTCAATGAAGGCAATAAACAGCGGCTGATTCTGTTCACGGTATTTTTCTTGCATAAGTCGCAATGAGAATATCATATCAATGGTAGACCGGTTCTGTCGAAAGCCACAGTGTGATTCAGGGTAGACTTGATCTCCCAGTAGTTGAAGTCTGCGCAGAACAATTCTGGTAAATACTTTCCCAACAATACACAGAAGTGAGATGCCCCTATAGTTGTTACAGTCGCTCCGATCGCCCTTGTTCTTGTATAGTGTTATGATGCTTGAGTCTTTGAAATCCTGTGGGACTTCGCCAGCATAGCTATATTAGCTGGTGGATCTGTAGAGTGAGTGTGTCCTCTATTGGAATCCCATCCTTACCTGGAGCCTTGCCAGATGCAAGTTCATTTATAGCACACTTAACTTCTGTTATAGTGGGAAGTGTGTCCAGGTGGTCAAGAGTTGGCAGGGCCTCTATAGCGATAGCGGCATCATCCGCTAGTTTGGTCTCACTTGAGTAAAGCTCCATATAGTGCACTACCCATCTGTCCATCTGCTGTTTCTTGTCAGTGATGATTTCTCCAGTCAAGGTTTTCAGTGGTGCACTTCTTTTGATCATTGGACCACAGGCTTTCCTAATCCCTTCATAAATGCGTCTGATGTTTTCCTGATCACTTGCATTTTGAATTGACTCTCATAACTTGATCCAATAGTCATTTGCACACTGCCTGGCAGCCTTTTGCACATCCTTCCTAGCTTGCTTCAGCTCACTGAGAGTTTTACGCGATGTTCTTTCCTTGTTTCTTAAGAGAGCTATCTTCTTTTTATCAATCAAGGGCTGCAGTGTCTGGCTGTTTGCCGCAAACCAGTCCTGTCTCTTATGATCCACAGTGCCGTAAACCTCTACTGTTGTTTTATAAAGAGTTTCCATAAGATTTTATTTTCCATAAACTTTTCACTTGCTGTACACATTTCTGATGTATCAGTGAAAGCGTCTTCAAGTTGCTGTTCGAACTCAAAGCACTTACTAGGATTGTGGGTGTTAATAAAATTAATCCTGGGGCTAGATTTGTGTTTAGCTGTGTAGATTCTCTTTGGTCTCAGTCTAACCCTTGCAACAACAAAAGAATGATCCGTATCACTGTCAGCACTGTGGTAACTTCGAATTAATGATTCTGTTCGGATGTTCAAATGTTGCATACACTAATATAGGACAGAAAGAATATCTGAGAGTTGATATTCCCGATTACTCATATGGAAGACCAGTTATCGTGGCTGGTAGGTTGACCTGAAAATGTGTTTTTTCGATTTGTCTTGTTTATAATTTTTCTACCATTACCCTTACAACCAAATCCATCCATTGGCACCTTGCCGTCTTGGCAGACGATAGTTTGTTCTTTAAAAAGGCATAATAACTTTTAACCATGGCGGTAGCGAATGTGACTGATAAGGCCAATTCGCGCTGTAAATGTTCGTTCACAGTAGGTGCTTGTGAACACATGGTAATTTCCACCATCATGCACCATCTTAATCTCACACGCTCAGTGTGTGACTTATCTGCAATAACTTTCTCCTTTGTCTTTATTCCATTTCTGATGTTTGCCCTCCACGCAACACGTTCAGCGGTGACTTGCTCCCAATGTGCATTATCAATCATGTCCCGCTTACACATATCTTTTACAACCAAATACATATGTAATATCAATATAATTTTTACAGAAGACATTAAGAATAACTTATCCTTAAATATTAATATCATGTGAAAACTGAAAATAGACAAAACCAATGCCAAATATGGAATAGTCCATATTATTCTTAAAATTAGTGGCTTATTCTACAAGATTATGGGACAGAAAGGGTTAATGATAATTTAAAAAAAAAAATAATTTCCTCCACACTCATCACGCACTATTTGTTCATTGTCCATATATCTGCATCATACAGCAATTTAGAATATTATTGATACACTATGACTATTCTCATTTTAAATTTATTGTTTATTTCATAAGTTGTTAACATATGTTTCATGCTGTTTAACATATTTTTGGCCAATTTTCTTCTCTTCTTTATTTTAGTTTCACTTCCACCATAATGTTACAATTTGTTCAGTATAGCGAAGCTTGTTATTCTTTCTTGTATCTCTCCATTTATGCTAATATTCATTGTTGACCTCGTATTTGCAATGCTACTTATAATAGTTTTAGATTTTAAAACGGGAAAAAAAACAGTTTTAATGTCTAATCCATAATCCACATGATCTCCAGATGGGTATATCGGACGGGGGACATCTTGCTTATGATCGAGAGGTTTTCCGGAAGGTTGTTATGGGAGCGAGGTTCTGCAAAGGACATGCTACTGAATAAATGAATGAATAATCCACACTATGTCTATATACATGCTACACAAAGTAATGTAACTCTTGCTGACCTCCTGCTAATAACAGTATAATTTTAAGCACAATTAATTTAGAATAACGCACATAAACTGCAGCAATCCCTAACGCCACGTCATCCATCCATTATGTGCCAAGCTGTAATGATTCACCATTTCACTCGATCACCAGTGTCGTGGATCAGTTCTGTGTTCTTGTCTCTACCATACCACGTGATTAAGCCATCCAGTTATTTACTTCTCTGTCTTCCCCTTGTTCCCTTCCCCTCGAACTTGCCAGTTATCACCAATTTATTTCTTCTTATAACACGTCCAAAAAATTTTGACTGTCTGCATCCAATTTCTCTAATCAATTTACGATTTTTATTGTTTCTTGTAGCATGGACTATAAGAAGAAACATACCAATATAGAATGGTAGGACTTAAATGAAATAAATGCATTCATCGTGATGTAGCAGGAGTTTGCTAAATGTCCCATCACTTCAAGACGAAATAAAACTTTCTCGATCGTTTACAATTTCTCCTGGCTCATGAACCCTCATGCCAAAGGTGTCTGCAATGTCCTATTTTCACCTCTGTGCCGGCTAATCTCTGGCTCTGCTTCAAGGAACCATGCTTTCCATTCGCTGTTCTTACCAAGCCATTGTAATATTTAAATGATTCAATGCCGAAGGATAATATATCGCCAAATATGACCTCCCATTTGGAAGAAAGGTTAATAATACATGTATATCAAAATACTAGGGTCATCGTATTAATCTATTATTTGATTTGTTTCGTGGTATCTCCCATAGACACTCTTATAACAACCATACTGGAAGGCAAGGCTGAGGGCAAGCGAGCAAGAGGTAGACAACGATACACGTGGGAGGATAACATCAAGAGATGGACGAACATCAGCCTGACAGAATGTACAGTCAACGCGAGAGACAGACAGTGTTGGAGATCCATTGCAGCCAACCTTCATAGTGGAGACGGCACATGATTAAAATTTGAATCTCCCACAATTTTATTGCTCTGTGAACAAACATTTATATTATAATGCTTTTTCATTTGATTGTGTACCACGCTTGGTCCAAACCAACTGTTTGTTTGGCACTGCATCCTTTAATATGACCAAAGTATTTCAGTTTCCAAGCCATGACACTCTCCATGAGTCAGTTCTCTTCAATGCTCACATCTTGTACAATGAATGTCAACATTTTCTTTTTCTTCTGAATACACGATTGTCTAAGAACTTTAATGTAACATTTAAGCTCACAAGACTCAGTTTTCTTCTTTAGTGATTGTGAAATGGTCCATGACTCACATTCATATGTTGCCACAAGAAAACATGCATGTTCTCAAAAGGTTTAACTTGTGTGCGTGTCCTGTGCCATAGGTTCTTTAACACTGTTTAACCTCAACACTGTTATCGCCAGTCTGCATCTGACGTCTTTACAACAATTCCGTTTGTTGTTGATTATGAACAGTAATATCTACATGAAAAAAAAAAATAAAAAGTAAAGATAATTACTTCCACAGAAAGTAATCTGTAATATTTTGAAACTCTCATATTTGCAACGTACCAGATCTTGGTACATTCTCTACAATACATTCTCTACAATGACAAATGATTTGCAGTTTGACTGATAAAGTTAGCACAATACAATAAATGAATTCAACAGGTTACAATCAAGGAATTTAGCAGGATGCAATCAATGAATTTAGCAGGAAATAATACATGAATTGTGTAGGATACAATTAATTAATTTAGCAATATACAATCATAATCTAGCAGAATACAATAAATGAATTTAGCAGGATGCAATATATATATATATATATATATATATATGTGTGTGTGTGTGTGTGTGTGTGTGTGTGTGTGTGTGTGTGTGTGTGTGTTATTGATAACTATGTTATTGATAATTATGGTAAAAATCAAAGGCAAACCAATAGACATAAATATTATACAAGTATATGCACCAACAGCAAGCAGTAGTGATGAAGAAATACAACACTTTTACGACGAAATAGAAATGGCGATGGCTCAAATTGGATCACAAGAAATAAAGATAATACTTGGTGATTTTAATGCAAAAGTAGGAAAGGGAAAAATGGAGGATGTAGTGGGGAATTATGGTTTAGGTACAAGAAATGAAAGAGGGGAAAAGCTAATAGAATGGGCAAATATCAATGATATGATAATTGGAAACACATGGTTTAAACACCATAAAAGACGACTGTACACATGGATAAGCCCTGATAAGAAAATACGCAACCAAATTGACTACATACTAATTAATAAAAGATTTAGAAATGCTTTAATTAATGTAAAGACAATGCCTGGTGCTGACTGTAATAGTGATCATGTACCACTATGTGGACAAATAAAAGTAAGATTAAAGAGAGGGAAAAAATGGTTAAGAACATGAGACTTAATAAAGAGGTTCTGAAAATAGATAAAGAAATTCAAGAACAATACAGAGTGACTGTGAAAAATAGGTACAATGCAATAACTAAAATACAGAGTATAGATGAACAATGTGAAATGTTAAGGGACTCCATTCATCAAACTAGCAAAGAAGTATTACCGGAGAGAGGCAAAATAGCTAAGAAAAAATGGATGAATGAAGATATCTTAAAACTGATGGACAAAAGAAAACAGAGTAAAATGACAAACAAGAATACGCTAAGATAAATAAAGAAATAAAAGATAAATGTGGGAAGGCTAAAGAAAGTTGGTTAAACGAGCAATGCAAAAAAATTGAATTAAATTCCATTAAAGATACAAAAAATATGCACAGACAAATCAGTGAGCTTACAGGAAGAAAAATAAGAATAAATACAGGGTGTTTGAAATCAAAAACAGGAAAGATAATATTAGAGGAAGATGCTATAATGAAGAGGTGGAATGAGTATATAAGAGAATTATATGAAGGAGAAAGGGACGAATTAACAGAAGATAGTAACTTAGAAGGTCCACCTATTCTGAAAGAAGAAGTCGCTGACGCTATGAAACGTATGAAGAAAGGAAAAACAGCTGGGCCAGATGAAATCACAATAGAAGAATTAGAAGTATTGGGAGAATTTGGAGTAGATATATTAACCAAAATGTTGAATGATATTTACAGCAGTGGATATTTACCCAGTGATATGCTGAAATCTGTATTTATAGCTATACCAAAAAGACCAGGAGCAATTGATTGTGAAGATTTTCGTACAATTAACCTTATAAACCATATCACTAAGCTTCTACTCAGAATCATAATGAGAAGAACCAAAAAGAAAATAAAAATGGAAATTAGTGAAGAACAGTATGGATTTATGGAAGGAAAGGGCACAAACAATGCAATTTATACATTACGGACACTAATAGAAAGGTCAATAGAGAAACAGAGAGACATATATTTATGCTTCATAGATTATACTAAGGCATTTGATAAAGTAAAACATGATGAACTGATTAAAATGTTGGAAGATATCAACACTGATGGAAAAGATTTAAGAATAATAAAGAATATTTACTGGAACCAAGTAGCAGCAATTAAAATGGGAAATAAAGAGGGTAGTTACGAACAGATAAAGCTAGGAGTACGACAAGGGTGTGTCTTGTCACCAGATCTTTTCTCCCTGTATAGCGAAGTAATAATGAGAGAGATCAAAGAGATGCCAGGAATACTAGTTGGAGGTTATAATATAAATAATATACGCTATGCAGATGACACAGTATTGGTGGCGGATAATTCAACAGACCTACAACAATTATTAGACGTTGTAGTAACAGAGAGTGCAAGGAAAGGACTCTCCTTGAATATCAAGAAAACAGTAACAATGGTAATATCAAAGAAAATGGTGACACCAAAATGTGACATAGAAATAGAAGGGAAAATCCTTAACCAAGTTGATAATTTTAGATACCTAGGGGCATTTATAACATCAGATGGAAGATGTACCACAGAGATTAGGAGCAGAATAGGGCAGGCAAAAGCCGCATTTCAGAAAATGAAGAGTATCTTATGCAATAAGTCACTATCACTGAATGTAAGAAAGAGAGTGCTGAAATGCTATGTAGAACCAGTTTTGCTGTATGGCAGTGAATCTTGGAATGTAAATGAACAAATTAAGAAGAAATTAGAAGCAACAGAGATGTGGTTCCTGAGACGAATGTTGCGAATTCCTTGGACTGCCAGAGTAACTAACGACGACTGCCTGAAACAGGCTAATGAAACTAAAACATTATATACAACAATAAGACAGAGACAAACAGCTTTCCTCGGTCATGTGATGAGAAGAGAGGCATTGGAGAACATCGTAACAACTGGAAAGATCGAGGGGAAGAGAGGCAGAGGTAGACCAAGAGAAGTGATGCTGGATGGATTGAGACGGTGGCACGGAGGAATATCAGCAGCAGAGTTGATCCAGAAAACCAAAGACCGAGATCTATGGAGAGCCATGAACGCCTACGCCAGCCGGCACGGCACTTGATGATGATGATGACGATTGATAACCACTTCTACAAATTATTTATAACCCATGAGTTATTATACTTATGTCTGAAACTTGTCAATTACCGCACGGAATATTTTCTTCATAAGATTAATACGTTGTTCATTGCTTCTCCCTAGTGCTGTAGTTGTGAGGGTTTCAATTTCACTCTGTGAAAGGACAACAGTTGGTAGACCTCGAACAGCTTGTGGCAGATCTTCAAGTTTCAGGCTGTATGGAACAATTAACATCATACGAATGGCACCCACCTTGCTCCGAACATTGCTGATGCTTGCATTGATTATCCTTTCATACATTCTAGATAATGAATTTTCATTCTCGTTTTGATTTCCAGCCATAGCTCCTTCAGGAGTACAGCAGTCCTGACTTTCATTATTTACAGCTGCACTTTCTGGTAAAGTACGTGTGCTCTCGGATATCCTGAGACCTGCTATCTCTGATGCCTGAGATAATGAGTCAGTGCATGGGGCTGTTAAAACAAAGAGGGACAAATAAGAGTTGTTTATGACTTGCAGCTGCTGTTCCAAGTAGATGCATCCGGGATAGCTTTTCTCATGAGCACGAACAACATTGAGGCCAAATGTTTCTAACAGGACTAGTTTCATATGCTCTGAGATATCACTCATCATTCCTTTTTTCAGTTCATAATCATCATCGAAATCACTCACAATAACAATATCATATTTCTTGGAGTTTTCTGTAACACAGAACTTATTATTAAATAATTGCTTCCATACATGATCTGGATGACATGCTCTGGTGTTCCTTTCCAAATATGTTTCATCTAACTTGCCTTCAGCAACTTTTATCATCAACTGTCTATAGACGTCGCTGTTAGATAACTTACGTTTTACTTCTGGCTGCAGACTTACTAGATCTCCAAACAGCAAAGCACTGTCGTATGCTTTCATGTTTAAATAGCGCTGCAAACACTGTTCAATAACTTCTATCTTCTGAAGCTCTGAGGGATCTTGTTTAACAATGTCATCAATAGCCTCCAAAAATTTATAATCGCTGATATACTCACATATTCTGAACAGTTTCTCTCTGCTTTCTTTTTGTCCTTCAAATTTAAATTTCTTTTCTAATGATCTAAAGGCATTCCATAAATCGGTGGCACACATTTCTAGCTCTGGCACTGAAGCTGCCAGACATGATGCCAGCCTAACAGTTAGTGTAAGATGTTCTTCACTCTCAGCTACAAGCCGCTCCTTGTTCACTTGGTTCACCTCAGCTTCAGCTTCTTTAGCACAGCAGATTCCATAAAGATTGTATGCATTTACAAGGCAAATAGGATCAATCGTTAAGGTCTTTAAACTGGTACACTCTTTAATCAAATCCTTACATGTTTCTTTTGATTTCTCATAATCTTCTGCCTGAACTAAAATGCATGCAAAATCATACACTGCTACCGTATTCTGACAGCAGCTTAGTTCAACTGCTTGCTTTAAGTGGTGAATCGCTTTGTCTATGTAAGGATTATCTTTGCTGAAAGATTTGAACTGATCTGGTACTTTGGCAATATATTTCATATTCTTTTCCAGCTGTTGTGGAATGTTATTTAAAGGTGGTTCTGGTAACGTTTTAAGTCTACAACCACATGCGCCTTGTGTGTTATTATCTGATCGGTTATGAAACCCCTGGTGGTAAAATCCCCTATTTGTGTGTCCCATATCCATATTGTGAACAAATTCCTTAGCCTTTACAGGAAAACCACTTCTAGCATTTGCACCAGTTGCGCCGCTTGCACTATTCTCAAAACCTTGTCGATGTGTATTATATTCTTGTCTGTCAGCAACACTCTGTAAGTGATTTCCTCGATTTAAATGTTTCATTTTAATTGTATTATTACCAAATTCATTACGTTCATTAGAAACACCATCTCTCGAATACCTTCCAGTTGAATACTTTATGGGTTGCTGAAAGTTTTCTTGGTGTATATTTCGTTCATACCTGCTATTGAAACCCTGTTGGTGATATCCTGTACTTGTGTGGTTCATTTCTGTGGTACTGTTAACAAATACCTGTGGTGGTTTTTGAATGCCATTACTAGTGTATCCACCTCTTGCATTGTTATTAAATTCTCCTCTATGTAAAGTATGTTCTTGTCTGCCAACATATCTCCCACGGTAATTTCCTCTGTTTGGGAGTTTCATTTCCTCTGTATTGTTACCAAAACCATGAGGTTTATATTGCCAGTCAGGGTTATTTATCTGCTCATGGTGCACAGCCATTCTTTTGTAAGTTAATCCAAGATGGTGGTGTGCTCTATTTGAAGGTCTTTTTGCAATTGCAGTTTTTAATAACTGTTCAGATTTTTTTAAACACTCATCATCATTACAATATCGATACAGTTGCCCAGCTATTTTTAAGACCTTCTCAGAAGGTCCATCATTGCAGACTTTAGTGGCTTCTTCACATAACTGCTTCCAAGTCCTCTGATGAACAATTTTAAACCACTCTTCGCTGCTTAATATGCGGTGATTTTTATTGCATTTGTGTTCATCATTTGTCTCATCCTCATATTTCAAGTAAGCCAGTTCTATCAATGCTGCAGCTTTGATTGATGTGTTTTTTGATGTAGTACCTAATGTGAAGAGACTTTTGGCAGCCTTCAGGGCAAAATCATGGCGATTGATATTCTCTGGGTCAGCTGAGTACATGTGGAAATGAGTACAGCGTCTGTATACTATAGCAAGCATGAGCTGTATTTGTTCATTACATGGACGAAATAACAATACAAACTCCAGAAATGAGATGGAAAACTGGAGATTGTTAGCACCACCAAGTTTACGAAATGTATAACCGAGTTCACATATAGCATCAAGTTTGAGATCAGCAAATGTTTGTTGAGATTTCAGCTTTTTAAAATCATTTAACATTGTATATGCTTCATTTGAATTGCCAGTTCTAAAGAACAAGAATGCAGCATTTACGAGAGCTACTAAATTATTCATACCATGCTGATCTGTAATCTTTTTGTTCAGCTTAAAAGCCTCTCCATATTCACCCAATTCTGCATACACATAAGTTAGAAGATTGTCTTTCCAGACTTCCATATCACATTCACTAACTTCGCCTTCATTATTAAGTTCCTCTAACAGGAACTTCCACATATTTTTTGGTACATCTAATTCACAGACATTCTGTCCTGTGTATATTTTACAGCCAATGTCAAGATTAAATCTTCCTAAGTTAAACAAACATGGAAATTCCTCTGTATCCTGTACAAACTGTTGCTGCTTTTTGACTTGATTTCCATGAACGATATCGTTCATACACGCTGAGAGAGGCCTAGGCATTTTGGGTGTTGCTTCTGCAAAGAAGGGATAGTTAAATGTTAAACCACTCTTCTCGGCTTAATATTCAGTGATTTTTTTTGCACTTGTGTTCAACATTTGTCATCCTCATATTTCAAGTAAGCCAGTTCTACCAATGCTGCAGCTTTGAATGTTTTTTTTAAATGTAGTACCTAGTGTGAAGAGACTTTAGGCAGCCTTCAGGGTGTTGCTTCTGCAAAGAAGAGACAGTTAAATGTTAACCAGATTAGAACATATTAGATTTTGCATAAAGAATTGTGTTTTAATAGTCTTTAAGCCATAGTGGCATAGTAGTTAGTGTGCTTGCCTGCCATGACAGTGATCCTGGTTCAATCCCCAGCAGAGACAGGATTATATTTTTCCGACTAGTATGGCCCTGAGTCGACCCAGCCTCATAAAAATGGGTAGCAGAACATTTTATGAATGCTAGACATTGTCAGGAAAGAAATGGGAATTTGCTGGACGTCCCACCTCATATGTCATGACCTGGAATATGTGAAGGACTAATACTTGACACCCCATGGAAGTATCTGCAATGGGATTACCTTCACGTTTAAGAAAATTATTAACTCAGAATTCCCATGTGTATGCTTTGAAGGTTATGGAGCTGGTTTTAAAGAATATTAAGTTTGAGCTACTGGGCTAATAGGACCTGAAATAAATAAATTAGAAACTAGAGTAAAATTAATTGCAAGGACTGTAAAAACAACAATAGTCAGGATGAAATAAATATACAAAGATAATAATGCATTACTGGAATGACAGAAGATAACTCAATCAATCAATCATGTGCCACGCCGGAAAGCGTGGGCGGTCATGACTCGCCATTTCACTCGATCACCAGTGTCGTGGATCAGCTCAGTGTTCCTGTCTCGTCCATGCCATGTGGCCAAGCCATCCAGATATTTTACTCTCGGTCTTCCTCTTGGTCTGTTCCCTTCGATCTTGCCAGTTGTCACTAAGTTCTCCAGTCCATTTCTTCTCATTAAATGTCCAAAAAAGTTTGACTGTCTGCGTCAAATTTCTCTAATCAATCTGCGATTTTCATTTGTCTCCTGTAGAACTTGGTAATTGGTTTTTCTATCTGTCCATGGTATTCTTTGCATTTTCCTCAGAAACCACATTTCTGCAGCCATCAGATGTTTTTCAGCTTGACTGCACATTGTCCAAGTTTCACATCCATACAAAAGAACAGGCTCTATGTATCCCCCTCAACACTCTTTTTCTCGTTTCAATTGACATCTTTTTATTGGTCAGAATGTTTTTCATCTTGCTAAAGGCTACTTTTGCCATGGCGATTCTTGTTCTAATCTCTTCAAGGCATCTCCCATCAGATGTTATGACTGTTCCGAGAAAATTATACCGATTCACTTGTTGAAGAATATTCCCATTTACTTGTATATTACATTGTGGTACTTCGTTCTTCCTAGTGACTACCATAACCTGTGTCTTCTTACAATTTAATTCCAACCCCAGCTGCTCACTGTGGACAACAACCGCGTCTACTAATTGTTGAAGATCCTGTGCATTGTCATGCAATCAATACTGTATCATCTGCATATCTAATGTTATTTATGTTTCTTCCTCCAATGCTGATTCCATTTATGTCTTCTACATTTCTGAAAATATTTTCACTGTATAGGGAAAAAAGATCTGGAGACATTACACATCCCTGCCTAACACCTCTCTTAATAGGTTGATATTGTCCCACTTCATTATCAATCCTTATGGCAGCTTGTTGTTTCCAATACACGTTTTTTATAAGTCTAATGTCTTTCCCATCAATTTGTAGATCTGCAAGCATATCCACCATGTTGACATGTCTAACTCTATCAAAAGCCTTTGTATAGTCAATAAAGCAAAGATGTATATCCTTGTTTACTTCTATAGCACGTTCAATAACTGTTCGCAGCATATACACAGCATTTACTGTACCCTTTCCTTCTACAAACCCACATTGTTCCTTCCCCTATTTCAGGTTGTATTTTCTTCCTCGCTCTTTGCATGATAATTCATAACAAGATCTTTGTGATGTGACTCATTATACTAATTGTTCTATGTTGATCACATTCAAAGGTTCCTGATTTCTTTGGGATTGCAATAAATACAGAATTACATAATTCAGAAGGTATATCTCCAGTATCATATAATGTGTTCAGCAGTCTGGTGAATTGCTCTAGTCCAAATTCTTCTAAAGCTTTAATCATTTCTGTTGTGATGTTTTCTGCACCGGGGGCCTTGCCAGCTTTCATATGCTTTAGAACATTTTGAACCTCCATCTTTAAAATTGGTGGTCCTTCATTATTAAATCTAATATCATACTGTTCCTCTCTGTTATCATTATACAGGTTTTTCACATAATCTGTCCATACATGTAGAATCTGATCTTTTTCTATTATGATTTTGCCATCTTTAGTTTTTAGACAGCCTGTTGATGTACTTGTTCTTTTATTAGTAAGTTCCTGAATTCTTCTTCTTCTTCTGCGTTCATCCGGATTTTTTTCCCGGATGTGACTGCGTTGTGCCTGTTTACAGCAGAGCTGCGTTCTTGCGCCGTTAGGCCTACACATCCGACTTCTGCGGGCATTTGTTGACCGGATTAACCTTCCCGGGGGTTTCTTAGGACGTTTGAATCTCACTGTCGTGGTGTTATCCCCCATCCTAGCTGGCCCATATAGAACAGCCAAAGACATCCTGGTCAACCCTCAAGGGAAGGCAGGGGCAGACCATGGGCATTCCCCGCCATCCAAGGAGGCTTCCATACTTGCAGAGCCATCATACAGCGCTCACGTCCTGCACATGGCTGCTTAGCCTCACTTCCGTATATTGGGCCTTCCGTTCAACATAGGCTGTTCCTCCGGAAACCAGAAGAATGCAGTCTGCAGATGACATCCACACAGTGAGCTTTCGATTCGGACTTTTCACGTAATGGATTTGCTATCCAAGCAATATTCCATTTCGTGTCACTAGGAGACTTTTTCCACCATTTACGAAGCCCACACAGTGAGCTTTTGATTCGGACTTTCCACGTAATGGATGTGCTATCCAAGCAATATTCCATGTCATGCCTCTGGGACGCTTTTTTAACCGACATACCTGTGGTATGAAGTGTGGCAGTCTAAATACATCTTCATGCACCTTTAGATGTCAACCTGAATGTAGTTAAAGTAAGCTGTAGTCAACTTGAGCTTGTTGATATCTCCATAGAGCTTGTCCTCAAATGAAGCAGGTGTGGGCCAAAATATCTTTCTCTGTTCTGCATATATTGGGCAATCCTGCAGCAAATGTTTTGCTGTCATTTTTCCAGTTTGACAATTACATTCATCGGTATCTCCTATCTTTAGTTTATTGAACAAGTGGTATTTCAGCCTGTTATGTCCTGTGTGGAGTCTGA
Source organism: Cepaea nemoralis (assembly GCA_014155875.1). NCBI lineage: Eukaryota > Metazoa > Mollusca > Gastropoda > Stylommatophora > Helicidae > Cepaea > Cepaea nemoralis. Next base: position 63,271 of record JACEFZ010016999.1, on the reverse strand, counting down.
AGATTGCTACTTGTTCTCTTCGGTCGAGTTTGTAATATGCATCATCCTTCTGGTGGCCTGGATGCTCTGATTCCCATTTGGTTCTATAAGTGCTTTTTATAAACCTTTTTGCCTCATTATAGGTTATGTCTATGTCAGGCTGTGGTAATCGTCCACCCTCTTTTGCTAGTCTGTCAGCCTCTTCATTTCCAGGTATACTGCAATGTGATGGGATCCACTGTATTACAACTTTTTTGGATTTCTGGCATGGACCATGGAGTGCTGCTCTTAGGTCAGCTAGTTCTGTGCTGTTTTTGCTCTTCAGTATTGAGACAGCTGACGTTACATCTGTGAAGATAGCTATTTGCTTCTCTTTATTTTCCTCCATCAAGAGCATTTCTGCTGCAGTTTTCAAAGCCTCTACCCCCGCTTTGAAGTTACTTGAAAATTTTCCAATTGCCACTGACTGTGTTTTTATCGCTCCATTTTTTAAATTAAGGAGAATTCCTCCTCCTCCATTTTTAATTGAATCTTTGGCTGATCCATCTGTATATGCATGGGTCCAATTGCTGCTTGGGTAATGTTCGTTTATGTAGTTGAGGGTTATTTTTCTTCTTTCGGTTTCATTCTGAGTGTTCTTTTTCTCAATACCAGGAATGTTTTCTATCATCTCAGGCAGTTGCTGCTGTCTCCAAGCTGGGAAGTTGTGTGCATTGTAAATGGGCTTGACTGTTGATATGTTAAGTATGGGATCTGCCCTAATCTTTCGTTTTGCAGTTTCTACAAAGTTGCTACGCTTCAGTCTTCCTTTTCCAAAACCATTAAACCTGTTATACATAAGGTGGTCTGTTAATCTTCTAAATTTTTCTGCTTGTTGCTGGGCTCTGCTATCTCTTCTGTCCTGCATTGGTTGTAAACAAGTGATCTTTTCTAGTCCATTAATAGGCGTTGTCTTCAGGCTTCCAGTTATGATTCGCATTCCTTGGTTTTGGACTCTACTTATTTTGTTAAAGTTTGACTTAGCTGCTGTTGCCCAAGCTGCAATGCTATATTCCAGTACTGGCCTCACTCGTCCAGTATATAACTTCTTGAGAACTTTCTCATCTGCTCCCTACGTTGTACCAGCAAGCTTTTTCATGATTGCCATTCTCTGCCTTGCTCTTGTTCTATTTTTCTCAACCTGTGTCTTCCATGTCAGGCGACGATCAAAGGTGACTCCTAGATAGTTTGGATTTTCTTCATGGCGCAATATTTTTCCATTCAATACCAGCTTAGGTTGCTGAGTTTTATTTGAGAGGGAGAACACTGTGCATGTTGTTTTCTCCTCACTTATCTTCACTAGCCATGATTTTGACCAGCCCTCTAGCGCTAATAAGGCTTGCTGTATTCTGCTGTTAGCTGTACTAATATATTCTTCAGATGTCCATATGGCTAGGTCATCTGCAAAGGAGGATGTGTGTACTCTGGCTGGAAAATTTTCTGTGATGTCTTTTATATATGCTAGGAATAATGTTGGTGAAAGAACTCCTCCTTGGGGGACATCTTGCTCCAACAGCATCATTTTGCTTGTTTGTCCTTGTACTTTTGTCCTGGCAGTTCTGTTCTCAAGGTAGTGGCTGATGCATTTATACATTTTTCCACAAACATGCATTTTTTGCAGTTTTACTTTCAGTCCTAAATAAAAATAAAAAAATAATAAATAAAAACTTTCAGTCCTTACTTATATACTTTATCAAATGCTTTTTCTAAATCTATCCAGACTGCTAGTGTGTGCTTTTTCTCTTGGAAGGCATCCTCTATTTCCTGAGCTATATAGGTTATTTGATCTTCAGTGGATCTGTACTTTCTGAATCCTGCTTGGTGTGGTGTTAAGAGTTTGTTTTCTTCCAGATGCCATGTTAGCATGCCATTGATAATGCGTTCCATTAATTTTCCTACACAGCCATTTGGTTCTTTCAGGTCTTTTCCTTTCTTTGGGACTGGTATTAGTATAGCTTCCTTCCATGCCTGTGGGACTATTCCTCTCTTCCAGCTGTTATTTAGGACTGCTAGTAGTTTCTTCTTTGCCTTGGTGCCTAGTCCTATTAGCATTTCATTTGTGATTCCGTCCTTTCCTGGTGATTTCTTCTTTTTAGGGTATTCATTGCCTGTTCCATTTCTTCCATTGTTAGATTTGCCATCATATATTCTGCTGCTGTCTCTGTATTTCTATGATGTATCTGTTTGTCTTTGATTGCTTTCTTCTGTTCGGTTGTAATATCAATGTGGTTTGCATTTGCATAGTGTTCCATTAGTGCATTTGCAGCCTTTTTTCCTGTAAGCAAGGCATTTCCTTGTTTAATTGTTATTTGTTTGTTTCTAGGTCCTTCATTGTTCATGGCTTTCACTAGTTTCCATAGTTTGTTTCCATCCCTGTCAAAATTCAGGTTTTCTGTTTTTTCCCTCCAACAATCTCTTGTTGTTTGATTTCATCATCATCATCATCATCAAGTGCCGTGCCGGCTGGCGTAGGCGTTCATGGCTCTCCATAGATCTCGGTCTTTGGTTTTCTGGATCAACTCTGCTGCTGATATTCCTCCATGCCACCGTCTCAATCCATCCAGCATCACTTCTCTTGGTCTACCTCTGCCTCTCTTCCCCTCGATCTTTCAAGTTGTAACGATGTTCTCCAATGCCTCTCTTCTCATCACATGACCGAGGAAAGCTGTTTGTCTCTGTCTTATTGTTGTATATAATGTTCTAGTTTCATTAGCCTGTTTCAGGCAGTCGTCGTTAGTTACTCTGGCAGTCCAAGGAATTCGCAACATTCGTCTCAGGAACCACATCTCTGTTGCTTCTAATTTCTTCTTAATTTGTTCATTTACATTCCAAGATTCACTGCCATACAGCAAAACTGGTTCTACATAGCATTTCAGCACTCTCTTTCTTACATTCAGTGATAGTGACTTATTGCGTAAGATACTCTTCATTTTCTGAAATGCGGCTTTTGGCTGCCCTATTCTGCTCCTAATATCTGTTGTACATCTTCCATCTGATGTTATAAATGCCCCTAGGTATCTAAAATTATCAACTTGGTTAAGGATTTTCCCTTCTATTTCTATGTCACATTTTGGTGTCACCATTTTCTTTGATATTACCATTGTTACTGTTTTCTTGATATTCAAGGAGAGTCCTTTCCTTGCACTCTCTGTTACTACAACGTCTAATAATTGTTGTAGGTCTGTTGAATTATCCGCCACCAATACTGTGTCATCTGCATAGCGTATATTATTTATATTATAACCTCCAACTAGTATTCCTGGCATCTCTTTGATCTCTCTCATTATTACTTCGCTATACAGGGAGAAAAGATCTGGTGACAAGACACACCCTTGTCGTACTCCTAGCTTTATCTGTTCTAACTACCCTCTTTATTTCCTATTTTAATTGCTGCTACTTGGTTCCAGTAAATATTCTTTATTATTCTTAAATCTTTTCCATCAGTGTTGATATCTTCCAACATTTTAATCAGTTAATCATGTTTTACTCTATCAAATGCCTTAGTATAATCTATGAAGCACAAATATATGTCTCTCTGTTTCTCTATTGACCTCTCTATTAGTGTCCATAACGTATAAATTGCATTGTTTGTGCCCTTTCCTTCCACAAATCCATACTGTTCTTCACTAATTTCCATTTTTATTTTATTTTTGGTTCTTCTCATTATGATTCTGAGTAGAAGCTTAGTGATATGGTTTATAAGGTTAATTGTACGAAAATCTTCACAATCAATTGCTCCTGGTCTTTTTGGTATAGCTATAAATACAGATTTCAGCATATCACTGGGTAAATATCCACTGCTGTAAATATCATTCAACATTTTGGTTAATATATCTACTCCAAATTCTCCAATACTTCTAATTCTTCTATTGTGATTTCATCTGGCCCAGCTGTTTTTCCTTTCTTCATACGTTTCATAGCGTCAGCGACTTCTTCTTTCAGAATAGGTGGACCTTCTAAGTTACTATCTTCTGTTAATTCTGCCCTTTCTCCTTCATATAATTCTCTTATATACTCATTCCACCTCTTTATTATAGCATCTTCCTCTAATATTATCTTTCCTGTTTTTGATTTCAAACACCCTGTATTTATCCTTATTTTTTTCCTGTAAGCTCACTGATTTGTCTGTGCATATTTTTTGTATCTTTAATGGAATTTAATTAAATTTTTTTGCATTGCTCGTTTAACCAACTTTCTTTAGCCTTCCCACATTTATCTTTTATTTCTTTATTTATCTTAGCGTATTCTTGTTTGTCATTTTTATACTGTTTTCTTTTGTCCATCTTTTGTCCATTATTTGTCCATAATGTTTGATTTACTGTTCTTTTATATTTTGTTGAGATGGCTTTGAGAGAGATGTTCGATTCAATTGTTTGTTCTCTCTCTGCTGTCTTCCTGGCATCTTCAACTTTGTCCTCCAAACTTTGTAGTTCTTCAGTCCAGTATGGTTTGTAATTTTTCCTCGCTCCTCTTGGAATGGACTCAGTGGCTGCCTGTATTATCGCTCTGTTTAGACTTTCCACCATTTGCTTTATGTTGCCATATCGTGTATTTATGTTTTCACAATATTTGTCTGTTAGTATGGCAAATCTGTCCCAATCTGCTCGTTTGTAATTCCAGCGGGGCAAGGGCTTTTGCTCCTGTGGAACATACTCCATATTCATTACAAGCTTGATTGGTCTGTGGTCACTACCTGCTAATTGGTCCAGCACATGGCGATCGATTTTGTGGAGGATGTCTCCTGTGCAGAAAGCTAAGTCTGGAGTAGAAGTGGTAAGCCATCTTCTGGAGTAGAAGCTCGGTGTGTCATCTGCTTTGTTGAGTAGATGGAGATCTGAGTCTATTTCCCAGTCCTCCAATTCATCTCCTCTTTTGTCAGTATCTGGGTATCCCCATCTTTCTGAACGGCTATTAAAGTCTCCGACAATAATGTAGTTTGTGTCAGTTATTTTCATGTTTGAGAGTGTAAGGTCTTATCTGCTGGGCTATACAGATTGTAGATTCTTATTTTCACGTCCTTTATCATTATATCAACACCTATAATTTCCGTTTGGTTGTCAGAGATCACAGATACTTCGCTGCAAGGTATTGTATTTCGTGTAAGTATTAGAACTCCTCCTTTGTGTCCTTCGCGGTCGATACGTGTGGCCTGATATCCTCTGACTGAGAATATATGATTGACGTTGAGGTGTGTCTCTTGAATGCATGCCACATCTATTCTATCTTTATGAAGACGCTGTGTTAGGGAGTCTTTCTTCTTGTAAACTCCTTCGGCATTCCACTGTAGTATGTTGAGTGTTCGGGGTATTTGGTCAATAGCTCGTAACCTGCTCCTCTGTGCCTTGACTCCACAGCACAGGGGAAGGTGACCACCAGTAGTCATGGGTGGACCCCCTCGAGGCAGGGGGCCCGGCACTATCGCCGCCTGATGGGACTTCACGGGATTAGCACCATAACGATTAATTTTGATTTGTGACATAATGAATTAAGTTACGTTGCACTGCTTTGTCAAGCCTGTGGCTCAGTACATCCGATTTCGACAAGCATTTATTCGGGATGCTTTCCCTAGTCTTTGACTGTCCCCAGTCTACCTACAAGGCAGCAGGTTTTACGTTGCACTGCTTTGTCAAGCTTGTGGCTCAGTACATCCGATTTCGACAAGCATGATATATTCGGGGTGCTTTCCCTAGCCTTTGACTGTGCCCAGTCTACCTACAAGGCAGCAGGTTTGTATGTCTCTTCGTCTGGTCCCTCTCCCTTGACCTGTCCGACATGGGTGGCCCTACCAGTAGCTGTGCTACCGTCGGCATAGCTCTTGGGGTCATTGGGACGCACAAGCCCCTCTACCTCGTCACGGCGGACACACAGCAGAGGGGAGTTCCTGAATTCTTTTGTGCACTAATTTGGTATTTTGACTGTTGTGTTGTTTTTCAATTTCTAAGCACTTTTCCTCAAGCCATGCTTCTTTTGCTTTCCTACATAATATTCTGACTTGTCTGTGAATTTCTTCATATTTGGCAGGATTATTTTTGTTGAGTCTTCTAGTTTCCATTAGGTGTAAAATTTCTTCAGTCATCCATTTCTTACGACCCACCTTCTTTAATTTTGGAATAGTTGTTTCTGCAGCCAAACAGATTGAATTCTTTAACATTTCCCATTGATCATTCACATCCTGGAATAATATCTCTAGATCAGATAATACATCAAATCTGTTCTGTACTTCTATGTTAAATTTAGATAACAAGATAACTGCAAACATTGAAATTCTCTGTATACATGTGTGTATGTGAAACATGCACACTATATCATCAATTGATTCAGTCTGTAAGGTCTTAGATAAAGAATTAATACCAACTTTTTGATTGGCACTGAATCAGTTAATAAAGAGGGATAAGCAGTGGTATTGTTATCATTGTAGTTACTGTGCTTGCTTACAGAGACAGTCAGTCAGGTTCAATCCTTACTTCTTTCATTCCAGTATACCTCTGGGATCAACCTAGCCTTAAAAACATAGGAATCATAGGAATAGAGATCAGGGGGCATGTTATATTATTAGACACCAGTGGTTCTTGGACAAATTCCCAGCCACATACAAGAAATCAGGGGACGTGTTATATCATTAGACATCAGTGGTTCTTGGACAAATTCTCAGCCCTGGACAAGAGATCAGAGGGAATGTTATATCGTTAGACACCAGTTATTCTTGGACAAATCCCCAGCCCTGGACAAGAGATCATGGGACGTGTTATACCATTAGACACCAGTGGTTCTTGGACAAATTCCCAGCCCTGGACAAGAGATCATGGGACGTGTTATATCATTAGACACCAGTGGTTCTTGGACAAATTCCCAGCCCTGGACAAGAGATCATGGGACGTGTTATATCATTAGACACCAGTGGTTCTTGGACAAATTCCCAGCCCTGGACAAGAGATCATGGGACGTGTTATATCATTAGACACCAGTGGTTCTTAGACAAATTCCTAGCCCTAGACAAGAGATCAGGGGGACATGTGACATCATTAGATACCAGTGGTTCTTGAGAACATTCCCAGCCCTAGACAAGAGATCAGGGGGACATGTGACATCATTAGATACCAGTGGTTCTTGGGAACATTCCTAGCCCTAGACAAGAGATCAGGGGGACATGTGACATCATTAGATACCAGTGGTTCTTGAGAACATTCCCAGCCCTAGACAAGAGATCAGGGGGACATGTGACATCATTAGATACCAGTGGTTCTTGGGAACATTCCTAGCCCTAGACGAGATCAGGGGGACATGTGACATCATTAGATACCAGTGGTTCTTGGGAACATTCCCAGCCCTAGACGAGATCAGGGGGACATGTGACATCATTAGATACCAGTGGTTCTTGGGAACATTCCCAGCCCTAGACAGAGATCAGGGGGACATGTGACATCATTAGATACCAGTGGTTCTTGGGAACATTCCCAGCCCTAGACAGAGATCAGGGGGACATGTGACATCATTAGATACCAGTGGTTCTTGGGAACATTCCCAGCCCTAGACAGAGATCAGGGGGACATGTGACATCATTAGATACCAGTGGTTCTTGGGAACATTCCCAGCCCTAGACAGAGATCAGGGGGACATGTGACATCATTAGATACCAGTGGTTCTTGGGAACATTCCTAGCCCTAGACAGAGATCAGGGGGACATGTGACATCATTAGATACCAGTGGTTCTTGGGAACATTCCCTAGCCCTAGACAGAGATCAGGGGGACATGTGACATCATTAGATACCAGTGGTTCTTGAGAACATTCCCAGCCCTAGACAAGAGATCAGGGGGACATGTGACATCATTAGATACCAGTGGTTCTTGGGAACATTCCCAGCCCTAGACAGAGATCAGGGGGACATGTGACATCATTAGATACCAGTGGTTCTTGAGAACATTCCCAGCCCTAGACAAGAGATCAGGGGGACATGTGACATCATTAGATACCAGTGGTTCTTGGGAACATTCCCAGCCCTAGACAGAGATCAGGGGGACATGTGACATCATTAGATACCAGTGGTTCTTGAGAACATTCCCAGCCCTAGACAAGAGATCAGGGGGACATGTGACATCATTAGATACCAGTGGTTCTTGGGAACATTCCCAGCCCTAGACAAGATCAGGGGGACATGTGACATCATTAGATACCAGTGGTTCTTGAGAACATTCCCAGCCGTAGACAAGAGATCAGGGGGACATGTGACATCATTAGATACCAGTGGTTCTTGGAACATTCCCAGCCCTAGACAAGAGATCAGGGGGACATGTGACATCATTAGATACCAGTGGTTCTTGGGAACATTCCCAGCCCTAGACAAGAGATCAGGGGGACATGTGACATCATTAGATACCAGTGGTTCTTGGGAACATTCCCAGCCCTAGACAGAGATCAGGGGGACATGTGACATCATTAGATACCAGTGGTTCTTGAGAACATTCCCAGCCCTAGACAAGAGATCAGGGGGACATGTGACATCATTAGATACCAGTGGTTCTTGAGAACATTCCCAGCCCTAGACAAGAGATCAGGGGGACATGTGACATCATTAGATACCAGTGGTTCTTGGGAACATTCCCAGCCCTAGACAAGAGATCAGGGGGACATGTGACATCATTAGATACCAGTGGTTCTTGGGAACATTCCCAGCCCTAGACAGAGATCAGGGGGACATGTGACATCATTAGATACCAGTGGTTCTTGAGAACATTCCCAGCCCTAGACAAGAGATCAGGGGGACATGTGACATCATTAGATACCAGTGGTTCTTGAGAACATTCCCAGCCCTAGACAAGAGATCAGGGGGACATGTGACATCATTAGATACCAGTGGTTCTTGGGAACATTCCCAGCCCTAGACAGAGATCAGGGGGACATGTGACATCATTAGATACCAGTGGTTCTTGAGAACATTCCCAGCCCTAGACAAGAGATCAGGGGGACATGTGACATCATTAGATACCAGTGGTTCTTGAGAACATTCCTAGCCCTGGACAAGAGATCATGGGACTTGTTATATCATTAGACACCAGTGGTTCTTGGACAAATTTCCAGCCACATACAAGAGATTAGGGGGCATGTTATATCATTAGACACCAGTGGATCTTAGACAAATTCCTAGCCCTGGACAAGAGATCATGGGACTTGTTATATCATTAGACACCAGTGGTTCTTGGACAAATTTCCAGCCACATACAAGAGATTAGGGGGCATGATATATCATTAGACACCAGTGGATCTTAGACAAATTCCCAGCCCTGGACAAGAGATCATGGGGTGTGTTATATCATTAGACACCGGTGGTTCTTGGACAAATTCCCAGCCCTGGACAAGAGATCATGGGGTGTGTTATATCATTAGACACCAGTGGTTCTTGGACAAATTCCCAGCCCTGTGCTAAAATCAAACCTGTTACCTTCTGAGACTGAGAAATGTCAGCCCTGCACATATTTTAGTCCACAACATATGAAGTGTGGTGACTTTTTCCTTTCCTCATTGTCCTTCCTTTCCATAAACTTGTGTGTTCAGTATTGCCAGAAGGTTAAGAGCGCTCACTTCTTGCATGTTGATGTTGGGGTAGTGGGTTCATTCCGTACACTGTTCAGTTGGGCTTAAAAGTTGACTTCTCATTCAGAAATAAATGGCAAACTACTCTGTACTATATGCACTAATAATGTTACTAAATATACTAGTATTCGTATACACTAATAATGTTGCTAATATACTATACTATATATGTTCTGAATTAATGTTGCTGTAATGATATTATATGTACTACTAATAATGTAGCTAAATTATATATCCTAATAATAATTAAAATATTAATAAATAATGTTACTAGGAATATAAAAAAAACACAATTAACAATACAATATTAACTAATATTAATAAAATTATTATTATTACTAGTACTAATACTATAATTATGCTATATTTGCTAATAATAATATTATTGTTCCTACGGTAAAGCAGAAAACAAACCTAAGTCCCCTACACGGAGTTTGTCTTGGGATTGATAATGTCTGTCTTCTATTAATCTATATATATATATGCTTATTTAGAACATTCACAAGCTCAAAAGACACGCAGACTGACTAAAGTAATGAGTGTGGTTTGCGAAAGATAACGGGGCAGATTATCACATGATATTATTAATATTAGTATACTTATATACTAAAATAATAGTTGTGCTCTATTATTTTAAGTTATTATAATCATAGAAAAGATATGAATACTTTGAACTTACCAGTTACGTCTTGCTTGTAAACAGACACCACATAGTTAGCCACGGTAGTTTTATTTACTTAATTAATACTTCGAATCCAACAAGTAACGTACTAACGTCATCCCTTGAACTTGCTTTCAGTTTCGATATATTCTATTATTAGGTGAAGGGAAGTAAGACAGGGCTACGTTTTCTCCACGTTTTCTCTCTCTCTCTCTCTCTCTCTCTCTCTCTCTCTCTCTCTCTCTCTCTCTCTCTCTCTGCTGTGTCTCTCTCTCTCTCTTTCTTTCTGTTGCTCTTTCTTTATCTCTCTCTCTCTCCCTCCCTCTTACACCCCACCCCGTCTCTCTCTCTCAATGAGTAAACCATAGAAAAACGACAAGTAGAAATAAGCTTTACCAGAAAACAGTCATAAGTGACAAAATTGACTTTGCGGCTTGAGCCATCGTTAGCTTACACACAATAAACATACAAAGATACAACCACATACATATAACATGTACAAGTTACTTAGCTGACTTGGATCCTGTCCGACCGTCATCTGTATAGTTGTGCACCACATTCCTCCACCCCACCCGCTTTCCATTCGTTGAGTTTGAGATTACACACTCCCCCACCCTCTTTCCTTACGTTGAGTTGAGATGAGTTTGAGTCAAGAACCAACATCACAGCACTATGAACATCCCCATACGTGCTTGATTCTCATCTACAACAGACAGCGAAGAGTCCCAGTACTAATGTTACCAGTTGTAGTCTTATTATGTGTCCATCTGCCCTTTCCTCGGAGTTATGATTGTCGGCCAGATTCTCATGGTCACTCCCTGCCACTCCATTCTCTCTAGGTTATGATAATTATCTGTCCATACACGCTATGCTATACACGTGATCCCAAAGTAGTTTCCGAGACTACGAAGTTGTCAGTGTATGAGCCAGTTTTTTATTTTTTATTTTCGATGTTCAGTTCTTAAAAAGTCTCAAAAGTCGGTGTTCAGTTCCAATGAAGTCATGCTTTTGTTTTGAATATGCCGCCGATGCAGTGACGAGATTGATCTGTTCCCCATTGTTTCTGTGTCCCTGGGGTGTTTCCGGTCAACTAACACTGCATCCATTACCCCATGTGGACAACAGTCTCTGCCTTTTGGATAAGATCAAAGTGTATTATATACACATATAACACACACCTAATTTCCTTTATGTACACGCACAAAATATCACACATATTTCCAGAGTAAATCATTCGTATTCTTCTTTATGGTATTACAATTTTGGTGAACATAAGTGCGAGAAAGAAGCAAGACATTGTTAGTGAGTGTTGAGTGAACGAATATAAAATATCACATATGGACCCAAGACCAGTGAGTAATCCCTGATGTAAATATTTGTGTGACTATATATGCTTGTTTATTATTTACCCAAAAAAAAGTTTTAAAAAAATTAATGAACCCTTACAGTTAGGGAGGAGGGGGGGGGGGGGGGGGGGGGAAATCAAGGAGGCAAGAAAATCTACTCCCTTTACTCCTATTATTATTCATAATTGAATGTTACAATTCTATGCACTTGCTATGCTATATTACCACCATTGCTAAGACAATCATTTTAGTAAATGGAATCACATGTTTATTATAATTGTATTACTATTATTATTATTACCTTTATTATTCGTTGTACCTTTCTATCGTTATCATTATTATCATCATTATTACTATATAACCTCATCTCCCCTGCCCCCCCCCCCTTTCGCTTATATTTGTTGCTGCCTTTGCTGCTACCCAACTGGTTGTTTCTAACATTTATCCCGCCTTTAGCATCATTACCAGAGCAGTGATGAGGGCATTGGTACAGTGTAACTAATTAGTGAAAATATGGCAAGGGAAACAAAAAAAAATATGAATTTTACCTTTTTCTCTTTGTTACCCCCTTTTCACAGTTAAATAAGTCAAATGAATAAATTGGGGTAATATTACACACATGCCACCTACACGCCCACATCCCACGCACACGCACCCACGCACACTAATACTGAACACACAGGACGCATGTAACAACACTAACAATACAAACGCAAATGTACTATTATTATCATGCTTTCTTATTGCCATTGTTAACTTTCTGCATTACTATTTTTATTATTATGGTTTGATTGCTTTTAGGCACTCTTCCGATTGACGGGTCTAAATAGTTCCGCAGTGAATGATAAATATTACGTGTAAAACAGGGCCTCATTGGGTAATGCTACTATACGAAACACAGCATAATGTTCGTTAATATATAATAATAATAATAAAAACCAACTAGTAACGCATTTTTGCAGTGTTCGTTCAGCATCATCATTATCATAATCATCAACATCATCATCATCATGATCATCATCATCATCAGGTGCAATGCCGATAAGCGTGGAAGGTCATGGTTCGTGATCTCACACAATCATCAGTCTTTTATCAGGTCAGTGTTCTTGTTCCGATAATGATAGGCGACCAAATCATACGGCTATTCCTCTCTTTGTCTTCCCCGTGCCCTTTCTCCATCGTCATGCTGCTCGTGGTCATAGAGTGGGCAACACTGGATTCTTGAAGGTTCGGCCCGCTGAACGGGCTGTAAATGCCCACGCACTTCTCTGCTGCTTTACAACAGATCCATCTGTATAGATGAGCACTTCGGGGCTATCTGAGTGTTCATAGATGAGCGCATTGACTTCTGCATTGACAGCGACAGGGTTCTGCTTTCTGCACCGTCTGTCGAGTGTGATAATGCAGGAGAAAGTGCACTTAAAATGCTGGAGGCACCGGCACCCATTCCTTGCCGGGGTTGATACTGGTAAGACTGCAAAGCTGTCTGACGACATCTTCCGCCCGACCCATCCATGATTTGCCTCTCTTTAGCCTGTCACCCTTTTCTCTGAATATAGCGTCATGCAGAGGGTGCTGCTCATCTGCACTTATTTTTAAGTATGCACGAGCTCTCCAGATCTTGATCCTGTGTTCCATTGTCGGGAAGTCAAGGAGGTATCTCATTGCTACACAGCTGGTGTCTTTCGTGCAGCCCAAAATGATGCGCATGGCTTCGTTTTGTACCTTTTCAAGTCTTCCATCTGTGTAGGGCTGACAGTGAGGATAGCCAGGGCATACTCGATGCGTGAAAGCACCAGTCCTTGGAACAGAAGTATTAGCAGTCTTTGCTCGATATTGGCAGTCAGTCGCCATGACTCTAATTGCTGACAAACCTTTTCGAGCTTTCGTTATGACATAATCGACATGATCTCTGAAGGACAGGCTACGATCAAGCCTCACGCCAAGATATGTCATTGACTGGGTTCTACTCAAAATGCTCCCATCCATTCTTACCGCCGGCAGGTCTGTGTTCACAATATGGTTGTTTAGGGAGAACCATGCAACCGATGCCTTTGCAGGGTTGACAAGGGCACCGGCATCAGCACACCATGAGGAAATTCGATCTAGTTCGCCCTGCATATCATTGGCAACCGCCTGTCTATCTCGACCCTGTCGATACACGAGAATGTCGTCAGCAAATGACAGATTCCTACCCCTCCCGTCCAACTGTTGTTCAGTGATCGGCACCGTATACACGTTGAATAGTACTGGTGACAGTGGTGAACCCTGCGGCAATCCTGGACATATCGCTTATCGGCTCAGAAGACCAACTCCCGCATCTTAGCACCACCTTCCTTTGGAGCAGAACTGCAGCTATCCATCGTACAAGGTGAGGGTGCACTTTCAGTCTGAGGAGGGTTTGCATCAAGTGCTCGAAAGATACTCTATTATATGCGTCCTCTAAGTCTATGGCGGCCGCACATGTCTCTTCTCTGACCTGAAATCCTTCGTAAACATCTTGAGCAAAGACCGCCGCATTCAGCCATGACTCTTTGTTACGTCTGTATCCTCCAAGTGTGGACGGGAAGCAGCTGAGTTGTTCCAAGTGATAAGCAAGTCTGTGTGCTACAATTTTCTCCAGTAACTTGCCAGCAGTGTTCTGCATCGTAATGATTCTGTAGCCGCTTATCTTGGAATTGTCTTTGTTCGGTTTTGGCAGCGGCAGCAAGTAACTGTGTAGCCATTCTTCTTTGATCTGACCCCTCTGGATACTGGTGTTGAATTCTCTGGCCAGTTCTTCCATGTCATCATCTGATATCACCAGTAGGTCACCATATCGGATGCCGTCTGGGCCTGGGGCGGTGTTAGGTGATTTCTTGAAGCATCGCACGCAATTATCTCAGCTGTGATTATCCATTCTTCGTCTGTCCCGACCCCCTCGCACAACTGAGAGAGTGTCGTTGTGGTCCTCTGTCTGGCGGGCTAGTCTTTCTGGTCAGTCTGTTCTATGTAGCGTGCAAGAAGGGCCTTACCTTTATCCGCATCCGATTTTTTCCATGTGAGGCCTTAAAAAAAAAGTGGCTTAAAAGTCGACAGGGTCGACTTCATTGCACCGGGATTTATCCCATATGGCTCGGTCTCTTACCGCAGCGCGGAAAGCGTCGCACAAAGCACGAACTCCGTAGCTGTAGCGACGACCCACAGGAGTCTCCGAAAAATGTAACTCGTGAACCGAAGGACGCGGCCCAGAATCGAACCCACAACCTTCGGAGCCCGAGTTAAACGGCTTGACCACTTCGCCACGAAGACTTCCGCCTTGAAAGTCTGGAATACCCCTACGTTGTGCAGCACCGTTCATGCTCTTATGGAGGCGCCAGAATGTCGTAAGAGATCGCTCGGAGCACACCTTCCTGCAGAACTCGTCCCATTTCTCGGCCTTGGCCTGTTTGGCACAGGATTTGAATAAAGTCGTCGTCCTATGGACCTCAGTCTTCAGGTTCGCCAACTCAACCTGTGGCATGTTGGCCTTTGTGGCCATTTGCCAGTCTTTGACAGCCTGCCTCTTTCCCAGCCATGCCTTCTCGACCTCTCCATTCCACCATGGTGGCTGCAACCAGCGCCTCATGCAACGGGTGATCTGTGTCTGCAGCTACTCTGAGGTATGCCTTCGCTTGCATCACCTTGTGCCTACCAGCAACAGTAGGCAGACCAAGGATGTAACGCATACACACTACTGGAGTGTCTCTGGTGCATCCCAGAATGACCCGCATAGCTTCATTCTGTATGCGCTCTAATTTCACCAGCTGACTCTTTGAGACAGTGAGCAGTCCTAGTCCATAATCAATCACTGAGAGGATCAAGTGCTGGTATAGTGTGAAGAGCATTCTCTGCTCTGTGTCCATTGCAGCCATAGTTTTAAGTGCATTGAGTCCCTTTTGAGATCTTGTCACAACCGTCTCCACATGGTCCTTGAAGGACAGACTCCTGTCAAATGTGATTCCCAGATACTTCAGTTTGTTCTCTCTGTTGACGCTTCTACCATCTATCGTGAGGCTTGGGGCATCATCTCTCACAATCCTGTTGTCCAGAGAGCACCACAACACAGCCGCCTTTTCCGGGTTGATGACAGCACTCATTTCAGTGCACCAGTCAATCACTTTGTCTACTGTCACCTGTAGCTCCTGGGCTGTTTGATCCCTATTTCTCCCCTGCCTGTATGCAAGAATATCATCTGCAAATGTTAGAATCCTTCCAACCCTTGGTGCTTCTAGGTATGCAATCTTGCTCGTATACACATTAAAGAGCACCGGTGAGATTGCAGATCCCTGTGGCAGTCCTGGGGTTAAAATATGTGGCTCTGAGGTCCATGCGCCCAGACGGAGAGCAACCTGACGAGAATGCAGGACGGCTGCTATCCAATTCACTAACCAGGGATTGACCCCCTTCTCCATAAGTGCGGTCATCAAAATATCATAGCGAACTCTATTGTACGCATCCTCGAGATCAAGCGCTGCCGCCATCGTTTCCTGTCTACTCTGGAACCCCTCATAAACGTCAAAGGCAAAGGTGGCCGCATTCGACCAGGTATCTTTTCCTGGCCTGTAGCTCCCCAGGCCTCTTGGAAGAAGCTTCCCCCTTTCCAAAAAATCCTGCAGCTTAACAGCGACTATCTTCTCTAAAACCTTCCCAAATGTATTTTGAAGGGTGATGATCCTAAAGCCGCCAAGATTTGAATGATCCTTGTATGGTTTTGGGAGAGGGATGAGATAGCTATGCAGCCAATCCTGCTGGTACTGACGCTGTCCTAATGCTCTGATTAAAGCAGCCGGCCATCTCCTTCAGGTCCACATCGCTCAAAGCCTTCATGTGGCCATACCTGACACCATCAGGCCCTGGTGCCGTGTCTTTTGCAAAATATGTTTAACATCTTCAAACAGTATGATGTCTTCGTAAGGCATATTCTCTATTGTGCCAGATAATTCCACTCTAACTGCATCCCTGGTATCCGCATCACTGTGATTGGTCTGCTCTAAAAATCTCTGGAGAAACGCCTCCCCTTTCTCCTTGTCTGTTGTCACGCGTACCCCATCCTCTTTATAAATTGTTCCCACTGTCATAGGCAGATCTTTTCTTTGCATTTTTCTGTACAGTTTCCAGAATTTATGCAGTGTTTTATCACCTCCAATCTCCTTCATAAAACATTCCCATTTTACTTTCTTGGCCTCTGCAGCACATCGCTTGAAAGCCTCCACCTTGTCTTTCTTGTCATTTTCCGCTATGTCCACTTCTTCTCGTGAGCTTAGGGGTGTCTGTCGCAATTTCCTTAGCTGCTTCACTGCAGCTCTCTTTGCTTTTCACGCATTGTCTACTTCTGGGGTCCACCATGGGGGATGCAAAAAAGGAGTTTTAACAGTCCTGTTGCATGCCCCTTGTCTGAGGCGTCCAAGAAGGCTGTCGCTCCACTCATACCGGAAGGTCTTGCGCGCTCTCCCAGCCTTGACTTTCCTGGACTTAGAGATCAGGACTGAGCATGGCATGTGATCACTCCCATGGTCATTCAAAACAGTCCACTTTACATCAAGGACTGATGACTGGGAGACAAGTGCCAAATCAATAGCAGTATCTGCATCGCCAGGCCTCATTGCCATTCTAGTCGGCCTACCATCATTTATGCAGACCACATCGGAGTCCACCATGGCATCCGCAAGTGCAATTCCTTGTCGATTTTCTCCACTACTGTCCCAATCTCTGTTTCTCGCATTGAAGTCTCCACATATGAGTAGCCTATCACCTGGTAAGTCCTCTAATTCCTTAAGCCAGTCCCATTGTTCCTTTCTGACAAAACAGTCCACTGTGGCATATACATTATGATGTTCCAACTTAAGCCACCAATCTCCATTTGTATACCCTGGACCTCTCTTGCACTGTGATTCCACTGGCTCAAGTCAAGTGCCACATGCTTTACTCCTTTCTTCACCAGCAGACCTTGCCCATGTCTCTTCTGCCCAGTGGGGTTTATATAACTGACGTACCCACCTAAGAATATGTCGTCATCTGTCTTCTTGCATAAACTCATAATGACAACAACCTTTATTTTTCTTTCCACCTCTTTCTCTCTTTTTTTTTTCTATACCTGTCTCCTCTCTCTCACACGATCGTTCGCTCGCTTGCATTTGAAATTCCTCATTTGTCTTCCTGCCATAACATTATCGCAATAACTTTCTTTCTTTCTCTCTCTCCTCTATCTCTCTTCCTCCCCCCCTTCCTTTCTCACTTAAGAACACACCCTCGCCTGTCTGCCAATCAGAAAGTTATGCCTCTCTCTCTCTCCCTCACTTAAGAACACACCGTCATCTGTCTGCCTGTCATAAAGTTATACCTATAAAAATCTCTCTCTCTCTCTCACACACTCTAACATCTCTGCTCTCAAGTATCCATCTCTCTCTCTCTCTCTCTCTCTCTCTCTCTCTCTCTCTCTCTCTCTCTCTCTCTCTCTCTCTCTCTCTCGTCATGACACATCTTGTTGATGAGAAATAATCTACATGGATTGGTAGAAAGAATGTATGTGCAGATAGAAGTGCAAACAAAAATATATGTGAAGCAGAAAAGAAAACTAAACATTTTTTAAAGTCTGATTTTCAAATCCTTTATTATCACTATCAAATAACACGTTACTTTTAATTACATGAACAGCAAAGCAAACAAAGAAAAATATAGAAAAATGTGTGTAATAACAATAATAAAGTATAATAATTGAATTTACAAATAGTTTAAACAACACACTTATAGCTAATGGAAATGGGAGATTATGTGGGTGGGTGAGGAATTTGTGTGCGGGATATGTGAGTTGGCGGGGAGATGTGTGTGTGTGTGTGTGGTGTGTTGGATGTGTGGTTGAGGGATGTGTGTTTGGCTGGGTGGTTGGAGGTGTGTGGGTGGAGGATATGTGGGTGGGTAATGGGACGGGTGGAGGATTTGTGAGTGGGTGGGGAGATGTGTGTAGGTGGGGAGATGTGTAGGTGTGAGGATGTGGTGGATGGGTGGAGGCATGTATGTGTATCTGGGTTGTGTGTGTGGTTGGGTGGGGGAGTTGGGGTGAATGGGGGATGTGTGGGTGGGTGGTGGATGTGTCTCATAACATGGTAATATGCATTGTTTATGTTTACAAAATTCATTTGACAATGTTTTCTAGTTATATTTGGTCTCTGACTCAGATCCCTGGGTTCAACTCCATACTTGTAGGTCAGCATGGCCGAATGGATAAGAACACGTGTTCTTAAACATCCGGTGTGTTGATGCCGAGGTAAGGGGTTCAACCCCTACACCGGGCAGTTTGACCAAAATGCTGACCTATCGTCCTTGCTTGGAGATGTAAATTACAAGTACCTCTGAAGTCGGAGTGCATTCACTTGATGGCAAGGGACACTGTTAATAGGGGAAGCTAATCCACATGCAAAGTTCATTCCAGCATTACTTGAAATAGTGTGTATGGACTACGCTTGAGTTCAAAGCGAGCGAGCGCAAATAAAAAAAAAATAAAAAAACATGCTTCAGAGAATTTTCAATCAAACCCACAGCAGCCTGATGACAATGCCAGTGTTCAATCAAACCCACAGCAGCCTGATGACAGGGTAGCTTCCAGAAATGTCTCAGCAGTCATAAACGTCCAATTATAGTCAAAAGTTATATCTCGAAATTGTGGCACAAAAGTTGTAAATATTGTCCGAAAACATGTACTTTGTGACTGTGGCGCCATCTGAAATTCTGCTAAATAAGTGTTAAACACTGCACGACTAGTGCCACCTTGGTATCTTTGTTTCCTTTTTACTTGCATCCACAACCCTTCAATTGTTTGGGTGTGAATGTCACTGTGTACAGGGTCAACAAAGTTATTGGCATGAACAACAACTGTATGATCGTAGATGCCATGGTTTAGTTGACCTACGTTGTTGTAGCCTCGCCAGGCATCGGTGACAATGGTCGTTCCTGGTAAGACGTGATCACTTATAATGCGTTCCAGTGTTGTCACATCTCGCCTTTCCACAACTTCCAACCAGCAACGACCACTACCCCGTTCAACCAGGCCAACTACCCATTGACCACGACGAAAGTGACCACGGTGGTACTTTCGGTGGAAAAAGTAGCTCTCGTCAACTTCAACGACCACTGACTGTTCCTGAGCATCAAATCCTCCCAACAGTGGATTGTTACGCAGCAACCAGTTGTGACACTCTACCCGAAAATAGTTATTGTAGTTGACGATAGTGTCACAGCTTGTCAGGCGTTCGAAAAACATCACATGTTTCAACTTCACATCGAACAACCAGTAAAACATTATCATCACAACTTTTTCACTTGGGAGTTGGGAGTTGGCAGAGAACGAAATGACATTGACAACACCGCCACGAAAATCTGTCAAAACATTCGACCCCCGAAACTAATGACATCGGACGTTGGCAACGTTAACATTCTGCTGTGTTTCGTATTAATCTGTGTCTAGCAACCGGGGAAATAACTCCAATCACCCAATGAGGCCCTATAAGGGAAATGTTTACACGTAAGATTTATTATTCACTGCGGAACTATTTAGACCCGTCAATCGGAAGAGTGCCTGCTTGGCAGTCACAAATCGTTTTAGAAAAATAACTAAATATGATAACAACTTTAAACTAGTTTATTTTTATACACACATTGTCCCTTTATTTCTCCACATAATTTCCACCAACATTGATGCACTTATCCCATCGTTTTAACAGTCCTCCCAAACCCGCTGCATAGAAACGCGTGCTCTGTTTTCTAAACCATGTTTTCACTTCACATTCAACTTCGGCGTCATTCGCGAAATGTCCCTAGCCAAGGTGCGTTTTAAGTGTTTATGCTGAATATGTTTGTCCCGTAAAGCGGTGCATAGCTGGGTAGAAAACGTTACGAGGGAGAGTCAATAAGTAAGGCACACAGGTCGGTGGGATGGCAGGTAAATGAGAACAGGGTACACTTTTTTGTGCAGCGGGTTTGGGGGGGGGGGGGGGGGACTTATAAAACAATGGGATAGTGCATCAATGTTGGTGGAAATTATGTTGAGAAATAAAGGGACAATGTATGTATAAAAATAAACTGGTTTCGAGTTGTTATCATATTTAGTTATTTTTCTACAGCGATATGTGGCTTACTTATTAACTTAGGCTCGTAAAACAAGTCACTGCATCATTACGTCTGCACATAAACAGGAACAATAAATAAAATTAACTGCACACAAATAAGGAAACTGTAACTAGAATAAGAAACCCCATGTATGCACTGGAAAGCATTATAAAGGATCAATGATTCATACAAGTTACGATTACAATAATCTTTATATGCAATAAACAAACAGTATATAACATGCTATGTAATGAAACGGACTACTATATATTCTCTGCACGGACTCTCCTCACCGAGGGAGGGTGGGCTTGAAAGTGGACAAGGTAACAGCGAAGGGACAAGCACAACAATAGGGATAACGAATGTAATCTAACGTCTCCATGACAGGGGAAATAAGCACGGAGTCATGACCCGGACAGGACCGCCCCAGAGAGTATCAAGAGTAGAAAGGTCCGAAATACTGGGGAAGGGGGTACAGTTCTGACGATCAGAAGTCCCCTGCCGTGTTTGCTCCGCGGCAGAGTTTTCACGACTGACTCAGATGAGTTTAACATATCGCATATTCTCTTAAACAAACAAACAAACAAAACAGTAAATAAACAGACATGGTTGAGAGGTTATTAAGTTTGCCTCAGAATCAGAGGCACCAGGTGTGATCGCACTGGGCTGAGATTCTCCCAAGAACCGTAGGTAACTAATTATAGTCTCCTGATCTCTTGGGTAGTGAGATCAGATAACTCGCCGTCTCGCTTAATTTCTAATAACAGGAGATTTCGGATGTTTGTTGTGCATGTTAAAAATACCAGGGCCGTTGGGAATAGCAAATAGTAGACCCCAGCTGCACTGACACAATTGTTAGGAAAGAAAACCAACCAATAGGTAGCTGAAACCCTGGACTTCCGGTAACCAGCATGGCGGTTAGGCATTGAACCGCTACGGCCTCTGCAGTATTTATCCTTGTGGCTGCGGTTTGCATTTCGCATTTTCCTCATGTTGGACTGGTAGTATATGGTTCCGTCGCCCTGCTACTGAGTGAGTGCGTGGCGCGACTCTGTGAGCTGTGATATTCACGTGGAATGCTTTTACATGTCCGCTTTTGTTTGTAAGTGACCTGCATGTTCGGAACAATGGCTACCGGTTGTTGCTGAATTGATTGATTTGCCTTTTCTGTTCACAAGTGCATTTTTCAGGAGACTCCTGGGAGTCGGCGGTGGAGCTACGGAGTTCGTGCTTGATGCGACGCTTTCGGTGGGTCGCCCTGCGGATAGAGACAGAGCCATGTGAGAAAACCCGGGTCAATGAGGTCTTTCTGGTGACTGCCGATTCCATCGACGATGAACTGTGGTTTCCGTGGAGGACTTTTGTGTTGGCATTTTGCGGCGGCATTATGCACAGTGTACCTGTGCGGGCTTGTTGGATTGCCGAGATTCTTGTCTGTTCCACTTTTGACATTGGACAGTGGGGAGCATTCTGTATGATATTCACTGGCACAGGAACGGAGCATAAAGGGGAGACCCGTTGCTGTGAAATTGGAACCTCGTATAACTAACTAACTAGCTGAAACCCTACACATGGGTAAGCAAAGCACATTATGCTGGTAGGAATCTGTCTAGAGCTGTGGTTCTCAACCAGTTGGGGGGGGGGGGGGGTTAGGGTTTCCATTGGGGAGGGGGGAATTAACATATTTCAAAATCGCGTTAATACAAGAACCATTTACTTGATATTGTTTTTCCCTCCATACTTTACGGTTTGTATTTCTCGCCCTTCTGAAATTCGTTTTATAATGAAAGTAGACCATCAAATCACGTTAAGGTTCAGGGTTCAGAGACTGATAAGAGGGAAATCATGGATGGCTCAGGTGGAGGATATGATCAGACAGGTGTGCATCTTGGAGAACATTAGGCGAGGAGAGGAGTGGGTTAGAGTGCCAGCGGAGCATTCAGACTTGTGCAGAGTTATAATCACATTAAGCCGGGAGTGCAGGGAGTGGCCAGCAGGGGCAACGGAAGAAGAAATCCAGCAACTAATTCAGGATAATGCTCACCTAGGTGATGTGATTATCTACACAGATGGTTCGGTGTTGAGAGGTAGGAGAAGTGCCTGGGAATTCTTAGCAAAAGCTAATGGTCGACGTATGATACCACAACATCTAGCTTAAGAATGGAGGCGGTTAGTCCAGCTTTCCGATGGATGGAGAATACGACACACACACACATCGTGATTGTAACTGACTCAGAAAGCATGCTGAGGAGGGTGAGGACAGGCAGGCTTCGTGCAGAGCGGTTTGTTTCGCTTCGGAGGTCACGGGTGACAAGCATCACCTGAATCTGTTCTGCGGGGCATGCCGGTGTGCTGGGGAATGAACAGGCGGACAGATTGGCTGGCTCGGCAAAACGTGGTGGAGTATTGATGAATGACAAGGCAGACATGGTTGCGGCCGTGTGGGAGCACGTGTACACCTCGGAGGAGCAAATGGATCACCATAGTCTGGCAAGAATGAGGCAGCGAGGAGTGACGAGGGGATCTGGCCGATGCTCGACGCTCAGAGGAAAGGCGAGACGGACATATAATAAGATTGCTACTGGAACTATTGATGTTGGAACTCTTAGCTGGCTGCTGAGGATGGGGACAGAACTCTTATGGGAATGCCCCGAATGCTGTGATGTCGGTTCCTAAATGAATCAATCAATCAATCAATC
The DNA here is from genome assembly GCA_014155875.1 of Cepaea nemoralis. NCBI lineage: Eukaryota > Metazoa > Mollusca > Gastropoda > Stylommatophora > Helicidae > Cepaea > Cepaea nemoralis. Next base: position 39,834 of record JACEFZ010016999.1, on the reverse strand, counting down.
ACGTTTTATGTAGATGTCTAGACTTGTTCTAGTCTTAAATTTAGCTTCAATTTTTACGTATACTTTGGTGGGTGGGGGGGCGGGGCGGTAGTATTATAGGGAGGAAATGGGAAATGAGGGGTGACAATCTGAACAATCGGTGAAAGGGTGCATGGCCAAAAATGGTTGAGAACCACTGGTCTAGAGGAAGTAAACCTGACATAAATGCATGCTGAAGTGGGATACCCTGACCTTTGAGGAGGTGTATAACTTGGTATGGGTACACTCCCATTGAAAGATGGAACAAAGAAGGAGACAAATGATCCTAACAGTCGAGGGTTGATATTAATATACTTTACCCCTCAAAAGCAGTGATGTCATCGACGGACATTCGGTCATTTGATACCTTGTGTGTGTGTGGGGGGCGGGGGGGGGGGAGTGCAATGTCATCGGTGACGTCCATACCATCAACTTGCTTTGTTAGTACATAAAATTACATTTTCGCTGTAGTTATTGTTGTCGTCGTTGCCAATGGATAGTCAGTAAAAATAATAAAGGTGACAAAAGACATCCTTACGTACTCCCATTTTTATCTCAAATGTTCCTGTCAGTTTTCTCTCATGAACAACTCTACATTTGATATCTTCATATGTTTCCCATAATAAGTTAATTATTGTCTGTTGGATCCCATAGTTCGCAACAGCCTCCAGAGGTATTCACTGCCAATTGTGCCAAAGAAGTTTTCATAATCCATAAACACAATAATAAAGTAAAGTATGCAGTTCAAAATTGTTGCTGATTATGGAGCCAAAGTATTCCTTGTTTGTGACATTTTCATTGTTGATTGTGATTTTGGTTTGACATTAGTTTTGTCGGAGGAAATTTTTGTTAAGTTCAGACAAATATTTTATTTTCACTGTCTCTTTTGACAGACAAGGTCAACGCTTCTTATCCATTAGCACTCTTTGAGAGAAGGACCGTGTCATCTGCATATAAGAGTTCTGAAATTGGAATTTCACTAGATTTGAATTGTCTAATCTTTTGTTGTTGTTTATTCAAAGAAGCAAGCCTTGACAGAATAGATTCAGAAAATTTAGAACTCTTTACTTCTGATCCACAGGAAATAAATGAACTTCTATTTGCAGACGATCAGTGCCTGTTTTATAGCGACGATGGCAGACTGCAAAATCATTTTAATAATCTGAGTTCAACATGCAGAAGATACAATATGAGTGTAAATACAGCCAACGTCCGGTAAAATGGCGACAAACGTTCATTCTTCAGGAGACGCAGTTTTTAGTGTTTTTCTGTGGATTATGTGTTGTTATGTCGTATTCGTTTTTGGAGGTTGCTCACAAGAAGCCACTGAAGGCAGGTGGTGGATGAAATTTTGAGGGCAGCCTACAGATAGTTGTTGGTTATGGTGTCAAGTTTTGCGACGGTAGGCAGAAGATCCCTTTCACGGGACAATAATGACTACAGTCCCTGGCCAGTATGGTCATTGCCAGGAAGGAAAGCAACTTCAAACTACCTTCTTTAAAGTTCCTAGTTTATCATGATTCACCTAATTACAGATTATCACAAGAAAAGGACAGGGGCATTGACATTAGAAACATGGAATGTCCGAACGTTAAGCGACGACGGAAAATTAGATAACATCAAATAAGAAATAGAAGGAGAGATTAATATATTAGGAACACGAATGTGCGAAACGAGATGGAAAGGAGCAGGAATTAAGACAGATGAAGATTTTAAGATTGCTTATTCTTGGGGAGAAAAACGACAAAGAGGTGTAGCGATTATCTCGGATCGGCAAACATAAAAATCTGTTCAAGGATATAGGGCTGTGTCAGACGAGTTATACTGGTTAAATTAACCGGCAGACCTTTTAACATAAATGACATTCAAATATATGCCCCAACAGGAGAATCCAGTGAAAATAGTATAGAGGAATGTTATAATGACATAGACTGCTTTGGAGAAATGTTAGAAATTCAGAAATAAATATCATAATGGGTGACTTCAATGCAAAAGTAGGAAATCAAGGTGATGAATGCACAGTAGGAAACCATGGTTTGAGAGAGCGAAACGAAAGAGAATAGAGACTTGTATAATGGGGAAAAGAGCAGGAAATGATTGCAGGAAACTTTTGATTTAAACAACACTCCAGAACAGGGGTGGCCAACCTTTTCAGCAGGCGGGCCAAATTTCAGAAATAATATTTTCTGCCGGGCCACGCACCTAAGTTTTTGTTTTTCTTAATTAAAGTAAACAAGCAAGAGTGCTACAGCTTCGATCACATCGTCGCTTCCCACTCCGGGGGCCGCAACATGACTCCAGGCGGGCAGCATGCGGCCCGCGGGCCTCGTGTTGGCCAACCCTGCTCTAGAAGATTATGGACATGGAGGAGTCCTGACAGCAGGATTAGAAACCAGATTGCTTACATTCTGATTAGCAGAAGATTTCGAAATGCGTTAACAATTTTAAAAAGTTTCCAATGCTGGTTGTTACAGAGATCATAGATTAATTACAGGCAAATTGAGGGTAAAGTTATAGAAAATCAAGTATATAAAAAGAAACACTAAATATGATCTGTGTACATTGAATAGTGACAAGGAAATACAAAACAAATTGAACATAGCAGTAAAGAATAGATTTGATATATTGTCTCTAGAGATCCTATTTCAAGATGTGGATGATCAATGGGAAATATTGAATAATTCAATCAGTTTGGCTGCAGAAACGACTATTCCAAAATTATAGAAGGTGTAAAAAACACCTTATCTGTATCCCTGTACAGTGAAAATATTTTCAGAAATATAGAAGATATGAAAGGAATCGACATTGGGGGAAGATACATCAATAACATTAGATATGCAGATGATACAGTCTTGATTGCAGACAATGAACAGGACCTGCAAAATTTAGTAGATGCGGTTGTTGCACACATTGAGCAACTAGGTTAGAATTAAATAGTAAGAAGACACAGATTATGGTCGTCACTGGGAAGAAGGAAATAACCACAATGTGATATACGAGTAAATGGGCATATTCTTAAGAAAGTTAATAGATACAGTTATCTCGGAACAGTCATAACATCTGATGGAAGATGCCTTGAAGAGATTAGAAAAAGAATTGCCATTGCGAAGGTAGCCTTTTGCAAGTGAAAAAACATACTAACCAATAAAAAGATATTATTTGAAACGAGAAAAAGAGTGTTGTGGTGCTACATAGAACCTGCACTTTTTTATGGATGTGAAGCGTGGACAATGAGCAGTCAAGCTGAAAACATCTGATGGCTGTGGAAATATGGTTTCTGGGGAGAATGCAAAGAATATCATGGACAGACAGAAAAACAATTGACCAAGTACTACAAGAAACAAATGTAAATTGATTAGAGAATTTAGACGCAGACAGTCAAAATGTTTTAGACATGTTATGAGAAGAAATGAATTGGAGAACCTGGTGACAAATGGGATCGAGAGGAAGAGAGCAAGGGGAAGAAGGAGAATTAAATATCTGGATGCCTTGACCACGTGGCATGGTCGAGGCAAGAACACTGAGCTTATTCACGAATTTGGTGATAGAATGAAATGGCGAATCATTACCGCCCATGCTTACCGGCATGGCACAGGTTGGATGGATAAATACAGCAAAAACCGAAGTAATGTAAGTTAGCAGATCTCTTTGTCCATTAAGTATACAGATAAATAGCACAACTGTCAGCATCTCCAATAAGACCTTACAGGAGTAAGGAGTTGACACTAGGCTAGTAGAGAGACACCCAGACAGGGAAGACACCGAGTACTATTAATACCTCACAGGGAGACACATTTGTGTCAGACCAGAGGGCAACGAGTACAGATGAGCGAGGGCTTTCCCCAAGCAATCGGGTTGCTGGTCCTTGCGAGTAACCGTGATATGGCAGGTTACTCAAACTCACCAGCCGGCGTGCTGGCAAGACCAGGCACGCAATACTAGCGACTGCACGGAGAGTAAAGTGTCCGTGCTTGTCCACGCTATGTGTAGCGGGACAGACTGACTGGAGACGGTAGAGAGGGCAGACGTATCCTTAACCAATACGATAGCTTTCTAGGCCATAGGCAAACATAGGGCTATATCATTTAGATTGTGTAATGCTAGCATCATCTATCATCACGTTGATGTATTCATATTGTGTAACAATGATGAAACCTAACGCTTGTAGAGCCATTCACATGTCGGCTCTGAATAAATTGCATTCCTTTCGCAAATGTCATGAATTGTTATTTCGTGCAGTGCGAAAGTAGCGGAGTCTTGAAAGCTGCAGCGCATAAGTCGCTGACAGGCTAGACCTCGAATTGGTGTCAGAATGGTCAAAGAATCAACGCCAGCTGCGAATTAGGGTCAGAACACATTGAACGAACGCCAGCAGTACAATTACTGTCAGATTTCAGTGGACATTTCTGAACAGCCATAGCAGGCAGTTGTAGTAATATTCGACGAGCAGTTAACGCCAACATGCAAGTGGTATTATAAACCACTAAACGAACGCTAGCTATCGATTGATATTACAAAGTTCTGTACCAGAATTAATTCAATGCACGTTTCAACAATTGTAATGTGTGATATATTGCAAAGTAATACAAATTTATTGTGATACATGCTATAAATTAAATTTTTTTTCTTGTGGTGAATTATACGATCGCCAAATTTGTGGAGTGTGAACCACAATTGAGTCAAATTAGATCGGTAAAGTGTGAAATTCTACCAATATTATTTAGAAAGTGTGTTATTATATTAAAAGCAATTGAAATGTATAAATCATCAGTGAACATTACCATCGTAACCACCGTGTACATTCCATTGCGTGTGATACAGCCATCAATGTCACCATTCTACGAAATCAATAAATAGAGTAGCGACGAACTGCAGCCTAGAACGAAGGTACGCCAGAGTCAAACGGCGAAGACAAAACGACATTGACGGCCATACGACTAATCATCTCATTTATCATCTAACAATCATTCAGACGATCATATCATTCATCATTAATACCATCTATCACTATTTATCACATTCTCATTCACCAATCGCATGAAATAGTATATTATATTAACAACTTTATGAAATATTTGATAGAATATGATGAATTGTGAGCTTGTATTTACAACTTAAGCGTGTGTCTAATTTGTGCTGCTCTACTAACCAGAACGCAGCCCGTGTGTCAGCAAATCAAACCAGTGTGTAGTGTGAAAGACTCGCGGTGGAACATCCCAAGTACCGTACTGTCCAACAAATTAGATGAGTATATTTTCCGAATATTTTGATATGCTCTAACTTAATCATGCATCTTCTCTTCCAGCAAATGATGTACATGTACTAACACATTATTGTAAACTAGCCTGTGCATATTATTATATTATCATTTGAACTAACATTACGCCACAAAATGGCGACACTAAATGAATGTATCCAGGCGGGCATCGCAATGGGCCACATTGGAGATAAGCTAGAAAAATGGGCAGACCAAAAGTATAAAGAAGAAATAGCTCGACAGAGAGAAGAAAGAGCTCTACAAAGAGAAGAAACAGAAAGGAAAGCTGCTTTACAAAGAGAAGAAACAGAAAGAAAAGCTGCTCTTGACAGAGATAAAAGAGCATTAGAAAGGCAACATAAAAAAGAAATGAAAGAGATCGAGGAGGCCACCAAACAAAAGCAGATACAGGTAGATTCAGAAACTAAACTAAAAATGAAGGAAATGGAGGTAGATTCTAACATACAGATAGCCTCTAGCAAACAAAAGAGCCAAGAAGAACAGAACAAATTTAGTAAGTACAAGGGCCTTATTAAACCGTACACTGTAGGTGATTCAATCAGCGCATGGACTGAAAATATAGAGTTCCAACTAAAAACACAGAAAATACCTTTAGAGGATTGGGCAATGATTTACATGAGGAATCTGAGTGGGGAGCCTTTAAAAGTAATAGAAACCATACCTACAGATCTTAGAAACAATTACCAGTACATACACGATAGGATAATGCAACATTTTCTTTTGGACGCTACTGGTTACCAAATTCAATTCTCACAGATTAAACCAAACTGAAACGTTCTTAGACTACATTTCTAACGTGCAAAGCACATTTAAAAAATGGACTAAGGCGGCTAAAGTAGGTAACAGCTATGAAAAACTAGAAGAGCTAATGGTAATGGACAAAGTTGTTTCTACAGTGCCTACCCCTTTTGCTAAATTCTTACAACAGTCAGATATTGATTCCATTCAACAATTAGAGAAACGGGGGTCAGCTTATTTTTCCTCTAATCGGGACATATTTAAAACTACATCATATGACACAGAAATTACAGCTTTTGCAAACAGAGTCCCTGATAGATCCTACAAACAGAAAGACTACAGTAAGAAGGACAAACCATATCAGAAACCACCTCGATGTAATTATTGCAATCTTTTTCACCCAACTTATTCGATGTGTGATAAGAACCCCACATATCCGTCACACCTAGAACAAGTGTTAAAGAAGCAAGAAAGCAGACGATCATCGTTTAAACGTGCTGTAAAATGTTATTTTTGTTCTAGTTATGGCCATTATAGTAATAAATGTCTTGGGAGACAGAGAATGAAGGCAAACAACGCAGCCCTCATCGATACATCATCAGACGATGAGAGTGACATAGATCCCGAACTTGTCAATGTATTGCCAACGAATGAATGTCAGAGTGTATCATCAGTAACCGATATTTTAGACTTTAAGACGTGCAAAGTATGCCACCAGTTTCATGCGGAGGGGAGACTTGAAATGTGGACACGTAATATCATGTTCAAATGAAGAAGCTAATGCAGCATGTGCCTCCAGAGGTAACCTTAAGTTCTACGATGCACAGGTCAATGGTAAACCATGCCAATGCTTAGTTGATAGCGGCAGTACTATACTGGGATTAAGGAGAGAACTTGCTAGAACAGAAGATTATACGGGTGAATTTGTCAAATGCCGTACTTTCTCGGGAACCATCGAGAAATACCCACTGGCAAAAGCACATATCAATACCCCGTTCCTTACCGGCACATTTACATGCGCTATCCTCCAAGATCCATGTACGGATCTTATTTTGGGATGTCTTGATGCATTGAAAGAATGTACAGACGACAACATAAAAGCCTGGAATGAAACACACAGGGTCAACGCTGTAACTAAGTCAGATACAGAAACAAGTTATACTGACTTACAAACTGAAACACTACAGCTACTAACACCTAATGGTGCAGATATCAACAATACTCGCCAAAAGTTGAGCGAGGCACAAAGCACAGACCAAACACTCACACCTTATTTTAACTTGTTGTGTGAGCGAAAGAAAGTTTCTAAAAATTCTTCATGGTACTTTAAAAAGGTTAACGGAATTCTCATGCGTTATTACACATATAATAACCATGAAATTCAGCAGACGGTGTTACCTGTAACATACCGAAAAAAGGTGCTAAAAATCGCACATTCACCACCGTTTGCTGAACATTTGGGCTATCATAAAACGCGAGCCAGAATTCTATCACAATTTTACTGGCCGAAATTTTGTTCGGACATAAAATCTTTCTGTCGCTCTTGTACTGTGTGTCAACATCGAGTACGAAAGAAAAAGCATGTAAAGACCGAAGTGCAACGGTCAGTGATAGCATCTAGACCACTTGAAAGTATAGCGGTCGATATTACTGGACCCCTAATGCAGGTGTCGAGTAATGGAAACCATAACTATCCAAACAAGGGTACTAAAACGATTCACCTTAAACCGAACCAAAAGGCTGTGATTCAACTAACTGATAAACATAACATGGATACTAACATGTTGCCAAGGGCCTCTCAACGTTGAACTCAAAATATCAGATGCGGATCATGAAATATCGATAAAAGAACACTTAGAGATATTTCATATCAACATCCTGAAACCATACGTTTCACAACAAGTACAACAGACAGACGAACAGATTGCACCAACACCAAGCAATGAGACGACGGACATACATAACTCAACTTCACTAGGTAGGGCGACACACAACAGCGACAACGCAAGCACACTTAGCCAGATAACAGCACACACAACTAGTAGCACAACAGTATTGGACGAGATGGAACTACAAGTTCCGACAGTAAACGCAACTGCGACAATTATCTCGACATATAGAAATAACAGATACAGTCAGACGAAAGACGGGACAAAACACCAACTGAAACGTCGACAAGTCTTCGACAGGTTGAGATTGTTTGGACTCACAGCGAAGCCGTCCAAAGTAGAGTTGGGCATGAAACAAATTGACTTCCTTGGTCATACCAGCTGCAGGGGCCAAATGAAAACTTATGACAGAATCGTCACTAAGATTCTGAATTCGACAATGCCAACGACCAAGAAAATGGGTCTAGAAAACCACTATACTAAATTCATTTCAAACCTGGGGGAAATCACCAGTGTTTTTTCTAACATCTTAAAAGCTTCGGCTAAGTTATCTGTAAAAGATGCACGATTAATTAGTGCGTTATCGAAATTGAAACATTGTTTCAGCGTTCCATCTATTCCTTCGTATGCCTAATCCAAAACTCACTTATTTCTTACGCACAGACTATGAGTGCCATATCCATATCTGGATACTAGGTACAGTTCTACGACGGGACGTTCCATCCCGTAATGTACGTAAGTCGCAAGATCACTCCGGCTGAAGGAAGATACTCAGCATCAGAATTGGAAGGCCTTAGTTTGATCTATTGTGTGAGAAAGTTTCATCGATTTTTGGCAGGAGCGCAGTTTGTAATCCAATCCGACAACTCTCCATTGTCTGTGATGCAATCTGGACATCCTACCAACAATAGAATTTACAGGTGGGCTTTGATTCTCCAAAATTATACATTTACCATCCAGCATTTAAAAGGGAGATTAAATACGATTGCAGACATTTTGAGTCGTCCTTCATCCATTCAAATACCTGAGTTACAGGAAGGAAGCGACCATACACCACCAGAAACAGTGACACTGTAATGTTAAATAACCAAGTGCCATGTGTGGTGAGTAAGACATATCGTAAGTGCGTTACTATCGCCTGATATATAACTTGTGTGAATAGAACAGTGCGATGAAAAGTGTAACGAACAGACGCAGAATTAACATGCGCTGAGACACACGTAATTTAGATTATGTGAACTAACGCCAAGAGGACAGCGAACCCAGCTGAGACCCCGAATCTAGAACTTATTGAACCAACGCTTAGACCCCGAATAACAGTACAGGGTTAGCTATGGACCTACATAAAGTGGTAGGCAACTATTTTAATACACTATCCTTCAAGAAGAGCATTAAAGACTTTGGCGGAATGAACTATGTTAGAATAGTCTACAAAGAGATTTGCTCCATCTTCACAACGCAGAGGAGGACGTCAACTTAGTGTAATTAGATATAGAAATGTAACTGTGATATATGTACATTATTATTTTATTTACAGTATCTATAACTTCATTTTTCTATTATTTATTCTATTGCAAATTGTGTAAACGCATATATAACTTTATTTCCTTATTTGCGTAGTTAGAAATCATTATCATTTAATTAATAATCCATTTATTAAAACATCCATTATAGAAATATAATTGTTAGATATTATATTAGTTTATTACCATATAGTTATAATCATTTATACATCCATTTATTTAAAATATCATTTCAAAACTAACATCAATCATTTAGGAATTAATATCATCTGTTTCACAAATAACATTTAAGGTAATTAATCCATTTTTCTTAAATGAAAGTAGTATTAAATTATTTCCCTTGAAGGTAATTTAGGTCAGCACACCAAATTATGGAAGTTACTATGTCAGGAGCGGTAACAAACCATCCTTATAACTATGTATATATTTTGTATAGACATGACGCGTGCAAACAAAACGCACAGTCATTTGGCTTGATTACTGTTATAATTCAGCCAATCATTTATTGTATATATATATTGTTCATGTATGCGATACTATGAAACATATTTTAATGACGAGAGAATGATTGAGTGAAAGAACAGGATGAAAGGGAATGAAAGATGAATGAAAGAAGAGAAAATGCGAGGAGAGAATGCAAAAACTTAGTAAACATTCAAAGGAAGAGAGCGAGAGAGAAAGACAGCGGAAAATTTTTTTTTCCCACCGCTGGAAAGGTCTTATTTGACTTGTCTGTGTCATGTGTGTTTCCAATGTGTTGTCAAGGTTTTTATATGTGTTACAGACACACTTTAACAGAGTATATAAAGAACGTACTTTGAGCTTCAGAAAACGGAGTTGTGGTCACAAATAAAAATGACGAACGTTTGTAACCACAATAAACCGATTTGCGGCGCTCGAAGGAACACACACATTTAGTACACTAACGCATACACATGTTAGAGAGTTAAGTACACTGTAGTTATTAGAAAACACGCAAACAAACAGGAAAACGAACACATAAAAGTTGCACACACCAATTAAATCAAAGAACAATAACTCTAAATTCAGGGGACACAATAAATAATCAGAAACCTAAATGTAACAGTAAATATAGCTTTTTCACATGCGGAAGCAAGAAGGTGAACAGTAGAGCTATGTGTATAGAGTTGGAGGGGATATTGATGGGAACATGAACACTTGGTGCTCATGTGTTGTACTCATAATAGAGTCAACTAGAGTGTGGGTTGTCATTTTGGGCAATAGGAGGAACAGGTCAAGACAGAAGTCAATGGGTGAAAGTCAAAAGACATAGGGTCAAACGACAGAAGCCAGGACATAAGTCATAAGACAACGGTTTCCGGTTCACTACCAATCCTTAAGATATCTATAGATCCAACTATACTGAGACATGGGCTACTAAATCAGCCAAGTGAAAAGATAGAACACTGTGAATGAAGGTAGAAGATATTGTTCTATCCCCAAACTAGAAAGTTCTATACTTATTGGAGATCTGACAAAATTGGGACAACCAATTTTTCTTTTGTGACCAAGAAGTGTTACAAAGATGAGAAAGGGGAAGTAACACTTCGCGGAGAGGAGGGGACCCTGTCAGCATCTCCAATAAGACCTTACAGGAATAAGGAGTTGACACTAGGCTAGTAGAGAGACACCCAGACAGGGAAGACACCGAGTACTATTAATACCTCACAGGGAGACACATTTGTGTCAGACCAGAGGGCAACGAGTACAGATGAGCGAGGGCTTTCCCCAAGCAATCGGGTTGCTGGTCCTTGCGAGTAACCGTGATATGGCAGGTTACTCAAACTCACCAGCCGGCGTGCTGGCAAGACCAGGCAATACGAGCGACTGCACGGAGAGTAAAGTGTCCGTGCTTGTCCACGCTATGTGTAGCGGGACAGACTGACTGGAGACGGTAGAGAGGGCAGACGTATCCTTAACCAATACGATAGCTTTCTAGGCCATAGGCAAACATAGGGCTATATCATTTAGATTGTGTAATGCTAGCATCATCTATCATCACGTTGATGTATTCATATTGTGTAACCATGATGAAACCTAACGCTTGTAGAGCCATTCACATGTCGGCTCTGAATAAATTGCATTCCTTTCGCAAATGTCATGAATTGTTATTTCGTGCAGTGCGAAAGTAGCGGAGTCTTGAAAGCTGCAGCGCACAAGTCGCTGACAACAACTCTGAAACAAGTTAAAGAATTAATATATCTTGGATGTATGATCACAGAAGATGGCAGATTGGATAGAAAAATCACAATCAGATGTCAAAAAGCAAGTGCACTTACATATCAACTATCACAAATTCTGAAACATCGAAATATACCCATGTCTGCAAAACGACAGATAATAAACAACATATTCACACAAACTCTATGCTACCAATCTCAAACTTGGACATTATCCAAATAACACTTTCGCAAAATCAACACCTGTGAGATGAGATGCCAGAGGAGGCCTCCAACTTAACGATCCGAGACCCAGTAAGAAATGTTGTTATCAGAAAGACTGTGGGATCAAAACTTTGTGCCACATTTACTGAAAGACAGAAGATCAAGTGGTTTGACCATCCTGTTAAAATGCAACATCAACAACTACCATCACAGGCCCTACATCAAAGATAATCTGCGACGAGAGCAAGAGGATGCCCGAGAAGAAAATGAAATGACGACATCAAAGACATTGTACAATCACACGAAATGACACTATCCAATCCATCGGGCGCTGGAGTGCCAATTATTCCTCCTCACGATGCTAGAGGGCAAAAGTGGAAGATGATGATGATGACCTTTGTCAATATATTTTCTGCATACATGTTGAGTTTTGTGAGGACAAACTCTGTGGAGAAACCAACAAGCTTAAATTGACAGCTCCAATCTTTGCATTCAATCATGCCGGAAAGCATTTAAAATGATTAATTCAAATTGACGCATGAAGGTGTGCAAACAAGAATAATGGGGATGGGGAGAGAATGCGGCCCTGTCTTACTTCCCTTTGACTAATATTTACTAATAGTAGAAAAGCGAATCGTCTCCCTGGCAAGGGTGTTAAGGACTTTGTTCGTAATCCTGTATTCTCACATACGAAACACAGCTGTGCGAGATTCGGCAGCGGATTGCGTCGCGCTGGTTATTTACGAAGGTATGTGAGCCAGTCGTTCAGAAAGCAATGGCAAACTACTGAACGTAAAACTTGCCAAGACATCAACAGCAGCTGAAAAATGCTGGTGGTGACTACAATGTCCTGTAAAGGATATTCGGAAAAAAATGAAACTGACGCGATGCAGCGAAATATGCCAGGCAATAAATCGTACATTCTATGGTTTGTGTCTTCGTTCTTCAAAGAAACTGAAAATGTTTGCAAGGAATGATTTTTAGTTATGCTTCTTCGTAATGTAGCTAAATATAATTACCGGAACTTTCTGTTAAAAAACAAGTCATACTTGGTAGGTTCAAAGTTCAAAGTCGATTCCAAAGTATTCTTGTCTTGTCTGTAAGTGTAATAATCACGTAAGATTCTTATGATTTATAAATTATTCAAGTTATTTAATTAAATCTTTGAGGTTAGATTAGAATAAAATATCAGGGATTTGCTGTACTGTACTTTTGTAAGTTGTATTAGTAGTACTAACTACTAGTACTAAGTACTAACTTAGGTCTTAGTTCCCTTCTTAGTAGAGGTAGTAGTAGTAGTGTTGTGAAGACTTTAGTTTCGCTATGTTTATCAAATCGCTCTCGTTATTGTAATTAGTCTGCTTTGCCTTGTGCGTCGTTTGACTTTGCTTATATTCTAATTAAACACATGAATTAATAGTATTCAATCATCATCATCATCATGTGCCATGCGGGTAAGCATGGGCTGTGTGAGGTGGAAACTGTTTAAAAAAGGATAAAAACTATAAGGAAAGAATGCATCCTCCATAAGTAAATGGACTAGTGTGAGATTTTCCAACCTCATAGGGTCTCCATCAGTCTATAACCAGGTGATGTATGCACATAGCATATAATGTGTGAACTGCACATACGCAGTCAGCACAGGAAATCCAATGTGTGAACAGAACATACACCGTTAGCACAGAACATCATCCAACAATAATTATCAAAGTCCTGATTCAATTTCAAACATGTATTATAGAATCAAGGGTGGAATGAGGGTCATACTGGGAACGCTTTATGCTCAACATAGTGTAACCACATAAGAGAGATGATAGAGGAGATCAAGGCACAACACTGACTGCTTATGGACCATAAAAGGAGAGAAGAATACAAAGAGAACCTCTTATCTCCACTGTTAACAAGAAAAGACAAGATTTAAGAGAGAAGAAATCCAGGACTTTTTAGCGGGAAACTATGCCTTAATGCATATTCCAGACAATAAATCACTTAGACGGGCTGGGCCAACATTAATGAATTGAACAAATAATGATTAACATCACTTGAACAACAAAGACTAAACATAACACATCATTAATAACTATGATGACATCTTTATGGAATGAATCTCATGGTCTGAAAGTAAATGGACACCCAGGCACAACACATGATCGATGTATACAGTGGAGGGAACCTATGTTCCCACAGTGGAGGGAACCTATGTACCCACAGTGAGGGTCACTGCTGCCTAACATCCATGGTCGCATGACCGAACACCCCTCCCACAGACCATAAGAACATAACACAGGAATTTCAAGGCTAACAGTAACGGTAAGAACAGGGGCGGACTCTCCATTGACCCCACCCCAGAGCTCGGTGGTTAATGCGTATAGTAAATGGAACTCAAAAATCCCACAGTAAGGATAACTGCTCACAATAGTGAGTGGTCTCTGGTCGATGGAAAGACCTCAGCCATGTTCATCCGAGTCTGTGGGTACCCTCAGTACCCACCAGGGACACTCACATCCACAAGCTAACTGGGACAAGCACAAGAAAAAGTCGCGACCTAACCAAAAACATACTTACAGTCATGGTTATGGCACAAATATTAGTGGGAAAAACAACCAACCAGTCAAGCAGAAAAGAAAACCTGCAACTCTAACCATACAGGCATAAACCAGGGTATGGAAAACTCGACTATTGGATCAGTTGGGAGGGGATGGGTAAAGGAAAAATGAAGGGCAAGGGGAAATGGGAGGTGGGGGAAAATGAGGGTAAGAAACAACCCATATATGTTTCCTTCTCATACATGATTGAGGAGTCACATCCTCAAAAACAGTGCACACGCGTTCTTGCAGAATATGTTTTGTGAGTTCAGCCGAACTGGTTTTACTTCTTCACAGATTTGTACATCTGTTGGTGGGGAATACAGAAACTCATCCAGGTCATGCGGGAGGCATTCAGGCTTCTCCATGGGTGAGGATGAGTTGAGGAGACCAGCTTGGGTCTTCTCCTTTTGGGACCACTCGCCCGTCTGTATCGGTGATTGTTTCTGAACTATTTTGCTCGGGCAAATAGTGCGCCAATTTTCGCCGGGTAAATTACCCAGCGTTCCCCAGCCTAGCAACAAGTTCTGGGGATTACATCACACCCGCATCATCATCATTAAGAGCCGCGCTGAGCGGCTTCAATAGAATGCCACATATTGTGAGACAAATTTGATGACACATCATTCCCATAAAGCACAATAATACCATATATAGAAATATATCTAGTCAGCCAAATTTCTAATAAAAGTCTCTCTCTCTCTCTCTCTCTCTCTCTCTCTCTCTCTCTCTCTCTCTCTCTCTCTCTCTCTCTCTCTCTCTCTCTCTCTCTCTCTCTCTCTCTCTCTCTCTCTCTTGTATCTGTTACAAGGAAATGTAGTACACCATAACTTCTCCCTCAGGACTGGAATAGGTCAATGTCAAAAACTCACATATCAAGGACTGTCCATGTGGTCAGTTCATGTCTAAGGGTCCTCTCCAATGTTGAGTTATGCATGGTTGTTGTTTGTTGTTTGTCCATCAAGAATGATGATGACCATTCATTTCATCCAGTGGGGTTGAAGGTGTGGAGCCGTGGGTTCTAAGATGGCTGATAAGGCCTATTTTGGCTCGAAATGTATGCATGGTAAGGTTACACTGGCAGTATTCAACACATACGTTTTCCCAGTATGTAGAACATGGTTCACAGAGGTAAATCTCTTATTGGATGAGAATAGTGAGTGATGCCTGGGATCCCCTAGACTACTGAGGGATCTTGTAGTTCATATTCATAAGTAACAATACCTCTACAGTCTCCAGCAAGTAATTCAGCATCACCAGGATTGAATGAACAGCATTCGTATTGTTAGTCCTACATTTACACCACCCATCTACTGAGCAAACAAAATACAAACTGCTCATGGATTTGACAAAATCATATGTCATTATAACATAAACATGAAAAACGTGGGGGGGGGGGGGGGAGAGAGTGGGTGTAATGGGAGGAGTTATAGGTGGGGGGGGGGTGGTTCCACTCAATTGTGAGATCCTTAACCCTCTTTTCCCTAAATGGAAGGTATTCAAACATTTGATGGAGTTTGACCAGTATCTGCTGAGGGATCAGCATTTGTTCTCCACTGATGTTTTATTGTCATAATGTGATCAACTCATGATGAGACAAGAACAGTAAGACAAGATAAGATCATGAAGATGAGACCAATTTGTCCTATTGTGACAAAGTCATCAGGTTGTGATCAGGTGATATTGAGACCAAGTCATCATGCGGTGACAGAGTCCTGTTGTGACAAGGTCCTCATGTCGTGACAAAGTAATGTTGTGATGAAGGCGTGTTGAGATAATGGTCGGTTGTGACGAAGACAGGTTGAGACAAAGGCATGTTGTGTTAGATACATGTTAATACACTGCATGTTGAGACAGAGGCATGTTAAGATCGATGCATGTTAAGGAAAGACCTGTTGAGATCTAGACATCATAACCTCTCATCATCCTACGTCTGTAGTGCAGGACAGGTCTTCATTCCTTTTGGGTTAGACTCAGTTCTCAAGTGCCATCTTTATCCTCAA
The DNA here is from genome assembly GCA_014155875.1 of Cepaea nemoralis. Classification (NCBI taxonomy): domain Eukaryota; kingdom Metazoa; phylum Mollusca; class Gastropoda; order Stylommatophora; family Helicidae; genus Cepaea; species Cepaea nemoralis. Next base: position 23,395 of record JACEFZ010016999.1, on the reverse strand, counting down.
TCGTCATTGTTTTGTTGTTGTTCATTTGCCTTATAATATTTGGGGGAGAAATCGAACTTCTCATCCCTTAGTGAAAGTAATATTCATGAACCAACATTAACTTGTACAACATTCACAAACGAAACATATAATTATCTCATGCAATAATGCAAAAGCCTTTAGATATATATGCATCCAGTATAAGCAATGATTCGAATACAAACGCATATGGTCCCTCCCAGCTTTCTCCTCTGAGCAAGGGGTTTGGAGACTTTGTTTGTAAACCCACTCACTGTTGTAAGCAATTTCCGTGCCCACATTTCAGTAACGGTCTGCTTCACGGCCATTTTTCAGAACACATTTAGCAGGGCACTGAACGTAATAAATCACCCAGTCATCAGCAATAATTGTGTGAGGCTGGCAATGGGTGCAACGTCTGGCAAACATTTAGGTTCATGGTGCATCTAATTTCCCTCTCAGTGAGCATCAGTTCTCATGAAAAGACAAGGCAATTTCACAGAGCATGTTCATGAAATACGTGAACTGCAGAATCACATAATATATTCAGACAGATGTGAGTCTGTGCACAAAGGTTTTAAGAGGTCGAATCTTAGCAACATTTTCTCTGCTGAAGCATTAATGTGTCGAAGGTGCATTTAGAATGTGCATTTTCATTGCATAGAGAAAAGTGATTACATTTAAAATATGCTAGCATGCTGTAGCATATAGGAATAACATGTATAACAGAAAGGTCTTAGCATGGTAGATGCAGCGATGGAGAAAACATGGCGCTTGGCAACATTTCTCTCTCAACCAAGAACATTTGTTTTTGATCATCTGGGTGAAGCTCAAACACATTACAATTAGACCATTATACTTAAAAATGCTGTGTTACTTTCTTTATATGGGACGTCTTTAAGCAAATATGTGGAAGAGCTTACCTGGTCTAACCAGATCGCCAGACACTTCACCTCCTAACCAAAAAAGCTAGTGGTTCTCACTAAAGTTTTGCGTGGACTAAGCTTATTTTCTGTCCGGAGATTTTCTCCTAAACTTGAAGTATTTTCAACCAATCATCTTCCGTATTTTAAACGCCTACTTGTTCTACAGCTATTTTTAATGCATCATCAGATCTGGTGTTAAATTTGTGTATTTCTGACAATAATAGCGGAAAATGTGAGATTACTGGGAAATATATCACAGGCGGTCATGTTTTGCCATCTCACTCGACCACCGGAGTCGTGGATCAGCTCTGTGTTCTTGTCCTGCCCAAGCCATCCAGGTATTTGCTTCTCTGCCCTCTCCTTGTTTTCTTCCCCTCGATCTTGTCAGTTATCACCAAGTTCTCCATTGTATTTCTTCTCATAACGTGACCAAAAATTGTGACTATCTACGTCTAATTTCCCTAATCAGTTTATGGTTTTCATTTGTTTCTTGTAGGACTTATTCATTGTTATTTTTTTTTCGTCTGTCCATGGTATTCTTTGCAGTTTCCTCAGAAACCACATTTCCACAGCCATCAGATGTTTTTCAGCTTGTCTGCTCATTGTTGACATCCATGCAAAAGCACATGTTCGATTTATCACCTCAACACTCTTTTTCTCGTTGTAAATGACACATTGTTATTGGTCAGCATCTTTTTAGCTGTCAAATGGCTGCCTTCGCCATAGCTATTCTTGTTCTAATCTCTTCATGGCATCTCCTATCAGATGTTATGACTATTCCGAGATAATTATACCGATTCACTTGTTTAAGAATATTCCCATTTACTTGTATAGTACATTGTGAAATTTTCTTCTTCATAGTGACGACAATAATCTGTCTTCTTACAATCTAATTCTAGCCCAAGTTGTTCACTGTGTGCAACAATTGCATCTACTAAATGCTGCAGATTCTACTCATTTCAATAGACAGACTTGATCAGTCGCAAAGCAATATTGTTTATGAGATTTTGGTTTTTCTGCTTTTTAACATATTCTGGATCACAGCATTGTGATGTAAAACACATTCCTGGTTATTGCAATTTAATTATGACATCTGCATTTCATTCCCACAACACTAGCTGGGGACATGTCATGACTGGGGCTGTATCTCAGCCTATGTGATGTAGTGGTCAGTACTCTTGGCTGCTAAGAGAACGGTTCATACCCCAACAGAGATAGGATTATTATTTGGGATCAGTACGGGGTACCTCTTTGAGGTCCCAGCCACATAACAATTTTCTGAGAGTTTACTGGGAAGGAAAGACGGCGAGAAAAGAACTGGACACCCCATCTCATATGTTATGGCCTAGTATATTTGAAGGCCTAACACTTCACACCACAATGGCAGTATCTGCAGTGTAAACTCTTTTACCATTTTTCCCAGTGGGGCAAAAGCCCTCCACCAACTCACTCGAAGCCCTTATATCCTAGATATCCCATGTTCTCCCCACATTATTCATTTCTTTTTTTTTGCTTCTCTTCTCCGTGTGACTTTAGGTTTTCTTTTGCCGTGTAGATTCCAGACAAAGGCCCTTTCTAGTTTTACTGTTCTCAGATTTTCTAAATGTGTGTTCTATCCAGCGCCAGCGTCATTATTTCACCTCTTGGCTCACTGGCATTTGTCTAGTTCTCTCCGTGAGCTCCACGTTGGTGATTCTGTGTTACCTTTTATTCCTTCTGTTTTGTGCAGGCACCAGTTAGTAAATGTTTCAAGTGCCAATTCCTAAAATGCCCTAAGTGAAAAGAGGATAATCTGCGATCAGGACTCCAGGTGACTTTCTCTGCTAGCGCCATACTCTTATAGAAGAACCTCATTTACTCTTCGTTGGCTTGGTTATTCTTGTTTCTTTATCTGTGGACTTGTTCATGTGATGGGTTTTGCAGCCACAGTATTTCTAAGGAATGGGAAAGCCAGTCCTATGCCTAACCCTCGTTCGTTGCCCCTAATGGGCCTGTATGGTGATCCTATTCTTTGCTTCATTTAAGGTTCACAGTAACACACAGGCAGAGCCACCTTGGTTGCCTCTTATGACATGTTTGGTAGGCTGCAGGGTTACAATGCAAGAGCACAGTAGGTGAGTGTTCAGTGCTTGCTCCTGATGTTTGCTACAGGATGGGAAGGGTGGTCTCCTATTCCTCCATGTAGTCAGACTGACCAAGTGTGAAGATCCTATCACTTCACATACCCACAAGAAGTTCCTGCTACGGGTTGTTTTCTTTGTTTGTTTTATTTTAGTAGAAGATGTTTGACAAACCAATGGTATGATGACAAGAGGCTTGACAATACCCACGACAACAAATGACGTTTATTCAACAAATGATCTCACTCTGTGGAGTTCCTTGAAATGCCTCTAGGTAATAGGTTCTGTACCACTCTCTGAGCCATGTAGAGGTGATTTCACACAGTGCATAAGACACGTAGTTCTCCTACACAAGAACATATCCTGTTACGCCAAGAAGATCAAGATTAAATATATCTCATGCCTGGATGTTAATCAGAGTCTATCGGACATGCATAACATGCAGAGATTATTTCACACAGTCCATAAGACAGCCACTCTATGAGTTCTTACTATCATACCATTACACCTACCCCGTTCAACCTCAAAGAGAAGTTATATTGGGGTCCATCTCTGGCTTAGATTAATAATCTTGCGACTGGGTCAGCCACAAATATCGCCTGATCACGGTTTTACCCACACAAGATATTAATTTTAAGGTGATTATTGTCCAAAGAGGATAACAATATATGTAGCCACTTTAATAACATTTTCTCAATTGCTTTTTAATTATATAACCTGCATAGTTGGATAGCTCTTGAAAAACCAAATCCAACAGTACCTTATTCAAGTCTGTACGTCAATTTTAAGCCGAGATATTAATGTTTGTGTGTAAGTTTATCCTTTAAAAGGGACATATAGAAGAAAAACGATTTTGACCTTTCACTTTTGGTGACCCTACCTACACACTCACACAACTATCGGTTTACACTGTCGGCAAGGGAGATTAACAACCAGCCTGTCTAACTCAAGGAAACATAAGAAAAAGCTAAATATACTCTGTGTATGGAGTTTTTTGTAAGTACATACATCGTGTCTGTCTTTAAAATGTCTGTTCGTTTCGCAGGAGTTAAATATACTTAACTGTTTGCAGATTTCGGTTTCAAGATGGCGACGGACGGTCATGTTGTTTTGTGATCGTTAACTTTTTCGCTTAGGAGTTTCTACTCAAGATCTGCGCGGATGCTACGCAGTTTCGTGCATCGAGCTAAGTAATGCGTGAATGTTTCGCAGCGTGTGTGGTTTCTGTTGTTTTCGGTTTTTCAACATGGCCGAACAACGTGTGTTCTCCGAGCGGTCAGCAGTCAACCTAACGAGGCGGCGTGGGCGCCGGGCAGGCAGAAAGCGACAAGGTAACCGTGGTGGTTTAAGACGTTTTAGACTCAAGTGTCACCGTCTAGGACTCAGGAATATCCGTATTCTGTATTGGAACTGCGCCAGTGTAAAACAACAGGGCTCTATTTTAGAAACCCTGGTTTACAGGAACGACATTGTAGCGCTCCAGGAGACGAGACTGGGCGTTCAGCTACTCCGAATTGCCGGCTTCAAATGTTTCTATAACACACGACATCTGGGAATGGCGATTCTCGTTCGTGACAGCATGGTGGTGTCAGAGCTAGATATGTCCAGTTGGGACAGTGACGATATATAAATACAGGCGTTGAGAGTTCAATCCAGTTTACCCTTCGTGTTGGTTAATGTTTATGCCCGCAACGCGAGTATGGATTCCCAGAAGTGCCAGTGCTTAAGTGACATATTAGGTCACGAGAGAAATGTTATTTCAACGCTAAAGGCAGATCATGGGGAAACATTTCCTCCAACACACAAGGGGTGGAGCTCGAGACTGCACTTGAAACCATTGACCTGGTTTGTATCAACAGTGGCTGTGTCACCAGGACAGCAAGCCGTCCAGGCGATGAAGACAGTGCTATTGATCTGGCGCTGGTTTCTCCTTCACTCACTACAGTGTGTAGATGGTGTGTCCTAGGACACCACGGCAGCGACCCCACCCTTGCAGCATATTGGCGGAGAAAATCAAATCAAATCAAATCAAATCAAATCAACTTTATTAGGGTCACAAATTGGGCGCGCAGGCCCGTCTTACATTCGGCCCTTCCAATCACTCGTCTTTCGTTCATCAAGAGCATTATACATTTACATAGGAAGAAAAATAAACATTGTGAAATGAATGTTGTAAACATAAACAAGGCTAATTACCATGTTATGAAGCCCATCTCCCACCTATCCATACATCACCCCACCCACACAACACCCCCACCTACCCACACATACGCGCACCAAGGGACACATACACACCCCCACCACCGACACACATGCACACCAAGGGACACATACATACCCCACCAACCGACCCATCCCCCTCCCGCACATCCCCCACCCACACACACTGTCCTCACCTGATCCCCCAACCAAAACACACTCGCCACCCACAAACATTCCCCCACCAACCCACACATCCCACGCCCATCCACATCCTACCCCACACATCCTCTCCCCACCCACACCTCAAACCACCCTTCCCCCAGCCACATCTCCATCGACAACATATTCCCCACCCACACACACAATCCCCCACCAACCCACACATCGCACATCCACTCACGCATCCCCAAACCATACACACACATCCCCACCAACTGACATGTCCCTACCCCCACCCCCCCCCCCCCCCCCACACACACACACATCTCCCTAACCACCCATACATCCCCAATCCACTCACACACACACCACCACCCACACATGCCTTAACCTAATCCCCCACCACACAATACCCCACCCGCACATCACATACACCCCCTACCACGCACTATTCCAAGTTGCTGACCTAATCTGGCAGAGGACTGACGAGGACAATGGCAAAGCCCTCTTTGAACGTTATCTAGAGCAGAGCAACCAGACAGACAAGGCAGACCGAAATCTGGCCAAGGAGGTCACCTCAGACAGGTACAAGGCCCAGAACACTTCTGATGAAGACACAGTGACAGTGAAAGAAATCAAGGCTGTGCTTCGACGATAAAAAAAACAGCGCTCCAGGGCCTGATGGCATAAGATACGACGACATAAATAGGTGTACCGACAACGAGCTAGAGGAACTAGCAGACATGTACAACAACAGTATAGGGAGTGCTAGCATCAAGGAGGAGTGGTTACACAGCTATCCGATTCTCTTGCGAAGCCTGACAAAGACCACACAAAAAATCAGGGATATCGAATTATAACCATGCAGAATACAATAGGCAAGCTGCCGGAGAAGGTAATTGCCAGAAAAATATCAAGCCAGCTAGACAGGCAAGGTGTTTACCCACCTACCCTGGGTAGACACAGACATTCACTGGGGCATGTTTCCTTAGCGACTCAGTGAACATGATCAAGAGGATAGAGGAGGGGTTGATCCGAAGAGAATGGTTGCTGCCTCTGGGGCGGTCTCGGCTGGCAAAGATTAGTTTCATCTTCGTGCCAGGGCATGCGGGAGTAAAAGGAAATGAGCGGGCATACAAGCTCGTAGGTGAGGCTACGGTGGAGGGTGGACGCGCCATGGACCAGGCCGACATTCTGAATGCTCTACGAGAAGTAAGACTTTTGCGTGAACCAAGTGATGACTGTGAATATACAACCATGGCCAGACTGCGAGAACAGCAAATTAAAAGAGGGGTGGCCAAACAAGAACACTACGCAGGAAGCCAAAGAAGATTGATAAACCAACAGAGAACTGGTGTCGTTAGCCGCTACACGCTGCGGGATTTGCTGAGGAGGGGATACGAGCACTTATGGACTTAATGGTTCGATGTGCAATGAGGATGATCTTTCGACTAACTAACTAACTAACTAACTAACTGTTTGCAATTCAAGGAAACATAACTCTGCCTGTTTATATATATATATACACACACACACACACACACACACACACACACACACACACACACACACACACACACACACACACACACACACACACACAGATGTATTCATCTTCACGTCATCTGTGTGACGTCAGACCGCGCATGAACTTCACGCGAGCTTTGTCAGCCAGCGTAGATAGATGCATTTTGACAACATATATTACGTTGGAAAGATGAAAAATTATGATATGGTCCATGTAGAGTGATGTAAAATTAAACATACATACAATAATAGGTGCTGAATGTAAACATGCATTCATTATCATTGTAGTCGCTCTGAATATTCCATAATAATATATAAATGTTCCTATCTGGAGTAAAACTTCCATCTCCAGCCATTGAAATACCATTGATTTCAGCATGCGATCTTCATAATTTCAGTGTGACATTGATTGCCAACTTAAATGGTCGAAAATTACAAACTAGACATAAGAATGGATGCTAAGTTTAATAATGCAGAGTATAACAATGTAATAAGTCTCATAAAACGGTATTTGCGAGTTTACTTACCGCTTAGAATAGACAGCCTGATTCTCCGGCATAACAAGGGTTGCCCGACTTGTCAGAAATGCAGAATGCAAAACGGGGTGGGAAAATCTATATCAAGTAATCGGTGTCTGTTTTAACTCGATCTTGAAATAATCGGGGAATTTAACATCATGAGTACTCTAAACGTCATTAAATCCTAGACACACGAACAAGAAAACGAAAGTTACCGTAAAGACATCAACGATAAAGTTCGGTATCCGAAAAACGTAGTATTATATATAATGCGTTCTTCTACACATCCATCCATTAATCATGTGCCGTGCCAATAAGCGTGGGCTGTCATGTTTTGCCATCTCACTCGATCACAAGAGTCGTGGAACAGCTCCGTGTTTCTGTCTCGACTATGCCATGTAACCAAGCCATCCAGGTATTTACTTCTCGATCTTCCCTTTGGTCTCTTCCCTTCAATCTTGCCAGTTTGTCGTGTCCTCCTTTAAAGTGTCGTCCCTGGAGTGAGGAGATCCGACACCCACATTATAATATTTTTTTCCTCTCAATATTCTGGAGAATCCACCAGCTTCCGTCCAACACACTCCATCAGCCTATGGACACCTTTTCCTATCACTCTCACACTGTCGTACTATGCCCCCTTCTCATACTTCCCCAACGCAACATACTCAACAACTCTTGCTTCTAGAAATTAATAAAGAGTAATTTATTAAAATAAAAGTGTAACGTATATGAGACGTGTATGTGAAGAAAATGTGTGACGTGTTCTATAAAGTGTGTAGACTCTGACTCTCAGACAGCAACCCAGTCAGCTGATCCCAGCAAAGATAGACCACAGCACAGTACGTCAGAACATGTACTTCTCACCCGTTGCCGAAACCATCTTGCCGGATACTGCTTTGCCTCTGTAGACCTCTGGTAATCCAATTTCATGAACATCCGAAATAGACACCGGTGGTATTAACAGTTAATCATGGACCGGTTGCACTCTACACAATGTCCGTTCCTAACGTTCCTTAACAAACTGCACAAGTCTTTTGTAGTGTGTACGCAGTTAGTTAGTTAGTTAGTTAGTCGACAGATCATCCTCGTTGCACATCGAACCATTCAGTCCATAAGTGCTAATTACTAATGTTAATTGTTACTGGACTAACACTAGGTACTCTTAGCCGGTTCTCGGTTCGTTACTACTGTCTGATGCTGTGTTGTGCATCAGTATGCATCACTCTCTTTGATGAATCAATTTCCTTCTAGCTTTAGTTACGTTCTGTATGCAACTTTATTGATTGTTGAACTGGTGTTCTTCCGAATGGGTTTTTTAATTCTTTCCCAAAACTTGTAGAGTTTCCTTGGATCTGGTAGGGAACCTAGGATAGAAACAACACATCTGGTGATAGTACTAGTCACTGATCCTTTCGGCTGAGTGTAAGCCTATCACCTTGCTTAATGATCTTTAGCTAACTAGACTTAGTCACAGAGCAGATTAGCTACCCACCTAGAGCCGAATCAGGCTATGACAAAGAAAAAATCAGCAAACAGAATGCGGAACCCCGCCCACCAGGGACACCTACGGGAGGATCCCAATTATCCCTCATTACTCAATTCTCAACTAGTAAAGCTTATCAACACTTCACTAATCTATTCTTAACTAGCAGAGTTAATATCACTATTCTACTCTAACTAGTTTCCACTAACAGTGCTAATCATCACACTATAGTTTAACAAGGCTACTGCCTAAAGTAATTATAACGAATATATTATAATAGGTTATACCTTAAATGGCACTACTGCAGTCCTATCAATCATATCTACATCTGCCATTATAGGCACGTGCAAAATTAAGTCACTAATTAACACACGGTAGATATTATTTCCACTAAGCACTGCAGTGCCTTTGCACTCTGACTAGAGCATTCTTCAAGTCCACCCTAGTTGATCTCAACTCGAGTTTATATCGCAAACTACCAAAGTTGGCCACGTGACGTTATCCTTTATTCCCCCACACAGGTGGCACAGTGGCAAATCATCCCCTGTCAAGAACTATTTTCCTGGCTTAAATCCTGTCAAAGTTGTCAGTAATTGCCTAGATTCTCAAAACAAGCCAGCTAGTTTCTGTAAACTCCCAACAAAGAGTTTCGATACCAAGCTGCCAATCATCTTGATGTTCCGGAAACCAAGAATTGACAGATGCACTGTTTTCCGTACTAGGTACTTCCGTTTTACATCTGCCCCTGTGATCTCACGGCTTCCATCTGCATTCAAATGTTGACAAACTTGTCACTCTTCTGTTCCGTGGTGACAATCCCAGCAGCCATTTCCGTCTGATGTCCGGCAGTATAGATGACAAACGGAACCATTCCATATCCTTCTCCCTCACCACCAAATGTGTTTATGGGCTGACACGATGTAACCTGTACAACCGTGTTTACTCTGTTAGTACAAATAGATGTCGCTGGTCGATCGTCCGCTTAATCCGAAAATCCTCTGTAATAATCAACCGGATAAACACACGGTTTCATTTTGTGACATAGGCCCCCTCCTAAGAGAGTAGTCCATCTCACTCTTCTCCACCGTGAGTTTAATCCAGATGATTCATTCTTCTTCTTCAGGAGCTGGGTGTCTTGACAAGAAGTCCGCTCCAACATTTTCCTTCCCAGGAATGTACTCTACTGTGAAATTATACGGTTGAAGTAACAACGACCACCGCATCAAACGTGCGTTGAGCTTCTGAGAAGTAGCCAGGAACATCAGGGGCTGATGATCCGACTGGACCCGAAACTTAACTCCATACAAATATGGCTGCAATTTTTGCACTGCCCATACGAGGGACAAGCATTCTCTCTCGACGGTTGAATAATTCCTCTCCGCCTGTAGAAGTTTCTTACTTGCGTATGCCACAGGTTTCAAAACCGAAGCATCGTCTTTTCCTTCCTGTAACAAAGCGGCTCCAATTCCAATCGCACTTGCATCCGTTCTCAACACAAATGGTTTGGAAAGGTCAGGGAGCTGTAATACAGGTTTGCTGACCAAGGCCTCCTTTAACTGACTATAGGCATTCTCACATTCTGGTGTCCAAATGATTTGATCCGGTAATCCCTTTTTCAAGGTTTCCGTCAACGGAGCTCCCAGTTCAGTGAAATGTGGGATAAATTTGTGGTAGAACCCACACAACGAGAGAAAAGATCGCACATCCTTCTTCGTTTTTGGCCTTGGTGCATTTCTGATTTTCTCCAGGTTCTTCTCTTCTGGGACAATGTGTCCTGGAGTGATGGTGTGACCTAGAAATTCCAGAGTCTGGTAACCAATCATGCACTTGGTTGGACGAGCAGTAAGCCCTGCTTCCTTGAGTCTATTAAACACTCTCTCCAAGGATTGTAAGTGGTCATCCAAGCTGTCACTGGAAATCAGAATATCATCCATGAATGAGATGATGGACGGATCCTGTAACGGATCTAGTAAAGTCCTCATCATGCGTGTAAACACACTAGGTGCATTGCTGAGTCCAAAAGGCATGACCTTGAATTCGTAGTGTCCACTGGGTGTACAGAAAGCTAACAGTGGTCGAATCTCCGGTTTGACTGGTATCTGATAGTACCCCCGACTCAGATCCACCTTTGAAAAGTACCGAGCCTTATGGAGCCTAGCGAATAACTGAGTTGGATTCGGCAAAGGTTCCACCTGAAACTGTGTATGACTGTTCAGCAGTCGGTAATCTATACACAACCTGTGTTCTCCACTTGGTTGCGTAACAAAACTACCCCCGCATTGTATGGGGATGTGGATGGTGCAATCACGTCATCCTCCAGCAGTTTTTTTATTTCCTCCTCCAGGACCTTTTCTTTAGAGAATGGCACTGGGTAAACCTTTTGGCGAACAGGCTCCTGTGTGGTCAAAGTCATCTCGAACTCAACCAACCTCGTTCGTCCTGGTTTATCAGTCAGTATCTCCTTATGAGACTTGAGAACCTGGGTTATCCTTTCCCTCTCATGGGAGGTCAGATCAGGGTTCACTTTCACATCCCTATAGGTTTCCTGGTGTACCAAGGGATATTCCCTGCCCTCGCTGGTTCCCACTTCTGTCTCCACTGCAACTGCCATTGCCATGAGGTGAGCTGCCTTGTCTCCGGGTCTCTCTTCGTATTTCCGCAAGCGATTGATATGAAAAATCTTCGACTTTCCCCGGATCCGGATCTGATAGTTGGTTCTGGATATCACCCTTTCCACGGGAAATGGTCCTTGCCAACCTATCTCCAGTTTGTTATTTCCCGTTGGGAGTAGCAACAAGACTTTGTCTCCCACCTCTAGAGATCTTTCTTTAGACCTACGGTTGTAGTAAGCCGCATGTCTTTTCCTGGCTTTTTTCAAGTTTTGATTTGCCAGAGTCCATCCCTTGTGGAGTTTTTCTTTCAGTTCCTCCACGTATTTATAGGATGAGATCACTTCTTCTGACGTCCCCGCTTCAGTCCAACTCCTCAACATGGCTTCCAACGGTCCTTTGATTGGACGACCAAACAGCAACGTAGCGGGTGGTAGTCCTGTTGAGCCATGAGGAACTTCCCGATAGGCAAAGAGTGCTGCTGGGATATATTCATCCCACCTATCAGGTTTTTCCTGCGCTAATTTCCTGAGCATTGTCATCAACGTGCCGTTGAAACGCTCTACTTGTCCATTGGCTTGAGGGTGGTAAGGGCTGGTATGTATGTGGTTAGAGTGAAACACCCTAAATACCTCCTCCATGAGTTTTCCACAAAACTGAGATCCATTGTCCGTCAGAATTTGATCCGGAAAGCCTAATCTGGTAAAGGCCTCCATCAGTGCGTCCGCCACTCTTTTCGAGTCAATCGTGGTCAACGGTATCGCCTCACCCCACATTGTACAGCAATCCACCATTGTGAGTATATACATGTTCCTCTTCCTAGTTCTGGGAAGTGGACCCACGATATCGATGGCTACCCTCTCGAAAGGAGAGTTCATGATGGGCATCTCACCCAACATCACCGGTGCTGTCCAGTGTTTCGGTGCCACCCTCTGGCACTCAGGGCATGACTTCACATACCGACGCACATCATCTGTCATTCCCGGCCAATAGTAGTGGCAGGAAATCCGCTGCATGGTGGCGGCAATACCCATGTGTCCACTAAAGGAGATGGTATGCCCCATATGAAGAATCTGGGACCGATGAGCTTTCGGGACGACCAACTGACCGTATAGGTTGTCTCCCCTTCCTGCTCTCCTGTAGAGTATCCTATTCTTCATGTAGTACTGCCCCCGTCCTGGTGGATCAGCACTTTTCTGCAGCTTTTTGTAGCAAGGACGTAAAGTATCATCCTCACTCTGGGCAGTTCGTAGCTCCCCCGGCATTGGGTTAGTCACAATTGCGTCTGCCTCTTCCGTTTTCGTCTGAGAGCGAGTCTGCATTGCTCCCATATGGATTGGCTCCCTGGGCATTCCCAGAAAGACATACCGGCAACCTAGGATGACTGGAAAAATGGGATCGGTCAATACAGCGGCCTTGATGGTGCCGGTGACGTACCGTGACCGAATCTCCACATTAGCAATGGGCAACTTCATGACTACAGCACTCTTCTGTGCAGGCTGTATATCCAAGGTTTCACCTGTGAATTGTTCTGGATGTACTAGATCCGCAGAAATCACGGCCTCCCCGTCCAGTCCTGTGTCGTATAAACACTCCACTTGACGACCGTTAACCTCTACCAATTCCACTACAGGTGGTTTTTCCTGGTCTGGAGTCTCTTCCTCGGCCTCGACCTGTTCGGTGGGCTCCACCTTAGGTTTCCCTGAGCACACGACGAATTGAGTGTCTCCTGACTTTCCCCTGCAGTCAATAGCATTGTGCGTGTTTGACTGACATTGGTTGCACCATTTCCCTGTCCTAGATTTTCTATTGTCGGACTTGAATGAGCTCTCCTGGTGGCGAGCTTCCTTGTTGACCGTGGCATTTTCCGTGACAACCTCCTTGGAAGTCACTTGACATGCTGCAAAGTGAGGGTTCTTAGCCTTCGATTTGCAGTCCCTCGTATTGTGAGAGGGTGACTTACAAATTGAACACCACTTCTCCGACCACGGTCGTTTAGGTGTAGAGCTTGAAGTGCTCTTGCTTCCCTCCTTCTTCTTCTCTGAACTATCCTCTGATTTTTGCCCATAAGGTTCCCACTTTTTGGTTCCTGAGTTTTTGGCTTTCTTCTTGTCATGTTTCTCTTGACTTTTGGTGTTGGTGGAAAGGTTTTCCCCTGCCTCCCCATGTACCTCGACGAACCGTTCTGCTAATTTATTCACGAGGTCAATACGTTCCGCTCCTTGTTCTCCCAGGAACGTCCTGAGAGGTTTAGACATTTGCTTCTTCAGCTGGTCGACCACCATGAGCTCTTCCAGACTCTCATAGTCATGTGCGAACCCAGCCAAATCCATCCACTTATGGAGATAAGATTTAAGACGCAAACTGTAGGCGGCAAACAACTCTCCCGGTTCTCGTTTTGCTGCTCGAAATTTTTTCCGGTAGGTATGTGACGTAACCTCGAATCGTTTCAGCAGAGCCGTCTTTAACTCGTCATAATTGTTCTCATGTCCTGGTGGCAGGCGAGTATAAACCTCGTATCCCGTCCCGCGTAATCCCTGGGATAGCTTAAGATTCCATTTGTTACGCTCCAGACCCATAGCAACTGACATAGCCTCGAAGCGTTGAAGGTATTGGTCAATCTTCTCTTTGTCCTCCTCGTAGACCGCTAAAGGAAACTTCATAGCATGGTACCCATGTCCACCTACTGGTGTTGATCCTGGGATGGAGGAACCTCCAACTGCTCCCTCAGTTTCTCCATTAGATTGACTCTTCAACTCGAGTTCCCTCATCCGGTACTCGTGCTCCCTTTTCTGTGCTTCCTGTTCAGCTTCTAATTTCCTAGCTGCTTGCTCAGCTTCAAATTTCCTAGCTGCTTGCTCAGCTTCCAATTTCTTAGCTGCTTGCTCAGCCTCCAATTTCTTAGCTGCTTGCTCAGCTTCCAATTCCATCCTTCTCAATTCCAGCTCGGCCTTTCGATCTTCCCTTTCTGCTTGACGATACTCTCTCTCCACTTCCTGTATGTAATCCGTTAGAGCAGACCCCGCCAATCCCATTTCTTCCCCCCTTGCCTTTAATTCTGCTGTGCTAAGTTTAGGGGTGGCCATTATACAGAGAGGTAAGCTAGCCGGTCTAGTACAATATAACTGCAAATTACTATACAGATATATGAACAAGTACTATAAATCTAGATAGTGACAAGAGTAGAATCAGGACCACAGACCTATGCAGACGTGTGAAGTGTGAACAGGTAAGATATTAGTCCTAACCCCTATCCACATTCACTCTAGCTGGATTCTCCAAAATGATATCTCCCTCTTATAACTAAGGATCCCGTGTCAAAAGACCCCGTTGTCAGAAGATCCCACTGTCAAAGGTTCCTGCTTGCAGGAGATCTCGCTGTTCAAGAATTCCGTTTACGGGAGATCCCGCTGTCCAAAGATTCCGTTTACGAGAGATCCCGCTGTCCAAAGATCACGTTTACGAGAGATCCCGCTGTCCAAAGATCACGTTTACGAGAGATCCCGCTGTCCAAAGATCCCGGACGAGCCCCCAATAATGTCGTGTCCTCCTTTAAAGTGTCGTCCCTGGAGTGAGGAGATCCGACACCCACATTATAATATTTTTTTTCCTCTCAATATTCTGGAGAATCCACCAGCTTCCGTCCAACACACTCCATCAGCCTATGGACACCTTTTCCTATCACTCTCACACTGTCGTACTATGCCCCCTTCTCATACTTCCCCAACGCAACATACTCAACAACTCTTGCTTCTAGAAATTAATAAAGAGTAATTTATTAAAATAAAAGTGTAACGTATATGAGACGTGTATGTGAAGAAAATGTGTGACGTGTTCTATAAAGTGTGTAGACTCTGACTCTCAGACAGCAACCCAGTCAGCTGATCCCA
Source organism: Cepaea nemoralis (assembly GCA_014155875.1). Classification (NCBI taxonomy): domain Eukaryota; kingdom Metazoa; phylum Mollusca; class Gastropoda; order Stylommatophora; family Helicidae; genus Cepaea; species Cepaea nemoralis. Next base: position 7,964 of record JACEFZ010016999.1, on the reverse strand, counting down.
GCAAAGATAGACCACAGCACAGTACGTCAGAACATGTACTTCTCACCCGTTGCCGAAACCATCTTGCCGGATACTGCTTTGCCTCTGTAGACCTCTGGTAATCCAATTTCATGAACATCCGAAATAGACACCGGTGGTATTAACAGTTAATCATGGACCGGTTGCACTCTACACAATGTCCGTTCCTAACGTTCCTTAACAAACTGCACAAGTCTTTTGTAGTGTGTACGCAGTTAGTTAGTTAGTTAGTTAGTCGACAGATCATCCTCGTTGCACATCGAACCATTCAGTCCATAAGTGCTAATTACTAATGTTAATTGTTACTGGACTAACACTAGGTACTCTTAGCCGGTTCTCGGTTCGTTACTACTGTCTGATGCTGTGTGGTGCATCAGTATGCATCACTCTCTTTGATGAATCAATTTCCTTCTAGCTTTAGTTACGTTCTGTATGCAACTTTATTGATTGTTGAACTGGTGTTCTTCCGAATGGGTTTTTTAATTCTTTCCCAAAACTTGTAGAGTTTCCTTGGATCTGGTAGGGAACCTAGGATAGAAACAACACATCTGGTGATAGTACTAGTCACTGATCCCTTCGGCTGAGTGTAAGCCTATCACCTTGCTTAATGATCTTTAGCTAACTAGACTTAGTCACAGAGCAGATTAGCTACCCACCTAGAGCCGAATCAGGCTATGACAAAGAAAAAATCAGCAAACAGAATGCGGAACCCCGCCCACCAGGGACACCTACGGGAGGATCCCAATTATCCCTCATTACTCAATTCTCAACTAGTAAAGCTTATCAACACTTCACTAATCTATTCTTAACTAGCAGAGTTAATATCACTATTCTACTCTAACTAGTTTCCACTAACAGTGCTAATCATCACACTATAGTTTAACAAGGCTACTGCCTAAAGTAATTATAACGAATATATTATAATAGGTTATACCTTAAATGGCACTACTGCAGTCCTATCAATCATATCTACATCTGCCATTATAGGCACGTGCAAAATTAAGTCACTAATTAACACACGGTAGATATTATTTCCACTAAGCACTGCAGTGCCTTTGCACTCTGACTAGAGCATTCTTCAAGTCCACCCTAGTTGATCTCAACTCGAGTTTATATCGCAAACTACCAAAGTTGGCCACGTGACGTTATCCTTTATTCCCCCACACAGGTGGCACAGTGGCAAATCATCCCCTGTCAAGAACTATTTTCCTGGCTTAAATCCTGTCAAAGTTGTCAGTAATTGCCTAGATTCTCAAAACAAGCCAGCTAGTTTCTGTAAACTCCCAACAAAGAGTTTCGATACCAAGCTGCCAATCATCTTGATGTTCCGGAAACCAAGAATTGACAGATGCACTGTTTTCCGTACTAGGTACTTCCGTTTTACATCTGCCCCTGTGATCTCACGGCTTCCATCTGCATTCAAATGTTGACAAACTTGTCACTCTTCTGTTCCGTGGTGACAATCCCAGCAGCCATTTCCGTCTGATGTCCGGCAGTATAGATGACAAACGGAACCATTCCATATCCTTCTCCCTCACCACCAAATGTGTTTATGGGCTGACACGATGTAACCTGTACAACCGTGTTTACTCTGTTAGTACAAATAGATGTCGCTGGTCGATCGTCCGCTTAATCCGAAAATCCTCTGTAATAATCAACCGGATAAACACACGGTTTCATTTTGTGACATAGGCCCCCTCCTAAGAGAGTAGTCCATCTCACTCTTCTCCACCGTGAGTTTAATCCAGATGATTCATTCTTCTTCTTCAGGAGCTGGGTGTCTTGACAAGAAGTCCGCTCCAACATTTTCCTTCCCAGGAATGTACTCTACTGTGAAATTATACGGTTGAAGTAACAACGACCACCGCATCAAACGTGCGTTGAGCTTCTGAGAAGTAGCCAGGAACATCAGGGGCTGATGATCCGACTGGACCCGAAACTTAACTCCATACAAATATGGCTGCAATTTTTGCACTGCCCATACGAGGGACAAGCATTCTCTCTCGACGGTTGAATAATTCCTCTCCGCCTGTAGAAGTTTCTTACTTGCGTATGCCACAGGTTTCAAAACCGAAGCATCGTCTTTTCCTTCCTGTAACAAAGCGGCTCCAATTCCAATCGCACTTGCATCCGTTCTCAACACAAATGGTTTGGAAAGGTCAGGGAGCTGTAATACAGGTTTGCTGACCAAGGCCTCCTTTAACTGACTATAGGCATTCTCACATTCTGGTGTCCAAATGATTTGATCCGGTAATCCCTTTTTCAAGGTTTCCGTCAACGGAGCTCCCAGTTCAGTGAAATGTGGGATAAATTTGTGGTAGAACCCACACAACGAGAGAAAAGATCGCACATCCTTCTTCGTTTTTGGCCTTGGTGCATTTCTGATTTTCTCCAGGTTCTTCTCTTCTGGACAATGTGTCCTGGAGTGATGGTGTGACCTAGAAATTCCAGAGTCTGGTAACCAATCATGCACTTGGTTGGACGAGCAGTAAGCCCTGCTTCCTTGAGTCTATTAAACACTCTCTCCAAGGATTGTAAGTGGTCATCCAAGCTGTCACTGGAAATCAGAATATCATCCATGAATGAGATGATGGACGGATCCTGTAACGGATCTAGTAAAGTCCTCATCATGCGTGTAAACACACTAGGTGCATTGCTGAGTCCAAAGGGCATGACCTTGAATTCGTAGTGTCCACTGGGTGTACTGAAAGCTAACAGTGGTCGAATCTCCGGTTTGACTGGTATCTGATAGTACCCCCGACTCAGATCCACCTTTGAAAAGTACCGAGCCTTATGGAGCCTAGCGAATAACTGAGTTGGATTCGGCAAAGGTTCCACCTGAAACTGTGTATGACTGTTCAGCAGTCGGTAATCTATACACAACCTGTGTTCTCCACTTGGTTTGCGTAACAAAACTACCCCCGCATTGTATGGGGATGTGGATGGTGCAATCACGTCATCCTCCAGCAGTTTTTTTATTTCCTCCTCCAGGGCCTTTTCTTTAGAGAATGGCACTGGGTAAACCTTTTGGCGAACAGGCTCCTGTGTGGTCAAAGTCATCTCGAACTCAACCAACCTCGTTCGTCCTGGTTTATCAGTCAGTATCTCCTTATGAGACTTGAGAACCTGGGTTATCCTTTCCCTCTCATGGGAGGTCAGATCAGGGTTCACTTTCACATCCCTATAGGTTTCCTGGTGTACCAAGGGATATTCCCTGCCCTCGCTGGTTCCCACTTCTGTCTCCACTGCAACTGCCATTGCCATGAGGTGAGCTGCCTTGTCTCCGGGTCTCTCTTCGTATTTCCGCAAGCGATTGATATGAAAAATCTTCGACTTTCCCCGGATCCGGATCTGATAGTTGGTTCTGGATATCACCCTTTCCACGGGAAATGGTCCTTGCCAACCTATCTCCAGTTTGTTGTTTCCCGTTGGGAGTAGCAACAAGACTTTATCTCCCACCTCTAGAGATCTTTCTTTAGACCTACGGTTGTAGTAAGCCGCATGTCTTTTCCTGGCCTTTTTTTAATTTTTGATTTGCCAGAGTCCATCCCTTGTGGAGTTTTTCTTTCAGTTCCTCCACGTATTGATAGGATGAGATCACTTCTTCTGACGTCCCCTCTTCAGTCCAACTCCTCAACATGGCTTCCAACGGTCCTTTGATTGGACGACCAAACAGCAACGTAGCGGGTGGTAGTCCTGTTGAGCCATGAGGAACTTCCCGATAGGCAAAGAGTGCTGCTGGGATATATTCATCCCACCTATCAGGTTTTTCCTGCGCTAATTTCCTGAGCATTGTCATCAACGTGCCGTTGAAACGCTCTACTTGTCCATTGGCTTGAGGGTGGTAAGGGCTGGTATGTATGTGGTTAGAGTGAAACACCCTAAATACCTCCTCCATGAGTTTTCCACAAAACTGAGATCCATTGTCCGTCAGAATTTGATCCGGAAAGCCTAATCTGGTAAAGGCCTCCATCAGTGCGTCCGCCACTCTTTTCGAGTCAATCGTGGTCAACGGTATCGCCTCACCCCACATTGTACAGCAATCCACCATTGTGAGTATATACATGTTCCTCTTCCTAGTCCTGGGAAGTGGACCCACGATATCGATGGCTACCCTCTCGAAAGGAGAGTTCATGATGGGCATCTCACCCAACATCACCGGTGCTGTCCAGTGTTTCGGTGCCACCCTCTGGCACTCAGGGCATGACTTCACATACCGACGCACATCATCTGTCATTCCCGGCCAATAGTAGTGGCAGGAAATCCGCTGCATGGTGGCGGCAATACCCATGTGTCCACTAAAGGAGATGGTATGCCCCATATGAAGAATCTGGGACCGATGAGCTTTCGGGACGACCAACTGACCGTATAGGTTGTCTCCCCTTCCTGCTCTCCTGTAGAGTATCCTATTCTTCATGTAGTACTGCCCCCGTCCTGGTGGATCAGCACTTTTCTGCAGCTTTTTGTAGCAAGGACGTAAAGTATCATCCTCACTCTGGGCAGTTCGTAGCTCCCCCGGCATTGGGTTAGTCACAATTGCGTCTGCCTCTTCCGTTTTCGTCTGAGAGCGAGTCTGCATTGCTCCCATATGGATTGGCTCCCTGGGCATTCCCAGAAAGACATACCGGCAACCTAGGATGACTGGAAAAATGGGATCGGTCAATACAGCGGCCTTGATGGTGCCGGTGACGTACCGTGACCGAATCTCCACATTAGCAATGGGCAACTTCATGATTACAGCACTCTTCTGTGCAGGCTGTATATCCAATGTTTCACCTGTGAATTGTTCTGGATGTACAGATCCGCAGAAATCACGGCCTCCCCGTCCAGTCCTGTGTCGTATAAACACTCCACTTGACGACCGTTAACCTCTACCAATTCCACTACAGGTGGTTTTTCCTGGTCTGGAGTCTCTTCCTCGGCCTCGACCTGTTCGGTGGGCTCCACCTTAGGTTTCCCTGAGCACACGACGAATTGAGTGTCTCCTGACTTTCCCCTGCAGTCAATAGCATTGTGCGTGTTCGACTGACATTGGTTGCACCATTTCCCTGTCCTAGATTTTCTATTGTCGGACTTGAATGAGCTCTCCTGGTGGCGAGCTTCCTTGTTGACCTTGGCATTTTCCGTGACAACCTCCTTGGAAGTCACTTGACATGCTGCAAAGTGAGGGTTCTTAGCCTTCGATTTGCAGTCCCTCGTATTGTGAGAGGGTGACTTACAAATTGAACACCACTTCTCCGACCACGGTCGTTTAGGTGTAGAGCTTGAAGTGCTCTTGCTTCCCTCCTTCTTCTTCTCTGAACTATCCTCTGATTTTTGCCCATAAGGTTCCCACTTTTGGTTCCTGAGTTTTTGGCTTTCTTCTTGTCATGTTTCTCTTGACTTTTGGTGTTGGTGGAAAGGTTTTCCCCTGCCTCCCCATGTACCTCGACGAACCGTTCTGCTAATTTATTCACGAGGTCAATACGTTCCGCTCCTTGTTCTCCCAGGAACGTCCTGAGAGGTTTAGACATTTGCTTCTTCAGCTGGTCGACCACCATGAGCTCTTCCAGACTCTCATAGTCATGTGCGAACCCAGCCAAATCCATCCACTTATGGAGATAAGATTTAAGACGCAAACTGTAGGCGGCAAACAACTCTCCCGGTTCTCGTTTTGCTGCTCGAAATTTTTTCCGGTAGGTATGTGACGTAACCTCGAATCGTTTCAGCAGAGCCGTCTTTAACTCATCATAATTGTTCTCATGTCCTGGTGGCAGGCGAGTATAAACCTCGTATCCCCGTCCCGCGTAATCCCTGGGATAGCTTAAGATTCCATTTGTTACGCTCCAGACCCATAGCAACTGACATAGCCTCGAAGCGTTGAAGGTATTGGTCAATCTTCTCTTTGTCCTCCTCGTAGACCGCTAAAGGAAACTTCATAGCATGGTACCCATGTCCACCTACTGGTGTTGATCCTGGGATGGAGGAACCTCCAACTGCCTCCCTCAGTTTCTCCATTAGATTGACTCTTCAACTCGAGTTCCCTCATCCGGTACTCGTGCTCCCTTTTCTGTGCTTCCTGTTCAGCTTCTAATTTCCTAGCTGCTTGCTCAGCTTCAAATTTCCTAGCTGCTTGCTCAGCTTCCAATTTCTTAGCTGCTTGCTCAGCCTCCAATTTCCTAGCTGCTTGCTCAGCTTCCAATTCCATCCTTCTCAATTCCAACTCGGCCTTTCGATTCCTTCCCTTTCTGCTTGACGATACTCTCTCTCCACTTCCTGTATGTAATCCGTTAGACGCAGACCCCGCCAATCCCATTTCTTCCCCCCTTGCCTTAATTCTGCTGTGCTAAGTTAGGGGTGGCCATTATACAGAGAGGTAAGCTAGCAGGTCTAGTACAATATAACTGCAAATTACTATACAGATATATGAACAAGTACTATAATAGATCTTACCACACACAGCACATTCACTCAGTGACAAGAGTAGAATCAGGACACAGACCTATGCAGACGTTGTGAAGTGTGAACAGGTAAGATATTAGTCCTAACCCCTATCCACATTCACTCTAGCTGGATTCTCCAAATGATATCTCCCTCTTTATAAACTAAGGATCCCGTGTCAAAAGACCCCGTTGTCAGAAGATCCCACTGTCAAAGGTTCCTGCTTGCAGGAGATCTCGCTGTTCCAAGGAATTCCGTTTACGGGAGATCCCCGCTGTCCAAAGATTCCGTTTACGAGAGATCCCGCTGTCCAAAGATCACGTTTACGAGAGATCCCGCTGTCCAAAGATCACGTTTACGAGAGATCCCGCTGTCCAAAGATCACGTTACGAGCCCCCAATAATGTCGTGTCCTCCTTTAAAGTGTCGTCCCTGGAGTGAGAGATCCGACACCCACTATTAATATTTTTTTTCCTCTCAATATTCTGGAGAATCCACCAGCTTCCGTCCAACACACTCCATCAGCCTATGGACACCTTTTCCTATCACTCTCACACTGTCGTACTATGCCCCCTTCTCATACTTCCCCAACGCAACATACTCAACAACTCTTGCTTCTAGAAATTAATAAAGATTAATTTATTAAAATAAAAGTGTAACGTATATGAGACGTGTATGTGAAGAAAATGTGTGACGTGTTCTATAAAGTGTGTAGACTCTGACTCTCAGACAGCAACCCAGTCAGCTGATCCCAGCAAAGATAGACCACAGCACGGTACGTCAGAACATGTACTTCTCACCCGTTGCCGAAACCATCTTGCCGGATACTGCTTTGCCTCTGTAGACCTCTGGTAATCCAATTTCATGAACATCCGAAATAGACACCGGTGGTATTAACAGTTAATCATGGACCGGTTGCACTCTACACAATGTCCGTTCCTAACGTTCCTTAACAAACTGCACAAGTCTTTTGTAGTGTGTACGCAGTTAGTTATTAGTTAGTTAGTCGACAGATCATCCTCGTTGCACATCGAACCATTCAGTCCATAAGTGCTAATTACTAATGTTAATTGTTACTTGGACTAACACTAGGTACTCTTAGCCGGTTCTCGGTTCGTTACTACTGTCTGATGCTGTGTGGTCATCAGTATGCATCACTCTCTTTGATGAATCAATTTCCTTCTAGCTTTAGTTACGTTTCTGTATGCACTTTATTGATTGTTGAACTGGTGTTCTTCCGAATGGGTTTTTTTAATTCTTTCCCAAAAACTTGTAGAGTTTCCTTGGATCTGGTAGGGAACCTAGGATAGAAACAACACATCTGGTGATAGTACTAGTCACTGATCCCTTCGGCTGAGTGTAAGCCTATCACCTTGCTTAATGATCTTTAGCTAACTAGACTTAGTCACAGAGCAGATTAGCTACCCACCTAGAGCCGAATCAGGCTATGACAAAGAAAAATCAGCAGACAGAAATGCGGAACCCCGCCCACCAGGGAAACCTACGGGAAGATCCCAATTATCCCTC